>SJYA01002943.1:1070276-1118035 GCA_006410615.1 Neotragus moschatus | reverse complement strand
GGGGGCTTGGGTTCCTCCCTCCCACCCCCCCTCCCCACCCCGTTCAAGGAACTAGATCCCACATGTTGCAACTAAGAGCTGGCATGCCAGAGTGAAGACCGGGAATAGCCAAATTAATTTTTTTTTCTTTTTAAAGAATATTGGAAGAGGTAGAAATGGGGCTTAGGATATGCTACTCCAAAAGATGGCATCTTGGCATTTTGAGTATTTTAAACAGAAGGAATTTGAGAAATGGCCGATTTAGGAAGGATTTTCTGTCTGACCTTCTCACCTTACCTCCCCTGAAATGGGTCATGAGCTCTTGGGGGGGGGAGAGGTCCTTTTCTTGCAAGACGGAGGGATGGAAGAGCAATCCGAATGAACAAGCTTTGCCAGGTTCCCCTGATTGTCACCCTTAGCTCACATCATTTCGTCTGATCATTTTTCCCCTGTGACTGTCCACTCTTTATCAAACCTAACATAAAATGCTCTCAGGCTTCTTCATGTCCCCATTTCCTTAAGAAGGCTCCGGAGCCACATAAAACTTACATTAAATAAATTCGTACACTGCTCTCTTGCTCATCTGTCTTTTGTCAATCCTTTTGCAGGGCCCCCGTCAGAGACCATAAGAGAGGTAGGAGGAAAGAGTTTTCTCCCCTTACAAGGGGGAGAGGGGTATGTGCTACTGTGGGTATTTCTACAGGTTACATCAGCTTGGACATAGTGAAGACGGAAGAGGTTTGCTTGGAAATATCCCTAGATGATCATGCTACCTTCTGTAAGAAATTTCACCTTGAATTGCCTAAACTGGAAATTGGATAAACAGTGTAAAGAACAAAAGGGCATCAAAGAGATTACTGATCACACTTGGCCTCAAATCCTCTCATCCTACAAAGCGAACAAGGAGACTCAGCAGGACAGCTAATTCCACTGACTTGATTTGGTCTGATCACAGGGCAGAACGGTGCTAGAAATCTCACATGCTCAAGGGTGTCCTTCAACTATAGGATTCAGGGAATGGAAAGACTGGTCAAATCAGGGTCTCTCCTAGAAAGCCTTACAGAATTGGGAAAGAGTGGAGTGGTGAACTCTCACAGCTGGATTTGGAAAGCCAGGTAGATTTCATGGTGTGGACCTGCTCAGTCGCTTCAGTTGTGTCCGACTCTTTGCGACCCCATAGACTATAGCCCATCAGGCTCCTCTGTCCATAGGATTCTCCAGGCAAGAATACTGGAGTGGGTTGCCATGCCCTCCTCCAGGAGATCTTCCTGACCCAGGGATTGAACCTGCATCTCCTGTGTCTAAAGCACTGAAGGCAGATTCTTTGCCCACTGAGCCACCACGGAAGAGCCGACTAAGTAGGAAAGAGGAACACTTCATGGAGGGATACAAGACAGGTGACCTCTAAAAAGAACTAGGGGGAAGGAGGGGGAGACAGATAAACAGAACCAAGAGTCTGTTGGCCCAGAGGAAGACAGAGATGGGGGAGTGGTTGCCGTGGTCACAGAAAGCTTTCTGCCTTAGTTCTCTATTCCTTCTCTTCCCCTCTGTGCTTCTGATGCAACCCGACTCCCCACCAAGTCCCGACCACACCCTCCATCCCTGCTAGCATCTCCAGACACAGTTGGGATTGCACAGGACATGGCCAGCCTGCAAAGGAGTCCCCAGGTCCCTTTGCTTTGCAGAAAAGCAAACTATCCCAATGCTGAGATGAATGCGCCTCTTCCCTGGGCCTCATGATCTTTCATGAAGCATAGCCGATGGGCCAGGCTGTCAGAAATGCAATTTAAACACTGAGTGCTAAAATAAATATGAATTCTCTGACACTAGAGGCTTGGTTAGTTTAAATCTTTTTTTTTTTTTTCTTTCCAATTGCAAGCATGAAGATGTCTCCGTATCTAAGAATAACATCAAAAATGTAACTGATTGACTCATTCTTCTAACATTACATACGTGACTGCCCACTGAATTCTATACGTGAATTGTAAAGTCTTTGTCAGGCCTGGAGAGACAAAGTTAAATAAGTCTATTGAGGAAGACAGATACAAACGTTATCGCGTAAAACAGTATATAATTACTGGAATAACTGAGACAGAGTAAAGCGTGCTGTGTCTCTGCTGGGTAGAGGAAGCTTCTTGCTCTGCCTAAAGGCAGAAGGCAGGTTTGAGAGAATTCACTAAGATGGAGATGCTTAGACTGGGTTTTGAAGGATGCATAGGAGTTTGTTCAACATAGTCATGGTGGGGGTGGGGGAGCATTTTAACCAGAGGAAACAGCTTAAGCAAAGGAGCGGAGGTGTGACCGTGTGACGTGATCGGCAAGGTGAATGTCCAGGCTGGAAAAGCAGGCACAGGTCAGATGACAAAGGGTCTGTTTGCAATTCTAAGTGGTTTAGACTCCATTTTTTCTATAATAAAGTGGAACAGAAAAGCCATTCCATTGGGAATGTGGAAAAGGACCACAGGAAGCAGGGAGATCCATTAGAGACTCTTGCTCTATTTCGGACTGAAAGATGACACGGGTTTGTGCAAAAGAAGACATGGCAATAAGGGCGTGATGGAAAGCGAGAATTTGGTAAATATTTTATAAATAGAACTGACCGGACTTGTCGAATGACTGGAAAATATATGCACGAGTAGTGAGGACTTACAAAAAGGAATTGAAAGAGGCCAAAAAGTCAAGACCAATTCATGGATCTGTTACAAATTATTGACTGACCAGTGCCACCCAAGACTAAGTTCAGAAGAATCACAGAAAGATTTGGGGAAGATAAGAGGCCCATTTTTGGATGAGTAGGTCTAAAATTCTGGAGAGTCTGAGGACCATCTGGAACCCATGAGCCCAGAGAGATGATGCCATAGACACAGACGATCTTGGAAGAATAGATAGACTCTGATACTTGGTACATGCTCAGTCATGTTTGCAACCCTCTGGACTGTTGCCCACCAGGCTCCTCTGTCCATGAGATTTCCCAAGCAAGAATACTGGAGTGGGGTGCCGTTCCCTTTTCTAGGAAATCTTCTCAACCCAGGGCTGGCACCCACATCTCCTGCTGTGCCACGCAGGAAGCCCTGTAACAACACAGTCATGAATTTAATATTTTTGACTAGTTTACAACTAGTAAGATGAACTGCGGTGATTGAATCCAAGTACTGACAAACTGTTACTATCACCATCTGGATCAAATGTTACCTTTTGAACAAACTCGCTCTTCTACAACCACTGAACATACAATGAGATACATTCTCTAAAGCAGTCAGCCCTACCTAGATGCAGGAATTTCAGCTATAGACAGTGTCTAAATCAGGTTTCTACATAGGGATATCGAAAATGAATGATAATAGAATAATAAAGCATTCACTAAACAAATGTCTGTTTGCCAGGCACAAAGTAAATGCTTAATGAGTGTTTGCTAACTACAGGGCTTACTGTGTGCCAAGTGTGAGTAAGAAATGGAGCATTCTATGGTTAACTGGGCTGTTTAGGCTTCCCTGGTGCCTCAAAGGAAAAGAATCTGCTTGCAATGCAGGAGATCACCTGCAATGCAGGAGACAGGGTTCAATCTCTGGGACGGGAAGATCCCCTGGAGAAGGAAATGGCAACCCACTCCAGTATTCTTGCCTGGGACATCGCATAGACAGTGGAGCCTGATGGGTTAGAGTCCATGGGGTTGTAAGAGTCTGCCACGACTTAGTGACTAAACCATCATGAAACCACTTCTGTCTAGACTATCAACCCTTTATCTCTCGTAAGATGGAGGTCATTCACCCGCCCACAGCTGAGTCTTCCTGAGACACAGTCCAGGATTATCAGGGTCTCATCTGCTACTCTAGGTCTTGATGGACCAGTGGAGGGTTTTCTACTCCCACTCAGGGAGCCTGGGATAAAAGGGCACTTGCAGACGTGGGCGTGGACTTTCACAGGACACTCAGAACTCCAGTTCTAAACAGTCACACTGGAATCTCACTCAAAGGTTTTCCATTCAACTGAAATGTGGGAAGGTAAGGAAACAAACTTATTTTGTGTTGAAGCCATGAAGTTAAAAAGATGTTTGCTTCTTGGAAGAAAAACTATGACAAACCTAGACAGCATATTAAAAAGCAGAGGCATTACTTTGCCAACAAAGGTCCATCTATTCAAAACTATAGTTTCTCCAGAAGTCATGTATGGATATGAGAAGTGGACCATTAACAAATCCGAGCACCAAAGAATTGATGCTTTTTGAACTGTGGTGTTGGAAAAGACTTGAGAGTCCCTTGGACTGCAAGGAGATCCAACCAGTCCATCCTAAAGAAAATCAGTCCTGAATGTTCATTGGAAGGATTGATGCTGAGGCTGAAACTCCAATACTGTGGCTACCTGATGCGAAGAACTGACTCATTAGAAAAGATCCTGATGCTGGGAAAGATTGAAGGTAGGAGGAGAAGGGGACGACAGAGGATGAGACGGTTGGATGGCATCACCAACTCTTGGACATGAGTTTGAGTAAACTCTGGGAGTTGGTGATGGACAGGGAGGCCTGGTGTGCTGCAGTCCATGGGGTTGCAAAGAGTCAGACACAACTGAGCAACTGAACTGAAGGAAAAAAGAAAGGGAAATCCATGTGAAGACTGCCCACCTTCCTCAGGTGTCCAAGGCAGTGCTCATCTGCTGGTGAGGGAATCTGAAACAGCAGATGGGAACCGGCCATCCCCGGCCCTCAGGGCTCTCCCCTCAGAGCACACACCACCTTTCTCACCCGGCACCCGTCTCTTTCTTAAAGCTCCAGTCTCGTTCTTAAAGCTAGGTCTTTTCCACAGAGCATGACCTCTAAAAGCAAACCATCTCATCTGTCACTTAATCAAAGAAGGAAAACCATTTCAGACCTAGAGAAAATCTTGACTGTGTTGGTTTCCTTAAGAGGCAATAAGATACACACTACTATACATAAAATAGATAACTAATAAGGACCTACTGTATAGCAAAGGGAACTCTACACAGCACTCTGTAATGGCCTATATGGGAAAAGAATCAAAAAAAAGAGTGATATGTGTGTGTGTAAATCTGATTCTCTCTGCTGTACACCTGAAATTAACACAAGATTATAAATCGACCATGTTGCTGCTTTACCACTAAGTCACGTCCTATCCACCAGGTTCCTTTGCCCAGGTCACAGGGTTTTCCAGGCAAGAATACTGGAGCAGGTTGCCATTGCCTACTCCAGGGGATCTTCTGATTCAGGGATCAGACTCACATCTCCTGCTTGGCAGGAGGGTTCTTTACCACATGCGCCATGAGAACAACCTAAGTGTCCGCTGGTAGATGAAAGGATGAAGAAGTTATTTTCCCTATGCATGTATCCACACACACACAATGGATTATTATTCAGCCATAAAAAATGAGGAAGTCCTACTACTTGTGACATTGATAAATCTTGAGGGCATCATGCTAAACAAAAAGAATCAGAGAAAATCACTGCATCATCTTGCTTATATGTTGAATCTTTAAAAAGAGAGAGAGAAGTCTTTTTCTCATAGAAAAAGAGATGAGTCTTGAGGTTTACAGAGGGGGAGAGTAGGGGAGGGGGAGTTAGAGGAATGTGGTCAAATGACACAGACTTCCAATTAGGAGGCAAACAAGTACTCGGGATATAACATACACCATATTGTTAACTATAGCCGACACTGCTGTTTTATACATAGGAAAGCTGTTAAGAGAGTAAATCCTAAGAGTTCTCATCACAAGGAAAAGCTGTTTATTTTTTTCTTTCTTTCTTTTCTTTTCTATTCTATCCAGAAGAGAAGGTGGATGCTATCTAATTCACTGTAGGGATCATTTCACAATATATATGCATCAAATCACCAGTCTGTACACCTCAAACTTCCACAGTGACGTCTGTCAGTTACTTCTCAATAAACCGGAGAAAAATACCTTAGACGGGTAATCAAAAGGACGGAACTCAGACTCGAGCCTCCTGGGTGCACATTAGGCCCAGTGTGTATCCCGTGACCCCCATCCCTGAGAGATTCCTCCCATGGAGCTGGAACAGGAGAAGAGGAGAGATGCCATATCCAGTCATCTCACAACCCCACAACCGTCGGCTTGAATGCAGACACGACTGAGTTTGAAACCTGGCTCTGGGGAGTTCTAAGAAATTTGGCAAGTTGATTTAAAAACCTTCCCAAACACCTGCTTCCTCATCTCAAAAATGGGTTTAATACCAACCCATTGAGATGGTTGCTGGGAGGACTGTAAAGTTAAATAACATATGTTAAGGTACCAAGCAGAATAACTAGGGTACAGGAGGGATTTTTAGATGTTTGAAAAATAAGCCAATGATGTTAAGATAGTCTCAAGATAATAACCACTGACGGTGCCGAATTTTTTTAGATCCTTTTCTGGTTGAGCTAAGGATCTGCTAGAAAGTTTAAAGGATATAAATGCATACACACACATATCCTAATTCACCCACAAATATATATACACATATAATTTGAAATATGTATAAAATTTGAAATATATCTATATTTATTTATATAATAAGGACTTACTTCTAACTTCAGTCTAAATCTGGAATCAGCAAACTTTTTTTGGTAAAGGTCTAGCTAGTAAATATTTTCTGCTTTGTGGGCCATCTGGATTCTGATGCAACCACTCAGAGCTATCTTCTCAGCATAAAATAACCACAGACAATATGGAAACATCTGAGCATGGCTGCAAGCCAATACTATCACTTAAGGACATATATTTATTTCCAGGAGTGAGAAGGCTCTGGTCTAAATGTACATTAAAAGCACAAGTGAGGTGGCTACCCTTTTCAATTCAGTTCAGTCGCTTAGTCGTGTCTGACTCTTTGCGACCCCATGAATCACAGCATGCCAGGCCTCCCTGTCCATCACCAACTCCCGGAGTTCACTCAGACTCACGCCCATTGAGTCAGTGATGCCATCCAGCCATCTCATCCTCGTTCGTCCCCTTCTCCTCCTGCCCCCAATCCCTCCCAGCATCAGGGTCTTTTCCAATGAGTCAACTCTTTGCATGAGGTGGCCAAAGTACTGGAGCTTCAGCTTCAGCATCATTCCTTCCAAAGAAATCCCAGGGCTGATCTCCTTTAGAATGGACTGGCTGGATCTCCTTGCAGTCCAAGGGACTCTCAAGAGTCTTCTCCAACACCACAGTTCAAAAGCATCAATTCTTCGGCGCTCAGCTTTCTTCACAGTCCAACTGTCACATCCGTACATGACCACAGGAAAAACCATAGTCTTGACTAGACGGACCTTGGTCGGCAAAGTAATGTCTCTGCTTTTGAATATGCTATCTAGGTTGGTCATAACTTCTCTTCCAAGGAGTAAGCGTCTTTTAATTTCATGGCTGCTTTTACTTCCTATGTAAACTTAGAAATTGAGTCCTACAAACTCAAGGACTGAGTCCAAGCACCAAACTCATTCAGTACAGAAACAAAAATGAAAGGGATCCAAGAATTAAATCCACTATGTTATCTTGACCCTTATAAGCTCATCTATATAGTCAAAATAAAGACTATATATGCACAGAAGATTCAGGAAGGAAAAAACCTTCACCGCCCCCCTCCCCCGTCAAAGAAAACAACTAAGCAACCAACACCAAAACTCACTCCACCACTTTTTATTTTCCCAAGTAGCCTACTGACCCTCATTCTGCAAACATATAAGGTGCAAGAAAAGTGCTTTATTTGGGTAAAAATTTACTTGTGAAAAAATGAGAGGAAAGGGATTAAAAGTAATCATAAAAGGTAATCGCACAGAAGCAGCCTTGTGCATGGAGAAGGAACTGGCAACCCACTCCAGTGTTCATGCCTAGAGAATCCTGTGGACGGAGGAGCCTGGTGGGCTGCTGTCCATAGTGTCGCATCGAGTCAGACACAACTGCAGCAACTTAGCATGCATGCATGCATTGGAGAAGGAACTGGCAACCCACTCCAGTGTTCTTGCCTGGAGAATCCCAGGGACGGAGGAGCCTGGTGGGCTGCCGTCTATGGGGTCGCACAGAGTCGGACACGACTGGAGCGACTCAGCAGCAGCAGCATTGTATAAGTGACCAGAGTTTTAGAGTGTACAGAACACTTTACACCTACTCTCTAGTATTTACTGTTTATGACAGCCAGGCTATCTATGACAGACTATGATCACTGCACACATCTTACAAAACACACGGACTTGCCCGGAGGTAAGAGAGCAAATGAATGATGCTGTCAGAACTGACCCCAGAGTCTTTGTCTTGGAGGCTAAGTTCCTCTGCCATACAGAACTGCCTCTTTTTAATGCAGTGCTATCCAGTGGACGTGGCCTAAACAAACATTGCGGGAAGGAGAAAAGGTGAAATATATTCAGCGAAGTGATGAATGCTGAGGCAGAGTAATTAAAGTTTTGAATATGATCTGTAATCCATATGGAAGGTGTAATCAAAACACGAGAGAGGTGACCTACCCACTCGAGGGTGAACCTTCATAAAATACTAACCCTGGCAGGGATTTTAGGGCCAGCTCTACCTGGCGGGGCTGTTCTCTTTACATCAGAAAACTTGGGGTGGGGGTGGTTAGCATGGATAATTGACCTTCCTTTAAATGTCAGGCCAATACGTGGCTAGACAGCAATTTTATAGTCAGTCCACTTCTAACACATATTGAATTTGGAATATGAATTTGACATTATAAATAATGCTTTGTGCACTGATCTGGCCACTTTCAAAAATAAATCAACTGAAACATGTGTTCTATAGAATTAATTTATAAGAGGCACTGCTGTGTTGGATAAACATACACACACACACATACACATAGATATATAGATATATATTCAAAGGTTATACCAAATTACATTCCTACCATCAGTGTATGAGGATTTCATTACCTCAAAGGCACGCCAGTTTTGGCTACCAGTGATCCTGTTGATCTTTGCCAACTTAAGATGAAAAAATAGTATCTCACTGCTATTTTAACTGCATTTATCTGGACACCAACATTCAGGAGTAGCAATTAAAGCCCTTGGATAAGAGTAACCTTCACCCCACTGGTTAGAATTTGATCCAAGGCTGGTGACAGTGACAAGGAAGAAGCAGCAAGGGCGCCAGTTCAAGGACTAAATGATTTCCAGGAAGAATGTGGTGGTTTGAGTCACAGTGAATCAGGTATAGTAAACACCACTAGTTCTGAATTATCAAGAATTATCAAGCTCTACCCCTTCCTCCTGGTAACAGGTTTTATTTACTTATTTTTCTTAAAGTCCTTCTCTCGGGGATGACGAAGCCTCAGTCTGGATGGTTCCCGTACAGCTGACATCCCCACCCCGGCTCACCGTGGGCACGCAGTGAGCCTAGCTCCAGAGGAACTCACATTCCGTGACAACAAGGATGGCTCTGAGTGATGGCCATCAATCCATCGTTTCACACTGAGGCTGTTCAGAGAAAAGATCAAAGTGGGGGCAGCTAGTGAGCATCTTCCCCCTTTGCAACGGCAGAGCCAACCTAAACTTGGTGGCTATAGAGGTTCAGAGTGAGACCTGGTCCTGGTGGCGCCATCTGGTCTCCTGCATCCAGCATCCAGTAGACCTGGGACAGCTCCTTGAGGTTTCAGTTCGGAAGGTTAATATTCTTCCTTTCTGCCTAGATCAGCTTGCGTAGGGTTTCTGCCGCTTATATCCAACAGAAAACTAGCTAGTACCACAGTTCAGAAGGGTTCTGACCCCAAGTGCTACCTGACCAAAACTTAAGGGAGGGGGATTCTCAGCATTCTTATGCCATTCCGCAGCATCACACCAAGGCTGAAGGGCCTCAGTGAGCAAAACTCTAACACATAATAGGAAACAGTGGGATGAAACAAATTACAAGTGCAGAAATGGGACACACACACATACATATAAGGTGGTAGTGGATTAGTTGTTAAGTTCTGTCCAGCTCTCGGGACTCCATGGACAGTAGCCAGGCAGGTTCCTCTGTCCATGGGATTTCCCAGGCAAGAATACTGGAGTGGGTTGCCATTTCCTTCTCCAGGGGATCTTCCCCACCCAGGGATCGAACCCGCATGTCCTACATTACAGGCAGATTCTTTACCACTGAGCCACCGGGGAGGCCTGTGTGTATCTATACACGTGGTATTAGATTGGCCAAAAAGTCTGTTTGGGTTTTTCCGTAACATCTGCTGGAAAACACACACACACGCACACACACTGAGACATGTTTGTGGAAAGAGTAGAACAGTAAATATATGGTGTTGAGTCAATTGAATATCATTTTACAAGAGAAACAACGCGTGCTAGATCTCATATTCAATTTGGAAAAGGTAAATTCCAGGTGAGTTTTAAAAGTTTAAAGATAAAACAAAAAATATCAATTAGGATAAGAAAATAGAAGTGGCTCTTCTTATAAAAGCTAGATGGGGACGAAGAGCTCCGGTGTCAAGAATAACAGTGATAACTCAGAGATTACCCTTTTATGAGGCATAAGATCGTGCAGATAAAGTCTAAAAGGCAATTGACAGCCTGTGTTTATAACAGGTGTACCTGACGAAGGTGAACAGACATAGCGTACCGAGAATTCCTACAATTTAACAAGAGAAAAGATAAACTGCTTGAAAATGGAAAGACTGCGCATCAGTGATTCACACAGGAGGAAAGATACCTCCTATTACCAGCAGTCAGGAAAATGTAAGTTAAAGCAACAATATGACCATGTGCCATACTGGTTCTCAATAAGCTTTAAAAGCTTGCAGATATCCAGTGTTAGCCAGGCAGTTTACAGTGTTGGGAAGACTGAAAATTGGTCCAATGCTTAGGGGTTAAAAAGTTGATAATATTTGGGCTGAATTTAAAAATCGGTGCAACTTTCACTAATTATTGCCTTTCTGGGAACTTATCCAACAGAAAGAAAAAGTACCAGAAGTGAAGAAATAGATAAAAGTGTTCATCACCATGATGTTTACTTTACCCAGAGACAAAGCAAACAAAGCCAAAGTAAAAATAATCTAAATGCTCTCAGCGAGGGCAAGGCTGAACGAATTGTGATGCGCCTGCATGGTGAAATATTATGCAGCTGTTACAAAGGATAGATAAATTTTTAATACTGTTACGAAGGAGGAAGTCATGACACGTGAGAAAGTCAACTTGCTCAATGAAATGTAGAATACGAGTTCGTCCTTAAAACACACACACACGAACGTGTGTATCTGTGGTAACAAAGGAGAGAAAAATGGAACGCACAAACCAGCATGTACGTGGGAATCCAGCCTCTCGCCAAGGGGTATGGTGGAGGACTGAAGCGGCAGACAGAGAGGGGCCGCCCATTCATTTTACATAGTTCTGTGTTGCGTTAATAGTTTTTAAAGCCATGTATTAACCTTTTTTTCTTCAAAGGAACTAAAATAAAGATTTTTTTTTTAAAGATAAAATTGTCTCTGGAACTTCTAATTAAAAACATTTTTAAAAAAGAAACAGACAGGAAAGGTAGTCAGTCTTGGAACCCTTCTGTGCAATTTTCATTTGCTCTCTGCCTCTAGGAAAATGCATCGTGTGGAACATTAAATATACAAGTCTCCTGGCAGTCATCCAGTCGGAGCTTGCCCCACTGAAACTTAATATAGGCGCTTCCATAATTAAATGCACCAAACAACTAAAATATCCATATAATTACCACAAAGCTGATATAATTGCATACAGCCTTTTATTAGATAATAGTATTGTCCTTACATGAATATCAAGATAGCTCCCACAGAACAGTCCTTGTAGCTCTTTGATTTACCTAAAATTATCCAATTAATCTGCCGATTGCCACTAGGAAAAAATAATCTTCTAATAAATATCTTTGTCAAAACAGAATCAAGTTATTAGATTTCTATGTAGAGACATTCCTTACTTTGAGAAAAGAGAAAAATAAAATTTCATATTACCAAAAAAAAAAAAATCTTTCTCTTTGATCTAGCAGGCAAATGTTATGAGTGCATTATATGTGAAAAGATTGGTTTTATTTGATTCTAGACTTTGCTTTTTTGGACTTCCCTGGTGGCTTGTATTTATTTATTTATTTTGGAGTTCCCTGGTGGCTCAGATGGTAAAGCATTTGCCTATAATGAGGGAGACCTGGGTTCGTTTCCTGGGTGGGGAAGATCCTCTGAGGCAGGCAATGGCACCTCACTCCAGTACTCTTGCCTGGAAAATCCCATGGATGGAGAAGCCTGGTAGGCTACAGTCCATGGGGTCCCAAAGAGTCAGACATGACTGAGTGACTTCACTTACTTTTGTAGAGCAGTATTCTATTTAAAGCAAAGAGAGAGTAAGGTATGGAGACTTCCTATTTACTCCTTGGCCCCTACAGGCCTAGTCTTTGCTACCATCAGCACTCACTCCAAAGTGGGGTGTTTGTAACCACTGATGAACCAGACAAATAATTATCACCCAAAGTCTGTAACTTACATGAGATTCAATTTCAGTGTACATTCTATGGGTCTGGACAAATGTTTGTGTAAGGATACATATCCCTCACTACAAAGAGAGGTTATACTGTGCTAATGATGCCCTGTTTCCCCACCTATTCTTCCTCCCCTCTCGAATCCCTGCCAATCCCTAGCCTTTTATTGTCTCCAGTTTTTCCTTTCCCAGATGCTGCTGGAATCATATCATGCATAGCCTTTTCACACTAACATTCCTCCACTTAGTAATACACATTTTCATTTCTCACATGTCTGTTCATGACCTGATAGCTTATTTCTCTTTTTTAAGATTTTTTTTAATGTGGGCCGTTTTAAAAATCTTTATTGAGCTTCTTACAATATTATTTTTGTTTTGATTTGGTTTTTTCATTGTGAGGCATGTGGAGTCTTAGCTCTAAGCAGTGAACCTGTAGCCCACTGCGCTAGAAGGTGAAGTCTTAATCAGTGGACTGCCAAGGAAGGCCCTGCTCATTTTATCCCAATGCTGAATAATATTCCATGATCTGGATGTATTGATCTATCACCCTACTCAAGGATATCTTGGTTGTTCCCAAGTTTGGTGACTATGAGTAAAAGCTGTTCTAAATACTCATGTGCAAGGTTTAGAGGAAGAAAGCTTTCAGCTCTTTTCAGTAAATACCTAGGACCAGGACTGGCAGATCAGATGGTTAGATGTTTTAGTTTGTAAAAAAAAAAAACACCAAACTACCTGTCAAAGTGTGTACATGATAGGTTGCTTAAGTCATGTCCAACTCTTTGGGACACTATGGACTGTAGCCCACCAGGCTCCTCTGTCCATGGGGATTCTCTAGGCAAGAACACTGGAGTGGGTCACCATGCCCTCCTCCAGGGGGTCTGCCCAACTCAGAGATCAAACCCACATCTCTTATGTCTCCTGCATTGGCAGGCGGGTTCTTTACCACTAGCGCCATCTGCGAAGCCCTATCTGTCAAAGTAGGTGAACCATTTTGCATTCCCACCAGCAAATTATGACAGCTTCCTTTTGCTCCACATCTTTGTCAGCATTTGGGGTTGTGAGTGCTCCAGAGTTTGGCCATTTTAATACATATACAGTGGTATTTCATAGTTGTTTTAATTTCCATTTACAAGTGTTGTTTATTTTTCCTGAAAACAAAACAAGACAAAACACCAAACCTCAAATATAAACAGCTTGAAAGATCATTGCTGCGAAGGCAGTTAAATTACAGTGACAGACGTTACAGGCAAAATTATGCCCACCACAATCACATGTTGAGTTCCTAACCCCATACTATTTGAGAATATGACTGTATTTGGAGATAGTCTCCAAATTGAAATGAGGTCCTGGATAGACCCTAATCCAATACGACTGTGTCCTTAAGAGAAGAGGGCCCTAGAACATGGACACCCACAGAGGGATGCCCACGTGATGACTCAAGGAGAAGACAGCCATCTAGAAGTCAAGGAGAGTCCAACGCTCCTGGCACCTTGATCTCGGACTGTCAGCCTCCAGAACTAGGGGAAAATAAATTTCTGTTATTTAAGCCACTCCGTCTGTGGTACTTTGCGATGGGAGCCCCAGCAAAGTAACACAATGTACATTATAGAACACTCCACAGCCATTGACAAGAATCAGCAGGACTGTAATGCACAGATCCTAAGAATATTCTCTACACACTGCTGGGACCGATGAATAAACTGTCAAAGTCTGAAAGATTTAAGCAGTATTGGATAAAGAAGACGTACTGCCAATGAAAATCGTCTGGACAAGACTTGTGGGTCAGTAGTTAATCAGTCACAAAATAATTTTCTTTCTCAGGTCTCCTCCATTTCAAATAGCTTATCTTAATTCTGAAACTTGCTAAAATCCTTGATGTACCTAAATTAATATTTAGGGGTTGGAGGGAGAAGACCAAAAAATTAAAACTCTTTTGAAAGAATGACATTGTAAATTAAGTGTTTATCCTGAACTTAAAAAGCATGATGATATCTAAACTCCAATCTCAAAGACACAAAATTTCTAGTGGAATCTCAGTAATGCACGAGAAGGAATATTTATCATTTCTGGTCTTGGGAATGGGGGGTGGTACTTTGAGCATCGCCACAGTCCTCTAATCACCTCTTGGGGAGGAATGCAGCTATCCGCAGAGCAGAGTGACTTTAACCCCCAGGAATTCTGGGGGACATAATCAGAAGCAGAGCTTGCAAGGGCAAAATGGCACTTGGCAATATGTGTTTTGTCTTACAAATCCATATTCATTTTACATTCAACTCCACAGTACATCTGAGCTGGCTTTAATGTAAAATAGTGTTTACAATTCTTTCATTTCTCTCTTCTAGGTCAAATGAGTGCTCCCAGACATGCACTTGGATTTTTCTGTGGTTGCGGAGCCTTGGTGCACATTGCTATGTGGTCATGATAGTCTGGCAAACTCAGAAGGTGACTGTTGTTGTTCAGTGCCTAAGTTGTGTCTCTCTGCAGCCTCATGGACTGCAACACACCAGGCTTCCTTGTCCCTTGCTATTGACAGTGGGTCAATAGTGGATGTCAATTCTCGTGTTACTTTGAAATACCAATGGTCCATGCTTGATTCTTCTGACCAGTGGAGCTCACCATGATTGTGAGAATCATGCCCAATGTATCTGGCACTCAGTACATCCCTGGTGTCATGACAAGCCCTTTTCATGCATCTTCTCACGCAATCCTTCTAACAAGTCAGTGAGTCTAGCCCCATGACCATCCACATTTTGAAGACAGGGACAAGTATCTATTCTCCAAGATCAAACCAGTGACAAAGACACTGTAATAAATGGTGTTTGGCTATCAGAAAGAAAGAAAGAAAAACAAACAAAAAAACACAGCTCTAAGGAATTATACCAAGGGATGTTTTTTGGTTTCAGCTTAGAGGAAACCATTCTGTCTTTGCGCTTGCCAGTGTATATGGCCATGCACTTCACCCTCGAGAGGGCATCCAGGCTTCCCCTCACTCTGCTCCAGAGTCATCTATAATCTGCATTGCAGGGGAGACTCTCACACCCACTTTTTTTAAGAAGCTGAATTTACAACTCCATTTGTAACACCTACCTGCACACAACAATTGGCTAATTACACTCAGGTCATTAAAGCAGATCAAACGATGAAGGACAGCAAATCACTGGGGTCCACATTATCATTCATCCTAGCAGAGAGCAGCCCCTACTCCGGGGCCTCAAATGAGACAATCATTTCCCGGAACTTGGACTGTGCGCATAAAATGGTCCTTAACTGTAGCCCTTCGAATACCCCCAGTGATTTAATGAGTCCTGGGGCACTGCAGGAGCCGGGGAAAGAACTAGAGCTCAGATGATTAAAGTTACAGTTGAGACTCCAGCGAAGCAGTTAGCAATTCACAATGTATCACTGAAGACACATTTCTCTCCACATCAAACCAAAGCTATGGCAGGATGACTTTCAGAAATCCAAGGTCACCGGAAAACAGTGCAGGACTCCAGAGATGAGCCCTGGGTTCTTACCTTGCTTCACAATGAGTTTTTTCCAGACTCCATCACCTTCCATCAGCAAGGGACTCCATGGTATCATAACACTGGCTTCATTACATGCTCCTTGAGGCACAGCCTTTTTGTTGTTGTTTGTTTTTACTTTCATGACACCCCAGTACCCTGATGCTTCAGTGGGTGCTTATTTAATAGAGCAGAGCCCTCTGGGCCTTCCCAAGACAGACCCCCTTCCCGTGTCTTCTATCTGCCTTTTGTCTACAGAAAAACGTTAGCCAAAGAATACGTTTAATCAGAGACATGGAAGCATGAGGCCTCCCTCTCTGGAGGATTGCTGCACTCCCCGATTGAGCTGTCTCTCCTTTCACTCAGTCCTTTCCATGCTGGATTCTTGGGCAACGCACAGCTGAACCCGAGTTTAGTAACACTTCGACTTCTTTATGGATTCTCTCTCCTCTGGGAATCTTCCCAATGTTTGGATCCAAAGAGGTCTTGAGTCCTCTTTCCTTTTCACTCCAAACTCTACCTAGATGATCCTGTCAATTCCCATGGTTTCAACATCACTTGTATTCCAAGACTTCCAAATACAGCACGAGTCAGTCCCCAGGGTCAGGTTCATACACCCAAACGCCTGCTTCACATTTATCATCACGTACGTGACTTCAAAGATCGCACCTACAACTTAATTAGCCATCTTCTCCCTTAGGCCTAAGATCGATTCCTCTTCTATTTCCGCCATCTCAATAAATGCTACCCGCATCTGCCTAGAACGTTCCAGAATGAAACAAGACCGTCCACATGGCTTCCTTTCACATGTTCGCCCATCATTAACAATTAATCCGCAAGTCACATTGAATCTCCCACCTCGTATCTCATAGATCAGTTCAGTTCCCTTCACCCCCACAGCCATTACGCTCACCCAAAGGCTCCATCACTTCCAACCAGCAACAGCCCCCTAACTGATGATCCTCTCCTGTCTCCTTCCACCGCAATCCATTCTCCACACTGCAGGGAGAGTTATCTTTCTAAATGGAAAATTTGATCCACTTCAATGGTTCCCAATTGTCCTTAGAGTAAAAGCTAAACTCCTTAACTGGCCTTAACAGAGCCCGAAGGTATCTGGCCCTCACTTATCTCTAGGTTCACTGACTGTGGCTTTTTCCCATCATCATCGATAAACTCAAACAGGGATGTGCACACACACACACACTCATGCACACACACACACACACACATATACACACACTGATCCACTTTCTGTTCTAAGAACACATAATTCCTTCACCTCCAGCCCTTTGACATGCCATTTTCTCTACTTGTGGGAACACAGACTTAATCACATTTCCATCTTCCTTCCTACTCCTTGGCATCTATCAAAAGCCCAGCAGCAAAGTAGGTACCAAATAAATTATTGTTAAAGGAATACTGGGTTTCCTAGGTGACTTAGTGGGTAAAGAATTCAACGGCAACACACGAATTACAAGAGATACAGGTTCGATCCTTGGGTTGGGAAGAGCCCCTAGAGGAGGAAATGGCAGCCCACTCCAGTACTCTTGCCTGAAAAGTCCTGTGGACAAAGCATCCTGGTGGGCTACAGTACAAAGGGTCACAAAGAGTCAGACACGCCTGAGCAATTAAGCACACCAAGGAATATACAAGACATGAGGCTCCCTAGCTTGTTTCCTTCCTTCTTTCTTTCCATTTTGCCGAAATTCTTAGATATAAAAGTATAAGCTTTGTAGTCAATTTCAGGGTCTAGCTTTAGCCTAAGATTGTTAGTAGATCTGAGTAAATTTCAGCCTCCACCCTTTTCTTACTGACATTCTGCCCTCATCCTTTCATTATTACATGCACATGTTTTCCTTTGTCTTAGTCATCTTATGGTTTACTGAATCTGTGCTTTTATCGTAAGCCACTCCAAATCCGTTTTGAACTAGAGACTGTCTCTTATACACATCTAGATGTGTATAAGAGACAGGTCATCTATAATCTGCATTGCAGGGGAGACTCTCACACCCACTTTTTTTAAGAAGCTGAATTTACAACTCCATTTGTAACACCTACCTGCACACAACAATTGGCTAATTACACTCAGGTCATTAAAGCAGATCAAACGATGAAGGACAGCAAATCACTGGGGTCCACATTATCATTCATCCTAGCAGAGAGCAGCCCCTACTCCGGGGCCTCAAATGAGACAATCATTTCCCGGAACTTGGACTGTGCGCATAAAATGGTCCTTAACTGTAGCCCTTCGAATACCCCCAGTGATTTAATGAGTCCNCTGCAGCCTTTCATGCTTTCTGAAATGCTGAAGACCACTAACACTTGATTAAAAAGTCATCGTGTATTTATGGCAATACAAGTTACCTGTCTATACGATAAACCTAGGACAGGAAGGCCTGGCGGTAATATTGATCTAGGTGAGTAAGAGAAGCATGTCATGGTTTTATGGTAATAGTTTACAGCAGCTTCAAAGTGATTAACAATTGCATTCAGAGAACTCCTGCCCTCTAGAGATAGGTCTTGTTTACATCCTGCCTGCCACTCACCGGGAGGCCAAGGGGCTTTGCTGAAGGTCAAGGTTGACCGTAAACTTGCTCTGTGCAGCCTTTCTCATCACTGCCAAGCAGAAAGGGTACCTCCCTCCTTGGGGTAGATATTTCATCTTTTCCTTCTATCACTGCATTCTTGCTATCGTAATGTACTTAGATATTTAAAGTCCATACGTTTCCCATCGAGTTAGGAACCCATAAGGATAGATATTTTTTTCTCTAAAAAGATCTTTAGGGACTTCCCTGGGAGTCCAGTGGGTAAGACTCTGTGCTTCTGTTGCAAGGGGCAAGGGTTTGATCCCTGGTCAGGGAACTAAGGTACCATGTGCCACACAGTGTGGCCAAATAATAATAATCATATTTTTTAAAGAACATGGTATGTAAGGAAGGAAAGAGTTTCAGTGATCAGTAAAGAACAGAGGAACATTGGGGAGGGCAGGAAAGGGAAAGCAAGGTGGAGAGAAAAAGAAAGAGGCAGGGAGGTCTATGCCCCTCCTCACTCAAGTTCATTCCTGAATGGCACACAGAAACACTCTCCCAAGTACACAGTGTTAGCAACTCCGAGGCAGAATCATGACAGTGAAAGTTCCTCAGTCTTTGGACCCCGAGGACTATATACAGTCCATGGGATTCTCCAGGCCAGAATCCTGGAGTGGGTAGCCGTTCCCTTCTCCAGGGGATCTTCCCAACCCAGGGATTCTACCCAGGTCTCCCACATTGCAGGTGGATTCTTTACCAGCTGAGACACAAAGGAAGCCCAAGAATACTGGAGTGGGTAGGCTATCCCTTCTCCAGCAGATCTTCCTGACCCAGGAATCAAACCGGGGTCTCCTGCATTGTAGGCGGATTCTTTACCAACTGAGCTATCAGGGAAGCCCAGGAATCATGAAAACTTGAGGTCAAATGATGGCGTTAAGAAGCCCAGTGTTATTGGGGGACCTTCCTGGTGGTCCAGTGGTTGAGAATCTGCCTTCCAATGCAGGAGATACAGGTTCGATTTCTGCTGGGGAAATGAAGATCCCACATGCCCTGGGACAACTCAGAGCACACACTGCAACTAGAGAAAGCCCGTGTGCTGCAAGGAAGACCCAGTGCAGCCAAAAGTTATGAAAAGAAGTATGTTATCAGTATTCTTACAAAATACTGACATTTATTTGTGTACATTTTCATTATCCCTCTTCTCCACTAGATCATCAAGGTCCAAAAGAACGTTTGATGATGGGCAGGTACTACCCATCAGTGCCGTCTGCAACAGTCACAAGTGACTAGTGACACCAGAAATACGGCTTGTCTGACTGAGGCAGTGAATTTTCAATTTCATCTCATTCTAACTCATTTACATGTAATTTAAATAGCCACCCGGGCCTCATGGCAGCCACTTCCGTCAGCACAGGTAGAGATTAGAAAAATCCTTGAAAGATAAGGATTTTGTCCACTTTCTGCCATAAACGTCCGTGGAAGGAGAGGAGGCAATAAGAATGAAAGAAGTAACCACGGAACTGGCTGGAGTGTTTCCCCATAAAGCAATACTGGGCGTGACTACACAAGTTAGAATAATCACGGAGAATGGCTAACCAACATGTCACGAGTGTGTTCTGCGTGCAAGCCCTACTCTAACACTATCTTGGATCAACTCAGGAACCCCGTGGGGGAGACAGAAGTTCTTACTCCCTTCATAGATGTGCAACTGGGGCACAGAGAGGTTTATAACTCATTCAAGGGTCACACAGCTAGTGAGACAGGACAGGAGGATCTACATTCAACCAAGCTACCTGCAGGGGCTAACGCTCTGAACCCCTGTAGCCGAGGTTTGCTCTGACATCGTTTGATAATCTTGAAGTCCCCAGTGGACACTTCTCAGAGGGTCTTCTCTGCCCTCCAAGAGCTGGAACCTACAAAACAATGGGGCTGGAAGCAGGGGGTAACAGTGGGAAGAGCGCTAAGGCCAAAAGCCCATCATAATCCTGCCTGTAGTGCTGTGGACTGAGAAACGCGGGACGGGGCACCTAACCCTGTCGGTGGTGGGCAGGGAAGGTTTCCCAACCAGGAAATTCCAGAAAGCTAAATCTAGAAAGATGATCAGGAAGGCTATCTAGTTTGGCGGGTCAGGAAATCTTTCCAGCTGAAGGTGATCCACAGGTAGAAAGGTACAGAAACCTCGTGGGGAGGCACACCACACCCAGAGGCTGAGAGGGGGCAGCAAGCGTTAAGCAAAGGGCCTGGACTTCCCTGGTGGCTCGGGGGTCAGGAATTTCATCCACCAATGCAGGGGACATGGGTTGGATCCCTTATCCGCGAAGATCCCACATGCTGGGGGGCAACTAACCTGTGCACCGCAACTACTGACGCCCGTGTGATCTAAGTCTCAAGCTCTGTAAAGAGAGAGGCCATTGTAGTGAGAAATTCCAGCACCGCCACCAAGAGTAGCCCCTGCTCACTGCAGCCAGAGAAAGCCCACGTGCAGCAGCAAGCACGGAGCACAGCCAAAAAGAAATAAATATACATAGATATATTAAAGCTCTGTTTCCATATCCTCACCGAAACCAGTGCCTGACTATGAACAAGGCAGGTAAGGCATGAAATGCCAATAAGCGGAACATAACTATACTACATCCCTCTCAGCCACAGTTATCCATAATGTTGGTAATCATTAGAATCAACAATTATTATTGCACATCCACAGAACGCTTCCTGTGATGCACACATTTTAGGCCACTTTGTAACATACTCTTTGGCTTCAAAAAAAAAAAAATTTACAGGTAGCATTTGAGCCAGGTTTGCGCAGATGTACCTTAGATGAAGAAGGAGTTTTGTTGAATCTGGGGAAGTGCACTTGAGAGATGAAGCTTCAGGATGGGGTGACTGAGAGGCTCAGCGGTGAGGAGAGGAGAGCCAGGGGAGTGCCTCGGGAGAGTGGAGAACATCCAGCCAGCTCCAGCACTTTCCACCACTCTCGACTGCCTTACACTGGGCCCAGGTTTCTCGTCCACATTATCTGCATGGGCATTTGAGCCCACTGTTTTGGGGGTGTAAAGAATGAGACCAGGTCAATATTTCAGGGGTTACATTTATTTCTGGTCCATTTATTCCTCCTCCCCTTGCTTCTTTGGGTCCAGGAAGGATTAGATGGCCTCCCATTGATAAACAGAATATAGCAAATTAAAAGATTTATTTATCTTGTTGGGTCCATGTGTGCTAACTCACTTCAGTCATGCTCAACTCTATGCGACCCCATGGGCTGTATCCCACCAGGCTCCTCTGTCCATGGGATTCTCCAGGCAAGAATACTGGAGTGGGTTGCCATGCCCTCTTCAAGAGGATCTTGTCAATCCAGGGATGGAACCCGGATCTCTAGGATTTCAGGTGTATTCTTTACCATCTGAGTCACCAGGGAAGCTCCATTTATCTTGTTAATAGGTGATAAAAAGGGAAGAAATGAAAATGGGAGTAGCAAACACACTGATCCCAGAAATTGAGTTATTACTGATACACAAAGCACAAAGCTCCCCCTCTTTGCTCAGGGGCAAAAACATCTGTTTGGATTTTCCTACTAATCAATAGTGGGGTGGGGGGACTAACTAATTTCCATAATTCCAGGTGCCTATATTGAGAAAGTAAATCAATGACTCAATTTTGTAAGATTGTTCCTCCATGTAGAAGCAAAAGGAAGTTTTGCTGAGTAACAAGCATCCCACCCACTGTTTGCTGAGCACTCAGGCCACACCTCCCTACACTGTGGGGTATCCAGGAAGCCTCTTGACACCACAAAGCAGACACCGACGGTCACATTTGTCACATCATAGAAAACAGATGCTTTACATGAGTCAGAAGAGACGTTGCAGGTAACACAGAGTGAGGATTTGGACCCGGGCAGTCGGATATAACAATGTCTGTGTTTTTAGCCAGTGTGCAAACAGCCTGAAATGTAAATACTCGGGGCACATCTCCGCATCACCAGCACAGAGGACCCTCACATCTCTTTCCGTATCCTTGTATATGGCTTTCTGGTATTACACCAACCTGCAATCTAATAAAAGCAATTCCAGGAGGGAACTCATATAAGCCACTCCACACACACGCTCTTTGCTGGTCTGGCATTCCCAGCCTTAACTTCTACAGTAGTTGGAGGGACGGAGGGAAAAGATCCTTCTCAACACCTCCCCTTAATACTGTTTCTCTCACTCACTTTCTCACTGATTCAAGGGGGCATTGAAGTCAAGCCACCCTCATTAACAAGACCCTGGTCGGATGCTCATATGATGTGGCTAATTACATAGGGGCTGCCACGCAGCCTTTTGTTCCCACGTGCTTGAATTTTAAAGAACGTAAAACCATTCTTAAATGACCCTGGAATGTTACATTAGAAATTTAACCCAGCGTTAAGGTGAGACCACAAAAGAAAGGAGGCCTCCTCTTTCTCACGCTACTCTCTCCATGTACCCATCACAGCACAAGGCACTGTGCGTGCCGGAAAGGGGGGATTCAGCTTACTGAGAGGAACCAGCTATTTACAGGAAAAATGCAATCTCTCAGCTCTTAGCCACCATCAACAGAAAACAAACATATACGCACACCATCTGGAAACACCTAATCAGGTGCCTGCTTCAGAGAAACTCAGAATGTTCTACCCCAAAACAAGAGCACGCAACTCCTGCAAAATAATCCGCTGGGTCAGGAAGATCCCCCAGGAGAGGGCACAGCAACCCACTCCAGTATTCCCGCCTGGAGAATCCCATGGACAGAGGAGCCTGGCAGGCTACAGTCCACAGTGTCACAAAGAGTCGGACACGACTGAAGCGACTTGGCATGCAGGCACGGGCGTCACAATCGTTACATCAAGGCTTTGAAGCATCCAGATGCCTCTCCAAAGGCAGTGGGGGTAGGCATGAGAAATGAACATTTATTTTCTATGAATGAATTGATGCAATAATAATTTAATTCTGAGACTTTAATGGAGAACCATTGCTTAAAGCTATTGTATTTTACGTGCTGTACTTCACCTCCGTCAAAATCCTTTTCTTCCCTGACGACGTTAGTGAAGAGTTGTGGGATAATTGACACGTCTGACTCTGGACGTGGACAATACACTGTATACTTGTAACAACAGAAAGCTAGGACTTTCCATCTTTCCGTAAGGATAAATTCTACTTTCTCTTTCAAGGTAGTTTTATGGAAACCATCCATACCTCGGCTTAAATTGGTGTATGAAAATGTATGTCTTTTTGTCTTCTCTTCCCATTAAAGCTTTATCAGATTGAAAATGATGGCAAGTGGCTGTTTTCTCTCAATCCAAAATGAAATATGTTACATAGAACTGGTACCAAAACAGAGGCTATCCATGTACTTTGCATTTGGGGAATATTTAATAGGAGAAGAAGGTGGCTGGCACCAAAAAAAACGTGCAAAATAAATCCAATATATGTGTATATACTTCTAGTGTTTTTCCAATGAGCAACCTGAAAGACGGCCCTGTAAGTATGCAGCAGGGGCTCTCAATTAGGGTGACTTTGTCCTCCAAGTGACAGGTGGCTGGTTGGAGGGAACGCTACTGGCAGGTGAACTCCAGGGATGCTGCAAAACCCGAGGGTCCACAGGAACACCCCCACCCTATCATAACATCATCAGGACCAAGATGCAAAAGGTACCCTGGATGAGAAACCCTGACCAGGTATGCCTTGCATTTAAAAAAAAAAAAAAAAAGTAAAAAACAAAACAAGACATAATCATTCAGAGAAAAATTATTGAATTAAAGAAACTGTTTCTGCAACCAGAATACAATCTTCCTCCAACTACTACACTTAAATTTGTCATGAATGAGAGGTGGGGGGGTACCCACTCTTGTCAGAGAAAATGTGTTATCGTAACATAGGTATAATCCACCCACCGATGGGAGGCTGACCGAAATGTGTGAGGCTCTTGAACGAGTCCTAACCCTCGTGTGAGTGGCTGGTTGGATGGCTGCCTCTTCCCTTCCTGAAATGAAAAAGAACAGATGTTCTCATCTTTTACCGTCGTCTTTCAGAATGATGAATAAAAGGTTTCATTTACTGACTGCTAAAAATAAAAGCCTTCCCATAACTCTTGAAGTCTTTCTGTGTAGCGTAAAGGCTGGCCTAAATATCTGGATGAGGAATGCTAATTTTTTTTAAACACTTGGTATTAGCAAACTTTAAGTGTAAATAAATATGTGATTTGTCCAGGCGTGTAGGGATACACAATACACGTGCATATTCACATAGCTGTGCACAGAGTTAACACACGGTGCGACAACGGGCACTTCTGCACCGACAGACAAACTTGCAAAGATGCTGGTGACTGCAGTCTGCACGTTAAAGTGATTAAACATCAATACCAGGTTTCAGAAGGTGCTGTCAGTCCGTTCAACGCCCACCAAATTTTTTGTACCATATAATTCAAATAATTCATTTCTACATTAACTTCATACAGGTATATAATTGCTGGTCTTGAGGGATCGACGGGGCCATTATTACTAAATTATCCACTAGATTGCAAGATGGCATTTCCAAATCCCCTTCACTTATGGCCACAGGTTCCAAACGAGGTCTTTCTGGCAGACTATATAACTCTACTGTACATGAAATCTGTCAGACAATCTGTCACATAACCACAGATAGGAAATGTACATAATGCAATGCTTGAAGGAAAAAAAGTCCAATAGACCATGAACTTTTAATGAATGAATTTTAACAGTTTGCAATCTGGTGTGCAGTTTTCGAAGTTTGCCTGCTGAAAAAGAATGTGACTCTCGCTTTATGCTTTCTGAGACTTGATTTAATTAAAATGACAAAGAGTGAAAATATATCTTTCACTCCTGCAAAAAGGGAAAAAAACCCACAGGCCCATCCTTATTAGTATTCTACACAGGGGCTGTTTGCCTTCCAGTTTGGCATTGGTTTGGAAAATCAGGATACCTTAAACTCCCATTAAACCCCTTTCTAGCTTGTGCCTTGTCTCTAAGGAGCCAAGGTAATGTAAACACAATCCCATCACAATGCCTGTCTCTGGTTGTCTTTCCGCCCTTACTATATTCCAGGTTTTAAGTAAAAATAATTATCTGTCTATTAACTATTTTTAAAATTTATTTGACTTGGCTGCTCCAGGTCTCAGTTGCAGTACATGAGATCTTCAGCCTTCGTCGCACCATGCAAACAACATGAATACTTAGCTGTGGCAATTGGGTCTAGTGTCCTGAGCAAGGATGGAACCTAGGATGGAACCAAGGATGGAACCTGTATCCCAAGGATGGAACTCAGAGTCTTAGCCACTGGACCACCAGAGAAGTCCCACTACAATTATTTAGAATATTATATACAGTGACTATAATTGATGTCATTAGTCATGGACAGATGTGACAGTTGGACCATAAAGAAGGCTGAGCTATAAAGAATTGATGCTTTTGAAGTATGGTTCTGGAGAAGACTCTTGAGAGTCCCCTTGGACTGCAAGAAGATCAAACCAGTCCATCCTAAAGGAAATTAAATCTGAATATTCATTGGAAGTACTGATAAGCCCAAGCTGAAGCTCCAATACTTTGGCCACCTGAGGTGAAGAGCTGATTCACTGGAAAAGATCCTAATGCTGGGAGTGATTGAGGGTGGGAAGAAAATTGGGCAGGCAGGAGGATGAGATGGTTGGATGGCATTTACTGAGCATGGCCCCCCTTATTAGAACAAGACCCAGTTTCCCCCTCAGTCAGTTCAGTCTCTCCCATCAAAAAGCTTCCATAAGCCTCTTACCCTTCTCCATCAGAGGGCAGACAGACTGAAAACCACAATCACAGAAAACTAACCAATCTGACCACATGGACCACAGCCTTGTCTAACTCAGTGAAACTATGAGCCATGCGGTGAAGGGCCACCCAAGATGGGCGGGTCATGGTGGAGATTTCTGACAAAACGTGGTCCACTGGAGAAGGGAATGGCAAACCACGTCAGTATTCTTGCCTTGAGTACCCCATGAACAGTATGAAAAGGCAAAAAGATAGGACACTGAAAGAGGAACTCTCCAGGTTGGTAGGTGCCCAATATGCAACTGGAGATCAGTGGAGAAATAACTCCAGAAAGAATGAAGCAATGGAGTCAAAGCAAAAACAACACCCAGCTGTGGATGGGACTGGTGATAGAGGCAAGGTCCGATGCTGTAAAGAGCAATATTGCATAGGAACCCGGAATGTTAGGTCCATGAATCAAGGCAGGTTGGAAGTGATCAAACAGATGGCAAGAGTGAATGTTGACATTCTAGGACTCAGCAAACTTAAATGGACTGGAATGGGTGAATTTAACTCAGACGACCATTACATCTACTACTGTGGGCAAGAACCCCTTAGAAGAAATGGAGTAGCCATCATGGTCAACAAAAGAGTCCGAAATGCAATACTTGGATGCAGTCTCAAAAAAGAATGATCTCTGTTTCCAAGGCAAACCATTCCGTATCACAGTAATCCAAGTCTATGCCCTGACCAGTCATGCTGAAGAAGCTGAACAGTTCTATGAAGACCTATAAGATCTTTTAGAACTAACACCTACACAAGATGTCATTTTCATTATAGAGGACTGGAATGCAAAAGTAGAAAGTCAAGAAACACCTGGAGTAACAGGCAAATTTGGCCTTGCATCCCCATTGTACAGATAAGGAAACTGAGGCACATTAAGTTTAAGTAATCAGTTATCAGTCCTTCCCAGCTCTCCATCCACTCTGTCACCCCACGCTGGAAATCTGGAGGTCACTCTGAATTGCTCAGACCTCACATGCAGTCAGCAAGCCTTGGTGAGTATCTCACACACACTTTCTGGCTCCACCTCACCCTCATCAGAATCTTACCTTCTGCCTGGAATCCATGCAACAGCCTCCAAACTTGTTCTTTCACCCTCAACTCCACTGTCCACTCAGCCTGGAGGAACATGTGGAAAAGCCATCCCCCCTCCTCCAAGTCTTGGTATGACCCCTATGCTTGCAAAGGACAAAGTCCCAGCATGTTGGGCCATCCCAACGTTGCATTTTTGGGGTTCTGTGGCCTCTAGCTTGTATTTTACTCTGTAGCAAAACCAGACTCACTTTGTCCCTCCCGATCCTCTCTCCACACCCTTCACTTCTTATACCACAATCCGTGACTCTTCACTTCTCGGATATTTTCCCCTCACTGTACCTTCTGCCAGGGACCCCGGTTTCTGAGCCCTCGAGTGCCTGCACTGGGGAAAGCATGTTGAGTAAGGCAGACGCCACCCCTGCCCTGGTGGACTTCACAACCTGCCCAGGGGAAGCTGACAAAACCAAAAATTCACACTTGATTGTCATCGTCATCTGCATGAGGACAGAGACTAAATAGATTGCAAGGAAGGAGAACAACTTCCTCTTTCCACGTGATACTTTGTGGACGCGGATGCTATACTCAGGGCCACCATATCATACACGATCTGTTTACGTAGGTCTCCACCTTCCTGAGGGTCACCACTGCTCAAATAATCACTTTGGGGTCAAGCAAGAAACATATGTGGGCACTCAAAAATGTTAATTGGATTGATGGATGGATGGACAGATGGATGGGTGAGTGAATGGATGGACGGTTGGAAAAATTAAAGAATGAATTAGTAAGTGAAGGAACATGTTCCCCTATCGTCTCAGCTTTATAAATCACTGATTAAAACTGTGTCCTTGGTAACAAGTGCATCTTAGAGGCTCTCATATATAAGCTTGTAAGGACCTCCTTTACCTGTGGGAGAAAAGTCCCAGGGAACACTGGGTGTTTTCAAGCATTGTTAAGGCTCCCGCTGACATCCTTGAGAGATTCTCAGAAAGATCCTTGTGCACTAGAGAGTTGCTGGGGATAAATGCTTCACAAGGAAAAAGCAAAACAATGCAAAACCCTCTTAAGCAAGGCATGCTCAGCCAGGATGGGGGGATGGGAAGAACAGCAGCAGAAGGAACCTTTTTACAGAGGATAACTGTGGTTTATTTCATTTTTGCTGATTGCGGGAGTGGGGAGAAGAGGAGAAGGATGAGGGGGAAAGATGAAAGATGAAGGAGTCCTGCAGGAGGAAAGGAAGGAAAATAAGAGGGGGAAAGGGAGCTGCACGCTTCTGAATTGTGCAGGATTTGGCGTGAAATGGATGTGTCTTTCCTGGAGATGGACAGAAGAGCCGCCATGGCCCACCCGGGTCCACATGAAGACCAAACGGCAGCCCTTCGGGACATCCTGGGATTGGACACTGGCTGCTGAGTTCCATTCCAGTGAAATGTTAAAGCGAGATTCTTCAGCGTGTCCCACAGAACTCTGGCTCCCAGTGCTGCTTCCTGGAAGCCACTCCCTTCTGAATCAGAATCTCTGAGGGTGGGACTCGACAGCGCCCCCTGCTATCAGATTCCAGAGTTGGAGGACCCCTTGATTAAGAGACCCCTGCCTCCCTGCCACATCTGCCTGGTTACAAGAAGGCAGGAGAGAAGGAAGGCATGGGGTATGTGAAACCACATCGTGGAAACAAAACCTGGCTTTGGGGAAATCACAGGGACAAAAGGCTGATGTCACAGAAGACACAGTTTTCTTGACTTTTGCACACCCAAGGGGAGGACACGCTGGGGAGATTTTCAGACGAAGGACAGAAGAGTATTCATGTCTAATCAAAAATACAAATATCCCAGCATAGGGAGTTTCCTGGTGGTCCAGTGGTGAAGACTCTGAGCTCCTGATGCAGGGGGCCTGGTTTCAATCCCTGGTCAGGGAACTAGATTCCACAAGCCACAACAAAAGATCTCGCATGCCACAACTGAAGACCTGGTGCAGCGAGATAAATTAATCAATTTTAAAAAATTATTTAAAAAAATAAAAAATATTCCAGTATATTCAAGAATGCTTCTTCCTTTAAGGACCGAAGGATTACCCCAAAAAACCTACTGGGAGGGTACTACTAAGTCGAGCCCTGTCCCCCTGATCCTCCACCCAGATGGTTCAGGGGCTAGATAGCATTAACCATTTCTGTCACCTGGAAGCTTCCAAGAGAAGCTTGGCCTTAAGGGTCATAGAGCTTCGGAACCAAGCCTGTGAGTTCCTTGGCCAAGCACTGGAAAGATACTCTGGTGCGATGTGAAACTGTCAGCCTACACTGCTTTCTAGGAACTGAGCCTGCGTGCAGTCACCCTATCAGTGACACACGACCCACCCTTGCCCACCGGTGACCAGCTTGGGGTTTCCATCTGACTCAGGAGAGCAAAGACTCCCTTCCCTGGATTGGGGTGAGGGAGAGCGCTCAGTCCATCCTTCTCCAGGGGCTAAAGCTATGAGTAAAACCTGGGCCATACGCCTGAGAGGTGAAGACAGCCCGTCAGAAACAAGAGAGAATGAAGCTGACCGCAGAGAACTGGAGAGTGTGCCCAAGGTGGGGCGGCAGGGAGAGGGGACCTGCGGGTCCTCTGTATACCCTATCCTGCTTACAGCACGCCCCTTCCTCCTTAAGAACCTGGCTCATCTGGCGGCGGCAGCATCAGACTCTATTACACCTACCCTGCGCTGTGGCTGGCACTCTCTCCATCCCGACACCCCCACCACGAACAACATCAGCCCGCTCAGCGCCTCTGCTCACCGTGCCCCTGGGCCGCATCTCACACCCAGGGCTCCGAGTCCGCCTCGTCACCCATTCCGACAGCAACGTCTCCTACTCCACTTGGCTGCCCACTCCGTGGACCTAGCCTCCACCTTCTCACTGGCTCTGAAACCCCAAGCACCCCTTTTCCTGAGCACCACCTGTGTCTCACCAGCTCAGCCCCTCTGGTCACGACCACACAAGACCACCTCTTGGACATTTCCAGTCCCTGGATCCCCAACCCCCAACTCTACTGCCCTCCACATAACTTCTCTCTCCTAACTTCCCGGCCTGAATGCCACAGACCAGGACACAAACCATTCCCTGGCCCCTGGCGTCCACTTCCTCATCCCTCTCAAGTTCTCGTGGACAAACCGCTGATGCAGGTCAGCCCACCTATGCTTTAGTCATGAGAGCCCACTCTTTCCCATCTCCTCCATCTCCAAGACCTCTCATCTCCTTTCTCTCCAATTTCCAAGCTCTTATTTTGTGCTGAGGACCAGTTTTCTTGGCCTACTCATCACCTTGCCCGAATTTGAAAATGAGCACGTGAGTCTCAAACCTAACAATGCCTTTACGTCTTAATTTTTTTTTTTAATTGGAGGAAAATCGTTTTACAGTGCTGTGTTGGTTTCTGCCATACAACAACACGAAGCAACCATAATTATATATATACACACACACACACACACACACACACACACACACACACACACACACACACATATTCCCTCCCTTTGAGCCTCCCCACATCCCACCCCTCTAGATCATCACAGCGCACCAGGCTGAGCAACTTCCCACTAGCTATCTATTTTACACATGGTACTATATATATGTCAATACTACCATCTTCATTCTGCAAAATGTTTTGATTCAAAACCTTCTGAACATTCCTCTTGTCTTTGCACTGCACAGTCTGAGAGGGACTCAGACTGGGCCAGTGGTCGGGGCCACATGCCCACTGTGGTCCATTCGGCTGAGCTTGCAAGAGGGCAGGTGAGAGCTTGGGAAGGGCCAGCACCAGGAGAGGGGTAGGCTGGGCAGGTACTCAAGCCACATGCCTACACGTCTATGAAGTACCGTGGGCTCGAGCTGCTTGTGGGTTGCTTAGCAACCGGAAGTCGTTCAGAGCCACATGCAAGAGAAGAGGTTTGGGGAAACAATTTGTCAATGAATCAGGGAGAGACCACCACCTTGAGCGTTTCAGTCAATGCCTTCCCTTTTCCTAGATGGCAGGTCGGATGACCTGGCCACCTGAGGGCGTGGGGGCCGGGGCTGAAGGGGGTGAGGCCACGGCTGTCGTTCCCCAGCAAGCCCATCCTTCGCCCAGGTGTCTCACCAGGGCCTGAGCAGAGGCGCAGTCCAAGGTAAGAGCCACAGTGATTTCTGCCTAGCTCGAAGCATGTTAATCACGCCTGTCAGGCTCCCGGGAAAGGAAAGGTTGGCTGTCCTGACAATCTACATTAACGTGGGTGGATGGTGTTTGATTATACCTTCATGACGGCGGCTTCCATTTGCATCTTTCATCAGAGGCTGGAGGATGTGCTATCTGCCGTGACTGTCCTGTAGTCACATCCTCCCTGCCGGTACTCGGCTGCCCTCGGCGAGAACATGGCCTGCAGAAGGCAGGGAACCATCAGTGGGCATCAGAGGGACCCAGTTGCCCTTGAGTGCCCTGGTTTTTACAACAGCATCATCCAAGAAAAATGACTGGATTAGTTTTCATCCGGGGTCAGTTTCCAGGGAAACTCTCAAATCCAGAGAAGCTCAGACTACTCTAGGAGTGCAGAACTTGAAGCCATAGATGGCAAAAAGGCAAAAGGAAGATGCCCTTCATTAATAGCCATCCACTGACCACATTATCCTTTGTAAAACTCAGCAAATATTTCCAGATGACCAGCCTAGCACCATGCACAATGCTAAGAACTTCAGATACGATGGAGAGCATGAAAGAAATACTTATGATGCTTGGGGTCCTTGATCATACAGACTATGAAGCAGTTGCCACCGCAGTGCTTATACTCAAGATAAAGCTCTTCCATGGCACTCAATAAATGTCAGCTGAATGCTTGAACATGTGCTCCTTGATTTGGTCTTCCTCAGAAGTGACCAAATGACACCAACTCCAACTCAGAGGGGTCTAAGAAGTGAGAGCAGTAATTCAATATGCTTGTCCCGAAGTTACTTAAAACAGTGAACAAAGTTACCTCCCAAGGATCCCAGTCAACCATCAAACCTGCATGGTCCAAAATCCTGATCTCAAGTGACTGATGAAACTTCATACAGCGTTCTGATCATATGCCTGAAGCTGAGAGGCAGTAGGTGGTAGAGAAAATCAGGGCAGGAGGACTGCCTGACTCCACCCTTTACTAGGCGAGTGGCTGAACTAGACTGTTTACCCTCCCTGAGCCTCACTTTCCCCATCTTTCAAATGGGTACAGCACTGCATATCTAACAAAGATCTGGCTCCAAATCAAATTCAGATAATGCCCAAGAAGCACTTTGCACGGTATCTATTATTTATTGTTGCTAAGTCACTTCAGGCGTTTTCCAATTCTTTGCGACCTCATGGACTGTAGCCCACCAGGATCCTCTGTTCATGGGATTCTCCAAGCAAGAATACTGGTTTGCCATCCCCTCCTCCTGGGGATCATCTCTATTTATTTATTTTATGCTAGTTATTAGATACCCAGAATTTCTGAGACTGTGGCGTCTTTTTCATAATTGTCTCCAGCTCGGGTTTATCAAAGACATTGATGTGGAATTCTCAGATGGCGTGGCCTTTGATGAGACATCGGGACCAACACAAACTCTTTTAAACCAGGGCTCCCCCAGGGTGAACAGCGTAGGACTCACACCCAGCTGATGTTTCCGAACACAAGAGTCAAGATCAGGATGCTGTCAGCTTCCTGGTTCTGTCGGAAGAGCCTCATTTCCACGTCACCTCCAGAGATTCCTGGAGTGTGACTCCAGGAGAAGACTCCAGGCAAACCTAACAGACAGGGCTGAAGCAGAAACAATGGATTGTGAACCTTTTAAAGTGATCAAGTTAGGTGCAGAGGACACAGACCAACGAAGACTCACACCTAAGCAAAACCAAAACACAACTTGGAAGCCGCAGATGAAATGAGTTAAACAGAAATATGTTCTGGGTGCTTCGTTCTGCAGAGACATTCTTAGACAAGAAAATTCATTTGGCTTATGAATAAATCAATGAAAATGAATAAAACTAAATAAAGTCAGTGCGGGTCAGCAGGGAATACTGGAGCATGGGTGATCATTCCTGTTACGAGAGTGAAAACACTCTGTCCCTTGGCTAACGCAGCCCAGGTAATGTATCTCCTCCCAAAATAGTGTCTGTGCAAGCAATGAGAGCAAACGGTCGCCTATTAATTTGGCTTTTACGTCCAGATGAAGATCCATGAAAATAGCCAAAGAGCCAAAAATACTGAGCAACTCCACATTCTGGGTGACTGTTTCTTCTATATATAGAGATTCAAAAATAGACATCTCTGATTCTGGGCTCGCAGGACTGAAGGATGGTGATCCCCATCAACTGGAGAGGAGATGCAGAATAAATCCCCACCCCACTGACTGTTTGCTGAGACGCCATCACGTCTGGCAAGTTCCTCAACAAACGTGACCCTTCCCGGGATCTTCGTCTGTCCAATATGCATGTGTGGTCCAGTGTCCTTTCCTTCGTCCAATAAATATTCATCGAGCTGTAGTTCTATCTCAGATGCTGGGTTTGAATTCGAGGATACGAACTATCAAGTCTTTCCTTATGTAGCTTACAGTCTAGTAGGAGTAATGGCAAAAAAAAAAAAAAAAAATTCAATTCGTAGATTGATTGCAACTACAGGAAGTGCAGAGAAGAAACTGGGTTTCAGGGTGGCAATTACTCCCCACTGGTGAGAAAATAATATTCAAACTTGAATCTATTTGGTAAATAAACCTTAGCAATGTTTGCCAAGTGTAAGTCACTCTGTTGTGCCTGAGTCTTTGTGACCCTGTGGACTGTATAGCCTACCAGGCTCCTCTGTCCATGGGATTCTCCAGACAAGAATACTGGAGTGGGTAACCTTTCCCTTCTCCAGGGGATTTTCTTGACCTAGGGATTGACTCCGGGTCTCCTGCATTGCAGGCAGATTCTTTACTGTCTGAGCCACCAGGGAAGCCCAATGTTTACCAAACAAGTAGATAAAAACTTTCAGGATTTAGAGTACATTTTTAAGGAACTATAACCCTGTGTCGTGTGCAAGGGAATTAAATTTCTGTTTTCTTTAGCAAGATGTCAGGGAAAAGAAGTAGACTGCATCTTCCAGAAATTTAGGTGTTTATAGCCATTTTTGGTGTGAAATACTCTCATAGAAAGAAGGCTTAGGAAAAAGGAAAGTAATTTCACTAGCAAGTCGAGATAATGCATGACCATCCCAGCAGCCACTTTTAATTAGGGTAGCACTTGCATTTCCATGGTCAATACCACTCTTAAAACAGGTACAACATTTACTTAACTTTATTGACCTGCATTTATCTTTCTAACCAGAAGAGAAAGTATTCATTTCTCTTTTAAAGCCTTTGCCATATTTTCACGCTTGCCTCATGTGTTTCCAAGAGTCAAAAGGAGTTTCTCTCTAGTGCACTGCAAACACAGTCTGAGGGAGAAGAGAGAAAGCAGAATTTACTGTTTCTTATTTGCTTTTGACGTTTTCCCCCCCAAGAGAATGACCTCAAAACAACTAAGAAGAGAATGAAAATCATCAAACAGGAAGTGAAGGTCAGGGGTGGGAAGATGGCAGCCAGAGAAGTTGTGTCATAAATAAATCATAAATGTACACGATGCTGGAATTAGATTGACGGCACGTTTGAGATAAGTCCATCTACTATCTGACGGCTACTGCCCACTTAGGCACCAGCTCCTCCTCTGATTGGAATTAATCATATGGACCCAGATCAATCATGCCCCAGGTATCATAAAATCTTGCAAACAGTATGTGGAATTAGATACAGTGATTCAAACAATTTGTAGATAATAGGAGAGAAGGCAAAACACTTAGAAATGGGTAAATCGCCTAACATCCCATTAAGGGGGATGGATGGATGGGTGGGTGGAACTCGCAATGGAGTGATAAATATGATGTCATGTGGCTGTATACAGGGCTTCCCAGGTGGTGCAGTGATAAAGAACCCTCCTGCCAATGCAGAAGACGCAGGAGACGCAGATTTGATCCCTGGGTCAAGCAGATCTGCTGAAATAGGAAATGGGAACCCACTCCAGTATTCCTGCCTTGATAATTCCATGGACAGAGGAGGCTGGTGGGCTACAGTCTATGGGGTCGCAGAGAGTTGGACATGACTGAGTGTGCACACACCCATGCCTGTAAACAACAGGCTGCTAATGGATGGCTTGAAACCACCAATGGGAACTAGTGAAGGTGATCCTTAGGAGGGAGCATGTGCTCACCAGGAAAAAACGCCGGCAAGTAAATCCCCTTCTATTTCTTTAAGGTCCTAGACTGATGGGCTGAGTCATGCTGAGCATGACTGTGATGGGCTGAGCATGGTGCGATGCTGAGAAGATGAGAAATGTGGGCTACGACTTGGACTCATAGCTGATTCATCAATTGCCCCAAAGAGTGTTAACAAATGGAGCAGCTGTGTACAGGCATGTTTGTATCATCTGACAAGATACATAAGTTCCTAGGATGCAGGTCTTATGTTTGCAATTTATCATTTAATCTCCTGGGTTTCCTTGAACAAAGCAAGTTAGTAAGTGCCAAATGGGTGGTGGGATCAACACACACACATTGTTGGAAGAGGATAATTGATTGGAATACTGTGTATAGACCTTCTCTGAAAAGTAAAAACACTTACACCCAGGTCATGGGCTATGAGAAAACCAAGTCAGAGTCTCTGTCTGGTTGAACATCTTTATCAACAATGGAAAGGGAGACCTGAGAGATGTGTTTATCAAATTTACAGATGGCACGGACCTGGAGTCAGCTCGTAAGCAGGGTGACAGAGTCATGAGTCAAACTGATATTTATAGACTGCAAGAATAGGCTGAGTTCTTTTTCAGTAGTTGCTTCCTATGTGCCAGGCATTAAGCTACGTGTGTGACTTACATCAGCTACTTCAGTTAAATGAGTTAATGGACAGTTCACATAGAAAGCTTTTTAGCTTAAGGCTGAGGACATCAACACCTAGGAAGTGAAGGTCAGGGTAGGGGAGATGGTGGGAAGAGTCATCCTGGTCTGAGTCATAAATTAGTCACAAACTTACATAACATTGGAAGGACAGCTACTGAAGCTGAAATTCCAATACTTTGGCCACCTGATGCAAAGAGTAGATTCATTGGAAAAGACCCTGATGCTGGGAAAGACTGAGGGCAGGAGGAGAAGGAGGCGATAGATGATGAGATGGTTGGATGGCATCACTAATGGACTCGATGGACATGAGTTTGAGCAAACTGCGGGAGATAGGGAAGGACAGAGGAGCCATGTGTCTGTAGTCCACGGGGCTGCAAAGAGTCAGACATGACGGAGCAACTGAATAACAACAAGTTGAATAAGGTCCTAATCCCGCCTCTCCAACATAAGCATGCCCATCCAACAGTGGGAACCTGCACGCCCCTCTTTCTGTAACCTGCACAGAGCAGGTGCGCTTACCGAAGGTGAGTGTCCCAGGCAACGCTGTGTGCACCATGCCCATAAACCAAGTCACGTTCCCAACGCACTGTAATCTAAGAACAGACTTGACTGCTTCCTAAAGGGTATTTCGATAAAGCTAACAAATCTCAAAGAAGATAAGCAACTGCACCCTAATTTATCTACTGAATTAATTCAGACCTCAGATTGTCAAACTTAAAACTAGAACATCCTGAATACTCTAGATTTAAAAGGGTTAGATCAAGGCACTATGTATACAAACAGAATTGTTTTAAAATTTCTAAACCTCAGTGAACATTTTCCTCACTGTAGATTTCAGGACCTGAGCAGCATCCAGGTAATAGTAACAATAACAACTATAGAGGCGAGAACCGAGGCACAGAGAGCATAAGTAACTTATTTAATCATAGAATATGCCTATATAATATCGAACAAGAAATGAGTATATGAAGGAGCTATATATATATGTGTATATATATATACACACATACACACACATATATATACACATATATTTATGTGTATAGCTCAGTAAATCTTTTCACTGGAAATTTCAGGACATAAGCTTCCAAATAATAATAATTCATTCTTCAGTCGCTAAGTCTTGACTCTTTGAGATCTCATGTACTGCGGAAGGCCAGGCCTCAGTTCCTCACTAACTCCTGGAGTTCATGTCCACTGAATCCTTGATGCCATTCAACCATCTCATCCTCTGCCACCTTCTTCTTCTTTCGCTTTCAATCTTTCCCAGCATCAGAGTCTTTCCCAGTGAGTCCCCTTCATGGATCCCTGCCTTGTCATGCAAAGGGGCTTGTGAAACCCTATGAAACTGTGAGCCATGCCATGCAAGGCCAACCAATGTGGACAGGTCATGGAGGAGAGTTCTGACAAAGCATGGTCCACTAGAGAAGGGAATGGCAAACCACTCCAGTATTCTTATGGTGAGAACCCCATGAACAGAATAAAAATAATTAACGGTAATAATGATAATAGCAAATATACTGAATACTAATTATGCAGCCATCATATTTCTGAGCATGTTCTTATATTACCTCCTGAAATCCTCAAAATAACCCTCTAAATAATCAGCACCACCCCCACTTTCCCAATGAGGTGGATTTACTCCAAGTCATGCTGCCAGGAAAGGGTGGACAAGAGGCCTGCACTCAGGCCCCTTGGCTTTGAGGTCTTTGCCTTTAATCTGTACATCATCACAGTAAGAAAACTGCTTGCCCACCCCCCTTCAAAAAAAAAAAAACTTTCCTAGGCAGCTCCACACCCTTCTGAACACTGTTGATTATTTTCAGAAAGCTGTGCAGGTGAATTTGAGAACATTCAGCACAGATTGATGAACTCCTTGTCTGTGTTAGAGCCTCTCTGTCCAGCCTCCCGCTTCTCCTGACCAGCAGGCTAACTCTTCGGTCAGCTCTTCTCCCTTCTCAGGGTTTGAATCCCATGAAATATTCCACACAAGGCTGCGCTAGGTGTTTAGAGCTACTCCTTGAAATACGCTGCCTGTATTTCAACTATGTGTGAAACATTTCCTACAGATGGGAGTCTGGAGTTCTCAATGACAAGGAGAATAATGTAAGTGTAAGATGATGGTGATAGTGAAGAAATACTCTAGTCGGCTTTGATCACCTGGGGTCCTCAGGAAGCCTGAAGCATATTCTGTCAGCGAGGGTCCATTCATCAATGCAGCCAGACACTCACTTTATAAGGTTTAATATGGAAATACTATACTTAAAAAGATTTATAGAAAAGTCTCTTTTCCCATTGTTATCGGGTTCCCATGTCATTCTGCAACATATCAACTCTTCCCAAGCTTGCAGTATCAGCAGGACTAATCTATTCAATATAATAACTAGACTCTCTGAAGTTCACCCCACTGTCTGCACTGGAATCATAGAAACTCGATTATTAAGTCAGAAAAAAAAAACGGAAAAGCCAAAATTGTGATGGAGAGTTGGTGCTGGGAGGTCAATGAAAGGACTGTGGAGATCGCAACGGGACCCCCAAACGCTAGGGAGGCTTAGACGCCAGAGGTAGAACTCAGCATTGATGCACCCCAGGGTCTGGACAGAGGCCTTCCCGGCCTCTTCTCTTCTCCTTTGTTACCTCTCTGAAATGATCAGGCACATTTGGAATTTCAGAGCAGTTCTTTCAAGTGGGTTCTCAGTCTCAATGGGTATGTGGGGGCTGGGGTTTCTCTCCTTTAAAGCCTACCCAGGATCGACTGAAAAAATGCACCACCTCAGAGTTGAGAATAATGTTTTATTTGGTGGGAAAAACTGAGGACTGAAGCCGGGGACTCAGCTTCTCAGTTGGCTTGTTGGACTGTTGTGAAGAGGTCAGGCAGGAGCCAGGATATACAGGAGTCTTTGCAACAAAGACCAGGTGGTTGAAACTTCAAAAGATTGCTGTTAATTAAGGAAAACCAGATGCAAAGAGCCTGCTCATTGGAAAAGGCCCTGATGCTGGGAAAGATTGAGGGCAGGAGGAGAATGGGGGTGACAGAGGATGAGATGGTTGGATGGCATCACCAACTCAATGGATACGAGTCTGAGCAAACTCTGGGAGATGCTGAAGGACAGGGAAGCCTGGCGTGCTGCAGTCCATGGAGTTGCAAAAAGTCAGGCACCACTGAAGGACTGAAGAACAAAAAAGAAAACCCTATACTTCAAGTTAATGAACTTAGTGTTTTTCTCTGTATGGGAAGATGCAAGAATCCAGACTCACTAAAACCATCCTTTGATCTGCGCCTTAACAACCTAGACTCGGCATCCTGATTTTCTCCATCCTCAGTGCCCTCAGGAGCACCATCCAGGAGAGGCTGCAGGTCCTGAGGGCTTAGAGGGCGTGGGGGCGGCTCTGTGTCTCCAGCTGAGTTCCCTGAGGACTCACTCTCTGGGGGACTGCAGGGGCTGGATGGCAGCAACACCCTCTGTTTATGGATACAGGGTAACATCTGCGGGATCACACCTGGTTTTGCCACATCAAGACGCTCCTCGTCCTGATCCTTTGCCTGCCCGCCCCTTCCAGCCCTCCGGGCGGCCCCCCCCTTTCCCCTCTTCTCTCAGGCTTCATGCTCTCATCTCTCCCCGCCTCCTCTCTGTCCAACTGCCCATCTCTCTTACCCCTTTCCTTTCCCTCCATCCCCCATCCCCTTGGGTGCCCTCCTTGCCTTCTGCTCTGTACCTTTCTTGGTGAGAGAAGAAGAAAGAGGAGACTGAGTCACAATATGAACTAAAATACAACTCCAAAGGCCAACACGTTGCTAAAAGTCAGCTGCAGGAAGAGTGTGACGTGCAGGCGTGCACGCAGGGGCTGAGAGGCGGGGGGGGAGGAACCAGGAGCAGGCACTGGGTAGTGGGCAGGGAGCTCCCTTTGGGCAGCTGACTGCATTAAACATCACTGAATTGTATACCTTAAAATGGTCCCTTTTTATGTGATGCAAATTTTAACCTCAATAAAAACAGTCAAAAGTGTAATGGTGGTTAACTGCTTTATCCCTGAAGAAGAAAGAGAATTTGAAACCTCTCTGAATGGAAAGCAAGCTTTGCTTCCCCACCTTCACCTCCCTACATACCCTTCAGGGTACCTACGGACCCAATTTTGTACAAACCCACCAAGTAAAATGACTACAGAATGCATCACACTTTTTTTTTTTTAAAGGATTTTCTTAAAACAGCAACAAATAATGACAAAGAAAACCACTTGCAAGAGATCTAAAGGTGTCCATCTTCCACAGGAAGCTGAAGTTGTGAGTGACTGTTTCTCCCTGAGCTCCTACCCTCCAGGATACAACACACCACATGCAAGCACTTGGCCACAACCCAAACAAGCCAGAGTGGGCTGAGGAAGGCCTGGGAGACTAGGGGCAGGGAGAGGCTGGTAGGAAGCAAAGATGGAATGACACCCGATTTTCAGTGTAATTGCAACACTGAGAAGAGGGCCTTCATTTGGTCAACAATATCTAAATGAAAGAGCAGTGACCTTAGAGCGCCCCTCCTCTAGCCCAAAAACTGATGCTTCAAGTGAGAACCAAATGCCGTTTCCTCCAGACTCACTGCTCTGCGACTGGATCCTTCTCCCTCTCTGCATTTGGAAATACATTCTCCTTGGACTTGCCAGCCTCGAAAGAGACCCTGCACAGAAAGTCCTGGCTCAGCTATCTACTCAAACCTCAGCTTCGCATTTTAAAAAAATAGTATTTTTTTTTCAAATAATTACATCATTTCACTCCCACTATAAAAGTTATGTATGTTCACTGAACAGATATTTAATAACATGGAGAAAAAATATTAGACTCATCCATAATTTCAATACCTAAGGGGTAGTACTTAATATTGCAAATCCTACTCTTTGGTATTCTAGTTCAAATCTTGACTTAGATGCAGATAAGCATAAATATCTATAAATAGCCTTAAAAAAAAAAAAACAGAAATTGGATCACACTGCAAATAGTATCGTGTTACTTGTTTGCTTGTTTCCATTTAATAATATTCCAGGGACATTTTTCCATCTCATTAAACTTTGTCCTGAGACATCATTCATAATGGTTGCAAGGTCACTTCATCATATAAGAAAAGCAAATGATATTTATTTATCCAAACCTCTACTGTTGTACATGTAGCTTGTTTAATTTTTTAACACCATAAACAACGCTACAATAAACATCTCCATAGGTAAACCTTTGTACAAAGTTATAACTGCTTCTGCCCCCCGCCCACACACACTGCTTGAAATAGACCAGGGTTGCTGGTAATAAGCGGCCTTCCTGTGCACTGTGAATTGTTCAGCAGCACCCCTGACCTCCACCCGTTGGTACCACTTGCATCCCTCCCCCAGCTGTGATGCTAAAAATGTCCCCACACAGTGCTCCTTCAGTAGGGTATGATGGCCTCCTGTTGAGCACCGTTGGGGTGTAATAACGGATGTGCAAACACTGAGTGGAAAGAGATGCAATGTTTCCGCACCTTTCAGCTTGACCTCTAAAACACACCTCCCCAAAGGGAGCATATACACCGTGTCCTCAGCCCAGCACCGTTAACACAGACACTGTGCTCAAACACATGCCTGCTTCCCAGTCCTCGAGAGTTATGATCCTGATTCTCTTGTTGAGTCGCTAAGTCATGTCCAACACCTTGCAACCCCATGGAGTGCAGCAAGTCAAGTTTCTCTGTCTTTTACCCCTCCCATAGTTTGCTCAAACTCACATCCATTGAATCGGAGATGCCACCCAACCATCTCATCCTCTTTCGTCCCCTTCTCCTCCTGCCTTCAATCTTGTCCAGCATCAGGGTCTTAACCAATGAGTCGGCTCTTCACATCAAGTGGCCAAAGCACTGGCGCTTCAGCGTCAGTCCATCCAGTGAATGTTCAGGGTTGACATCCTTTAGGTTTGACTGGTTTGATTTCCTTGCTGTCCAAGGGACTCCCAAGAGTCCTCTTCAGCATCTCTATTGTGACTCCTTACTCAGTCTCCTTCCTGATTTTCTGGAGCACTCGCCTTCTGACAGCCATGGGTCTGTGTCTCAGCTCAGATCTTCTGCTCCATGGCTGGTCTTCCCAGACAGGCCTGCCTCCTCTAGCTCACCTCCTGCATCAGAACCTGCCCTCTCCCCATGTCTCCTTTCTGCCCTATATCTTCCCCTCTATGCCAGGTGGCAAGAAGCCTCACCTCTTAGAGGGATAATGGCAAGGTTTATGATCAGGCTTCTAAGAAGCATCTCTGCCACCTTCAGAATGTAGACTGTTGGTCAGATACATGTGACAAGTGTTTATGTTATTATCAGAGAAAAGTGGAGAGGGAGAGGAGAGACAGCAGGTGATACAAGAGAGGGGAAAAAAATGACATTAATGACATAAAAGGAGAGTCAAAGGCCCCAACAGCAGGGGGATGGGATACGGGGCTCTGGTCTGTTGGATGGGGTTTGTGACTTGGGAGGAGTTCGGTTGGTTCACATGTGACACAGTCTGGCCTGGTTTGCGGTGTAAAACGCTGGCATAGGAATTAGCCAGGGCTGTGTGCATGCATGCTAATTCCCTTCAGTCATGTCCGGCTCTTTGCAACCCATGGACTGTAGCCTTCCTGGCCCCTCTGTCCATAGGATTCTCCAGGCAAGATACTGGACTAGGTTGCCATTTCCTCTCCAAGGGGTCGGTCCAATCCAAGGATCGAACTCGCATTTCTGATGTCTCCTGCATTAGCAGGCAAGTTCTTTACCTAATGCCACCTGGGAAAAGCCCAAGTCAGGGCTGAGATAAACTTATATATTGAAAAGATATGTGGAGAAGTTTCTCTGTGATTCGTGTTTTGATAAGTTTGCCCTGATCGAGTTTTTTTGTTTTTTTTTTAATCTCAAAGTACCCATGTTTCCTTGTGGACTGTGTCATTTCTGGGGAAGGAAGTCACCAAGTGTAATATAATCGCCAGGTTATGCAAATATATCAGAGCCGCCTCCATGCTCATGACCATAATGAATGTGTCAAAGTTTGCTGAAAATCTTGTTAAAAAGTACATTTCCTTCCTTCTAAGAAGCATTCCCCTGACAACAAAACTCTGATTCAAAATTCATAACCTCCTTAAAAGTAGGACTCCTTTGAATAAAACCGTGCAGTCCTCAGACATGCAAACATTTTCATATCCACGTAATACACTTTTCTCATTCACTGCAATTTGTCAGTGTGTGTGTTTTTTTTTTTTTTTCTTTTCTCAAATCAACAGTCCACAGAGGACTCTGGGCTCCTTTTTCCACAGAGATCAGCTGGGGATGGAGGAGCAGAGACGTGAGATGCCTCTGTCTCCTCTCTGAAGAGGACGCAGTGGGAAGCGATGCCGTGGGGGTGGCCGGGGATTCCTAAAATTGCACCCACATGCCTCTGGCCTTCTCCTGTTTTTCCCAGTGTTCTCTCTGCTAGTCTGCTGACTCCCAGCCTCCGTTTGATTGACTTACAAATTGAAGTATAAATTATGTTTTCTACTGCCTAGCAATTAGCCATTAAGGAACAGTACAATCAGAATAAAAAGACAGAAGACATTCATCTCCAACAAAGGACCACAGGAAGAAAGCATCCTCTGACCCTTCACGCTTCGGGCTTACAGTAATGCCCTTGGCTGCAGGTCTGGCCTTTTAAAATGACGACACTGTTTACTGCTTGCACCATCCGAGCTTCATCCCCTGCCTAAAGCACTCAGAGACCCCCAAAGACATCTTCATTTCTCCCAACCTTCGCCTCTTCAATCTCCTCTCTCCCAAATAATCATTTCTCCGCTCTGTGCAGTAATATTGGTACAGAGGCTGTCAATTGTGCAAGCGAATGGCGATGAAATAATTAGCAGCTCAAAGTGGGAACTTTCCTATGAGCAAACTCCAATACACTAAAAATGAGAGATGTGATGAACCTAGGCTGTTGGCAGCATTCCTATAATGAGGACCATCCTTCAAGTTGCGAGCTAATTTTCCAAACTCACTCTTCTATCCTGATGTAGTTTTTTTTTCTCCCCCTCTTTAATGTTGAATTTTTTTTTTTCCCCAGCTTAACATCTCATCAAAAGACTGCATTTTCTTTGTTCATCCTTGATTTGGAAACACTAATTCTTTAGTCATTCTTACTGTAAAAATAACACACACTCATCACAGAAAATGTTAAAAGCATAAAAATGTACAAACTAGAAAACAGAAAATAAAAACCTCCTCACCATCAGATCAGCCAGAGGCAATCACTGTTATAAACTTTGCGGTATTTCCAATCTATGCCGCTGTGTGTTTTTAACATATATGAGAAATGACTACATATACAACTTTATTGAAGATACGTTTTTTGTGAAACTGCTGAAGAGAAAGGAAATGGAGCCCTCCTGTTCATTGATTGTGCACAGTGCAAGCGGGCATGCCGATGGGAGAAAAGGACAAGGGAGGGTTTTATGTGATTAATCTGAAATGAAGATTAAAATCATTGTTAGGTGGAAAACAAGGAAATTAAGAGATTGTCACAAACAAGCGGAAACAGCTCAGCGGGATCCATTAAGATTTTTAACAGCTCAGTGAAATCTAACATCTACCTTGACAGCCGTGAAGGGAAGGGGAAGGGAGGGGCCTTCCCTTGGATTCTCTTTGTGCATTAAACAAACTTTTTTTTTTTTTTAAACTGATTGATGGTTCAAGAAAGCTGAACTGACCTCCACCTTCAATTAACTCAGTTTGAGATCATGCCTATCCCCGCCACAGTTTGTCTTCATAATCTGGGATAATAAGAGCTTTAAAGGCTCCACGAGGCAAAAAGCGGCGTATGTGTACCGTGTGCACAAGAGAGCGCGGGGCGGGGAGGCGTCGTGTCATCTATGAAGGATGAGAATGACGTGCTACCTGTAGCGACCCCAGATGCACAGGTGCGTGCGCGCTCCCAGCGCAGGCAGGAGAGCATCAATCTAAATGTTTTCTGAAATGATGTTGGCACGGGGCCCGCCTGAGCTCCAGAGCCCCCAGTGGCCTCCCTGCTCAGGACTCTGGTTCCAGAAATTTGGTACACATGGACCTGTACGAACTCTCCCTTCTCTGCCTTATCTGCTCCTTTTCAAGCTCCTTCCTTGTCCCTCTATCCCCCTTCAACATTTACCAGAATGGCCAATATGCAGAGACACAGGCAGGTGATGGAGCAGTCAGGATGAACACAGCCCAGCTCTAGGCTCTAAGGGACTCACATGTCAGGAGAGGGAACTGGCACGTCAGTGGGGAAGTTTTACACAAGAAGGCAAAGAATAGCAACAGTTTAACAAGCACAAGGCTCATGCTGGGAGGTGTAAGAAAATCCTGAGTGCTTCAAGGAGAGGACTTTGGGTCTTGCCGACGAAGTCAACATTTGTATCCTGTTCAGAAAACTGAAGGTTTAGAACAAAGTTTAGAAAATGTAAGAAAAATTGCCTTGGCCAGAAGGGAGGTGACTGGAGTTATCGCAAAGATAACCCTGAGGATGGAGGGAACACTGCCCACACTGGGGATCACCCATCACAGTGAACATTCTGCAAACGGTCTTCAGTTCTGGGACAGGAAAGATCCAGGCTTGTACTTTTGCTCCAAAATTACTTTGCTTCTGGTCCCCAGAAATCGCAATGCAATGGTTTTCCCAGATGGAGATCCTTCATGGCTTTCAGATAATACTCAAGGACAAAATCCAGCAAGGGATTTGGGATTTGGGAGAAATCTTATCAAGGGAAAGCTTATCAGGCTTTCAGAGAAACAACTAACTGCTTCAAGATGTAGACAATGTGACTCCCAATCCTCTCCATGTGTTACCACATAGGAGTGAGGTCCCATTTCCCACCCAATTTTATTGCCCCCATATTCGCAGATACCTTGGTAGCTCAGATGATAAAGAATCTGCCTGCAATGTGGGAGACCTGGGTTTGAACCCTGCACGGGGAAGATCCCCTGGAGAAGGGAATGACAACCCACTCCAGTATTCTTGCCTGGAGAATCCCATGGACAGAGGAGCCTGGTAGGCTTCAGTCCATGGGGTTGCAAAGAGTCAAACACGACTGAGCAACTAACACTTTCTTTCACTTTTCCCCCAAAGAACAGCTCTTAATAGGTCTTCCTAATCGGAGAAATCTCCTTTAAGAGACGCTTTCATTTCTCTGTTTACGGTAATGAGAATGGTTTAGTAATGTGACCGTAAGACAGTCTGCTGGATTTATGTCCAGACTCAGTCCCTCACTAGGCGCAATGGGGCATGTTCAATTGTCTCTCCAAGCCTCCATCCTCTGACTGCTAAGTGGAGAAAACGAAAATGCTTCTCTCGTGAGGTTCAGGGCATGAGGCATAACCATGCCCAGTAAGTCCTCAGTCAATTAGGTATCGTTATGACCTAGAAATGAGATTACTCTTATTACAATGCCAAAAGGAGTCCTTTGGGTCCCATGTAATTGGTTTTAGGTTTTGACCTCTGGGCCTTACTTAATCTTGATCATTCACTCATTTGTCAAATATTTTCTGAGCTTCTTCTTAAGGATCAGGTATTATTGACAAAGCTTTCTAAAGGGGAAAATACACATCTCAAGAAGTTCTGTTTTCTGTCTGTCTATCATTCTATCATCAAACTACAGAAAGTAGAAAGGAAGCAGACTAAAAACCCATTCTCTGAACAGGCAAGATGAGCGGATTCATGTTTGGCTAGCTGAAACTCGTATTTGATCAAGTATGAATACAGAAACAATAGAGACGCCACGCAGGAAGAGGAAGAGAGAAGATTCAACAATGACTTTGAACTCAGGAGAGTGATTTGCAGAAGTTTAATCATTTAGAATGTGCATCATAGAATATGCACGGAAAGGCGGTGTTAGCAACAATACCCCGAGACAAATGGCACACCCACTTATTGGAATTTCGTCATTACTCGGTCATGACAATACTTAAAAATCTGGGAAACCAATTTGGGTCCAAGAGCTCTCCAGGTACCTCAGGTGGTAATGAACTGACCTGCAGTGCAGGAGACCCCGGTTCAATTCCTGTGTCAGGAAGTTCCCCTGGAGAAGGGATAGGCTATCCACTCCAGTATTCTTGGGCTTTCCTGTAAATAATCCACCTACAATACAGGAGACCTGGGTTCTGATCCCCGGGTTGGGAAGGTCCTCTTGTGAAGGGCATGGCAGTCCACTCCAGTATTCTTGCCTGGAGAATCCCCATGGACAGAAGAGGCTGGCGGGCTACAGTCCATAGGGTTGCAAAGAGTCGGACACAACTGAGGGGCTAAGCACAGCACAATTTTGTTCCAAAGTCAGTTATTACCAGCATTGTACCTGTTCATTTCCTGTTTATAAGTAAATTTCATAATGATGGAGTAGGGCGCCATTTCCTACTCTAGGGGATCTTCCAGACCCAGGGATTGAACCTGTGTCTCTTGCGTCTCTTGCATTGGCAGGTGGGTCCTTTACCACTAAGGTCACCTGGGAAGTCCAATGATGACAACAGTGGATATTATACTGCTGCAGCAGGACAAGGCACTGAGGAACACTGACGGTTTCCACACAGCGTGCATTTTTTTTTTTTTT
>SJYA01002943.1:998692-1069991 GCA_006410615.1 Neotragus moschatus | reverse complement strand
GACAATGTGACTCCCAATCCTCTCCATGTGTTACCACATAGGAGTGAGGTCCCATTTCCCACCCAATTTTATTGCCCCCATATTCGCAGATACCTTGGTAGCTCAGATGATAAAGAATCTGCCTGCAATGTGGGAGACCTGGGTTTGAACCCTGCACGGGGAAGATCCCCTGGAGAAGGGAATGACAACCCACTCCAGTATTCTTGCCTGGAGAATCCCATGGACAGAGGAGCCTGGTAGGCTTCAGTCCATGGGGTTGCAAAGAGTCAAACACGACTGAGCAACTAACACTTTCTTTCACTTTTCCCCCAAAGAACAGCTCTTAATAGGTCTTCCTAATCGGAGAAATCTCCTTTAAGAGACGCTTTCATTTCTCTGTTTACGGTAATGAGAATGGTTTAGTAATGTGACCGTAAGACAGTCTGCTGGATTTATGTCCAGACTCAGTCCCTCACTAGGCGCAATGGGGCATGTTCAATTGTCTCTCCAAGCCTCCATCCTCTGACTGCTAAGTGGAGAAAACGAAAATGCTTCTCTCGTGAGGTTCAGGGCATGAGGCATAACCATGCCCAGTAAGTCCTCAGTCAATTAGGTATCGTTATGACCTAGAAATGAGATTACTCTTATTACAATGCCAAAAGGAGTCCTTTGGGTCCCATGTAATTGGTTTTAGGTTTTGACCTCTGGGCCTTACTTAATCTTGATCATTCACTCATTTGTCAAATATTTTCTGAGCTTCTTCTTAAGGATCAGGTATTATTGACAAAGCTTTCTAAAGGGGAAAATACACATCTCAAGAAGTTCTGTTTTCTGTCTGTCTATCATTCTATCATCAAACTACAGAAAGTAGAAAGGAAGCAGACTAAAAACCCATTCTCTGAACAGGCAAGATGAGCGGATTCATGTTTGGCTAGCTGAAACTCGTATTTGATCAAGTATGAATACAGAAACAATAGAGACGCCACGCAGGAAGAGGAAGAGAGAAGATTCAACAATGACTTTGAACTCAGGAGAGTGATTTGCAGAAGTTTAATCATTTAGAATGTGCATCATAGAATATGCACGGAAAGGCGGTGTTAGCAACAATACCCCGAGACAAATGGCACACCCACTTATTGGAATTTCGTCATTACTCGGTCATGACAATACTTAAAAATCTGGGAAACCAATTTGGGTCCAAGAGCTCTCCAGGTACCTCAGGTGGTAATGAACTGACCTGCAGTGCAGGAGACCCCGGTTCAATTCCTGTGTCAGGAAGTTCCCCTGGAGAAGGGATAGGCTATCCACTCCAGTATTCTTGGGCTTTCCTGTAAATAATCCACCTACAATACAGGAGACCTGGGTTCTGATCCCCGGGTTGGGAAGGTCCTCTTGTGAAGGGCATGGCAGTCCACTCCAGTATTCTTGCCTGGAGAATCCCCATGGACAGAAGAGGCTGGCGGGCTACAGTCCATAGGGTTGCAAAGAGTCGGACACAACTGAGGGGCTAAGCACAGCACAATTTTGTTCCAAAGTCAGTTATTACCAGCATTGTACCTGTTCATTTCCTGTTTATAAGTAAATTTCATAATGATGGAGTAGGGCGCCATTTCCTACTCTAGGGGATCTTCCAGACCCAGGGATTGAACCTGTGTCTCTTGCGTCTCTTGCATTGGCAGGTGGGTCCTTTACCACTAAGGTCACCTGGGAAGTCCAATGATGACAACAGTGGATATTATACTGCTGCAGCAGGACAAGGCACTGAGGAACACTGACGGTTTCCACACAGCGTGCATTTTTTTTTTTTTTTAATTTTTTGGCCATGCCATGTGACCTAGTTCTCTGACCAGGGGATCAAACCCAAAACCCCGGCAGTGGAAGCAGAGTCTTAACCACTGGAAGTCCCCACACAGCACACTTCTCTCATCTTACTTTTCCTTTATGGCAAAGCCAATATAATATTGCAAAGTAATTAGTCTCCAATGAACATAAATAGATTTAAATTTAAAAAAATAAAAGCACAGGTTTTTAGTTTAGAGTTCTTAGCACACCACATGTGCCTCCAGTCTCTCTCAAAAAATCTTTTTACAATGCCCTCTCTTTTATTCTGAGTTTTCACCTCTCTTCCTCATTTGTAAATTCGTTCAGAAAAAAAAAAAAAAAAGGGTGGGGGGGAAGCAACAAAATAAGTGATGGAGAAAGGAAGGAAGGAATTACAGTGAAAAGAAAAAAAGTTTCCCTTTCCTTCAGATTGGGCATTTCCCCACAGACCAGCAACTGGATTCAAGAACGATCTGAGAATGGGTACTTTGATCATCAGGGCCCTGAGCTCTATAAACTGTTGGGTGATCTTCCTGGCTCAATAAAATCGAAGACGTGCCAGGGCCGCGTTTTGATGTGGAGACGGCTGAGAAAATAAATCCACCTAATGGAAAATTACAGAGGCACTGCTCTTCCTTTGCATAAATGAGGAACTCAAACAATTTGGTTTTGAGGACAATGTTGCACATTGTTCTAAAAAGTAGACACGGCTTTTGTTGTCTCGTTACGGGATGATAAATATTCATGCTGGTGAATTACCACGCACTAATGGCCCAATATCTGGCACACCTGTTGTGACCCGTCTCGAAAACAGCAGCGACAGTTTAGGATGACGAGGCTGCCAGGTGCTAACAATGGGATATTGTGACAGGCGCAGGGGAACAGCACACCTCCAGCTTCTGATTAATCCAAGGTTTCTCAAGTCAGCCCATCTCTCTGGTGCTCATCTTCAAAAACGCTTCCCATTTTTTAAACTGAGAGAGATTCTGAAGCCCTTACATCACCTCTCAGCAGACTCATTCACGTTTCTGCATTCATGGGTCTCACACGTATTCTGCGACTGTAGGGGTTACACGCTTGAGCTCTGGAGCCACGCTCTCCGAGTTCAAAGCCTCAGGGTACCACATCCTAGCTGTTTGGGTTCCATCACGTCACATAAGCCACCTGGGTCTCCTTTTGTGCTTTTTTACAAGATGCGGCAGCCAGAGTATGAACCTTCATAGTGGGGAATCTCAAGCTCCATGGCACTGACATATGGGGCTAGATCTATCTGCGACTGAGGACGTCCTGTTCATCTCAGAATGTTGTGTCCAACATCCCTCACCTACACCCACTAAATGAGCATTACCATGTCTCAAATAATAACAGTTTGACCAAGAATGCACCATGTTCTTTTCAGTTCAGTTCAATTCAGTTGCTCAGTCGTGTCCAACTCTTTGCGACCCCATGAATCACAGCATGCCAGGCCTCCCTGTCCANGTATGGATGTGAGAGTTGGACTGTGAGGAAGGCTGAGCGCTGAAGAATTGATGCTTTTGAACTATGGTGTTGGAGAAGACTCTTGAGAGTCCCTTGGACTGCAAGGAGATCCAACCAGTCCATTCTGAAGGAGAACAGCCCTGGGATTTCTTTGGAGGGAATGATGCTAGACTCAGAAATTTTTTTTTTCCTATAGGAAACGGTCAATTTTTCAGCGACAACAAACTTTTACTAGTGTGGTTCACTGTCATTTTTCTCAATATTTTTTTTCACAAAACAATATATAATCTTTTTCTCAAAACTTTTATTGTCTCAATAATTTTGATGCATCTGAGGCAAGGGTATTCAATGATGACTTTTCTTCCCAAACCACCAATTTTTCAAAAATCCATTTGTGAGACAGCACCGTGAAACCACCCAAAGAGACTCAACCAATGTCAGCCCCAACCTCCTATAACCCAGGAAATCTGGGGAAACAGACTCTTAGGCATGCTGGGTTCCTACATTCAGGCTTCTGCCCAAGGAATCCAACTACTAGGTGGTTCTGANCCAAACCACCAATTTTTCAAAAATCCATTTGTGAGACAGCACCGTGAAACCACCCAAAGAGACTCAACCAATGTCAGCCCCAACCTCCTATAACCCAGGAAATCTGGGGAAACAGACTCTTAGGCATGCTGGGTTCCTACATTCAGGCTTCTGCCCAAGGAATCCAACTACTAGGTGGTTCTGAGGCATATACATCAGCGACCTGCATGTCCACTAACAGTCACAAAGTCAGGAGCACTGTTTACAACCAACACTTTCTTCTAAAGAGAAATAAATGAGGACATATCCAAGTGAATGTGAAACATCCAATGGGAATGCATTTTCTTATTAATGGTCACCATAAAACAAAACAAAAATCAAAGACATCAGTGAAAGTTTCCATTTGAGAACTTAGATCTAATAAACCAAGGAAAAAGACAATCTGAATTGGGTGCTGATTTAAGGACACAAGGTGGTTTATGAGCATTGTGAACTAAATAAAGGCTATCCCCCCTCAACCAGAGAGAACCACCAAGCCTCTGTTTAAAGGCCAACATGGAAGAACGAAGTCCAGGAGACTGACCAGAGGGAATCCATGAATGCATTATTCTACCACAAAAGTTTATGAAAGTTTTCCACGTTAGTTCCATATATACGCTCCTTCTTTTCTTGAGGACACAACCTCTTTCCATGAAGATTCAAGTTTTTAACTTGTACAATATGGCAACTGCCTACTATTTGACCACTGTGACAGGATCATTTTTTGACTATGCCATTAGGAAAAGATTTTAATCACTCCATCTGAAAATCAATCACCATTCAAGACTAGTAACCAATTGCTTATTTTATGCCAAGGAACACGAACACTATCCATAATAAAAGCTGAGTGCATACTGTAAGGCTAGACTCATCAAAGGTGACAGAATGGAAGGTAATTTTCATTTGCTCATTTTTAGCTCATAAATAGCATCCTTATCCATTATTTATCAATTTTCCAATTTAATTAATGGTTCTGGTAATAATTGCATAATTTCTATGGCCATGGAAAAAGCAGCCCGCATGTAGATAATAGGGAATTTTAATATTTATGAAGTTCAAAGTTTTCTATAAATAGAGAAATTCAGAAATTATCACCAGATCTAAAATTATATTGGGAGATAGATGAATAATTAATAACCAAGGCATGCGTTCATCGGGAACACACCAAACAGAACTGATGAATGTACACATCGCCACGTTGATCAAGCCGTTCACACAAGGTGGCTCCTTTCTTGTGGTCACCTCTGGACACACGGCTATCTAGAAGAAAGCACAGCTTTGCTTGGACCTCAGTTTAGGAAATGGAAACCTACTCCAGTATTCTTGCCTGGGAGAGGAGCCTGATGGAATACAACCTATGGGGTCAAAGATTCGGACAGGACTGAAGCAACTTAGTAGCAGCAGCAGAAACAGGATTATTAATCATCGCTAACAGTAATTCTTGAACGTAAGAGAGCAAAGCTGGCATTCTTGGGGTCTATCATGACCTACTGTCTCCTTTCCTTCCGACAGCATTCCTGATTTGTTCCTGGAAGGAAAGAACTGAATCAAGGAGCCAGCACACTAGGCTGGGCAAAACGCAGTGGATTCTGATCCTCTGAGTTTCCTTCCTCCATTCATGCCTGTGAAATTGGCACACATTGCCTTGCCTCTCTATTAGAACAGATGTCTCTGGGGAGCATGAATCCCTGTTATTTCCAGCTTGCTGCCTGGGGAGCAAAGTTACTCATGTCAAGAGAACGTCCCTGGGCAGAGATGCAGGTTGGTTGTTGGAAGTTAAGTTGGAGCACACTGAAGGGGAAGAGCAAGGAGCCATGGGCTCCTTGTGTGGTAGGTTTCCACACAGCTCCAGAAGAGTCTCCAGAAAAACCGATCAAGTTATGTCAGGGCAGGCACTCTGGGTCAGTCCAGCCTCCAGGGAGGGGATTGTGGCTGCAGGTAAAATTCAGTTATGGGGCCAGTGGTTTCATCATTCATACCTGCATAATGAAACCCCAATAACAACTCTGGAAATGGAGGCTCAGTGGTGCTTCCTAATTGGTGGGCATTTCGGTGTACCAGGACGGCAATGCATCAGTCTCCATGGAGACAGAAGCTTCTGTACCTGCGCCCCTCCCAGGTCTTGCCCGTGTACACTTCATCTGGCTGTTTATTTGTATCATTTATAATAAAAGGTTGGTCCTAGCTGTAAAGAATACGCCTGCCAATGCAGGAGATGTAAAAGACATGGGTTCAGTCCCTGGGTTGGGAGAATCCCCTGGAGGAGAGCATGACAATTCACTCCAGTATTCTTGCCTGGCAAAGCCCATGGACAGAGGAGCCAGGAGGGCTACAGGGCATAGGGTCTCACAGAGTTGGACACGACTGAAGCGACTTAGCAAATAAAAGTACAGCACTTCCTCGAGTTCTGCAAGTTGTTTTTTTAGCAAATAACTGAACCTGAATGAGGTGATGAGAAGTCCTGAATTTGTTCTGTGGGGCAGAAGTGTGGGAGGCCTGAGGACTGTGGCTGGCATGTGAAGTGGGTTCAGCCTTGTGTCGGACTTTGCCCATGACGTGTGGCATCTGTGCTAACTCCAGGTAGTTGCTGTCGGAACGGAACTGACCTTCAGTACACCTGGTCATGTCGGAGAAAAGGTGTCTAAGGGCAGGGGGACACTAGTAGCATCCCCAGCAACAGCGTGAACCATCATTTCCCCTTCCATTAACATGTGTGCCTGTGTGCCAGGCATGCTCAGTCACTCAGTCGTGTTTGACTCTTTGTGACTCCGTGGGCTGTAGCCTCCCAGGCTCCTCTATCCATGGGATTCTCCAGGCAAGAACAATGGACTGGGTTGCCATTTCCTACTCCAGGGGGTCTTCCTGATCCAGGGTTCAAACCCACATCTCCTGTGTCTCCTGAAATGACAGGTGAATTCTTTACCACTGTGTCATTTGGAAAACCCCTCTATCAACACCGGAGTGACAAAGGGGACAATGACTACATTCTGGGGTTAATCAGCAGAGACTATTCAGATAGCACATCGTAAGCCCTTAGCCAGCCCCCAAACAGTCAATGAGCCCTTCTATCCCCAATTATGAGATGAGAAAATTGAGGCTCAGAGGTGCTAGGATAATGTTTGCAGGATACGGCAGAACATGGCTATTCAGTTCCAGGGCAGGGCATTTTCCACCCCCACAGTCTGTCTCTCCCGTGAACACACTTTCCGCTGGTTCTGCACATCACGTTCCATTCCCTTCTCCAGGATCTTCCCAATCCAGGGATCAAACCCAGGTCTCCTGCACTTGCAGGCAGATTCTTTACTGTCTGAGCCACCAGGGAAGCCCAACAAAGGCACTGACTGCATGTACGTTAAGTTACTGCAGTCATGTCCGACTCTTTGCGACCCTATGGACTGTAGCCCATGAGGCTCCTCTGTCCATGGGATTCTCCAGGTAAGATTATTGGAGTGGGTTGCCATGCCCTCCTCCAGGGGAGTTTCCTGACCTAGGGATTGAACCCATGTCTCTCTCTTATGTCTCCTGCATTGGCAGGCAGGATCTTTACCAACTAGTGCCACCTGGGAAGGCCAACAAAAGGCACTAGAAGGTAATACAAATTCCATTTGAATAGACACACAAGGTCCAGCAAACCTCCCTGAGCATCCTTGTGCTTCCACATGCTTTGGTATGAATGGCAGTCCTTACACAAGGGCCTCAAAGAGATAAAACCTGGGGTCAAAGTGTCACTGGCATACAGCACAGGGGAGGCTGGCTTTGGATGATTTATTTTGTACCTGCAAAAGCAGGTCTATATGTACCAACAGACACACACAGACATATGATGCTTAAAAATCTAAACTGCACTAAAGAAAAAAGAAAGTTGTCAATTTGGCGATCCCCAAACCAACCCCAGGAATGTGAAACAAAGGCAGATTCCCAGAAGCAGGGCTTGTACTCCGCCCTCACCTTACAGAGGGCAGAGCAGACTGGGAAGGAGGGACAGCAGCCAGCCTCTGGCAACGGCTGATTTCAGATGCTTCACAGGTGCTCACACCTTGTTTTTCTGAGCAGGATCAAATCCTAGGATTTTAAACCCAAACTCTCCAAGAGCACAGCCATGAGACTCTCAAGGACAAAATGATTATCTCAGATCTCCAGAAACTGAGCTATGTACCAAACAGCTCTGGGAAGGGAAGGGTTGCTGGGGGATTTTGAGTTCCCCTTGTCTTTGAAAGGATATAAATTTCTTGCTGGCTGAAGACAGTGGTTTGTAGCTGGATGAATTCTAGTTAAAATCACAGACTCTCTCCTCTCAAGCCATCATTTGGGGACCAAGTTATTTTGTTCATTCAAATTACTCCTTTTATAATTTTTGACATTTTGCAGATATTTTAAGTTCTGTGTCTTAGCTTAAAGCACGTTTTTATTAAGGTAAAACATATATACTGAAAGTGCACAATTATGGTGACACTTTTAAATAGCATTCATATGCATCTTAACTTCTAAGTAGAAAATCAATTTCTGGTTTTCTAGTTTCTATATTTCTGTTAAAATCTATCTTTGTTATAAAGCATTAATATAGTCGAAGCTATGGTTTTCCCAATAGTCATGTACACAGGTGAGAACTGAACCATAAAGAAGGCTGAGCATGGAAGCATTGATGCTTTCAAAATGTGATGCTGCAGATGACTCTTGAGAGTCCCTTGGACAGCAAGGAGATTAAACGAGTCAATCCTCAAGGAAATCAACCCTGAGTATTCACTGGAAGGACTGCTTCTGACGCTGAAGCTCCAATACTTTGGCTACTTGCTTCGAAGAGCCAACTCACTGGAAAAGACCCTGATGCTGGGAAAGATTGAGGGCAGGAGGAGAAGGGAGCAGCAGAGGATGAGATGGTTGGATGGCATCACCGACTCAATGGACATGAGTGTGAGCAAACTCAGGGAGATGGTGAAGGACAGAAGAGCCTGGTGTGCTGCAGTCCATGGGGTCACAGAGAGTTGGACATGACTCAGAGACTGAACAACAAGTAATATTGAAAGTAATGCATGAAGAGATATGCATGAATTCATTCATGTAGTCAAACCATGGATACTTCAGTTCAGTTCAGTTCAGTCGCTCAGTCGTGTCTGACCTTTGCAACTTCATGAATCACAGCATGCCAGGCCTCCCTGTCCATCACCAACTCCCAGAGTTCACCCAGACTCACGCCCATCGAGTCAGTGATGCCATCCAGCCATCTCATCCTCTGTCATCCCCTTCTCCTCCTGCCCCCAATCCCTCCCAGCATCAGAGTTCCTTCCAATGAGTCAGCTCTTCGCATAAGGTGGAGTTTCAGCTTCAGCATCATTCCCTCTAAAGAAATCCCAGGGCTGATCTTCAGAATGGACAGGTTGGATCTCCTTGCAGTCTAAGGGACTCTCAAGAGTCTTCTCCAACACCACAGTTCAAAAGCATCAATTCTTTGGTGCTCAGCCTTCTTCACAGTCCAACTCTCACATCCATACATGACCACAGGAAAAACCATAGCCTTGACTAGACGGACCTTAGTTGGCAAAATAATGTCTCTGCTTTTGAATATGCTATCTAGGTTGCTCATAACTTTTCTTCCAAGGAGTAAGCATCTTTTAATTTCATGGCTGTAATCGCCATCTGCAGTGATTTTAAAGCCCCGAAAAATGAAGTCTGACACTGTTTCCACTGTTTCCCCATCTATTTCCCATGAAGTGATGGATACTTATGGAGTACCAAACATGTGCCTGGCAGTGATGTACATCAGTGAATAAAACAGAAACCGTCCCTACCTTCAGGGCACCTACAGCGAGTGGAGTAGAAACACACCAAAAGAAAACAGTTACACAAATATGTACATAATGATTAACTGTGACAAGAGCTACAAAGGAAAGATACAGGGCGTGAGGACAGAGAATAACGGGTTACGTTAAGGGGTGAAACCAATTAAAATGCAAACGCAAAGCAAAGTCATTTCCTAGGTGCACCTGTCTCTTAGCTGTGAATTCAGTCTCTCCAGTACCTCAACCTTTTGTGGTGGGAACTTGCTACAGCCTCCACAAAGGATGAGCTTGTAAATATCCAAGACAGATATCCGAGAAAGAGAGAGAAACTGGCTTTGAGGTCCAAGCATGGTATACCTCACATGGAAACTCTCAGGTGCAGACCCTGTACTCCTTCTGTTTCAAAATCTATGAACGGTGAAAGGATCTGTCTGCCATATCATGATGAGAGAGAAAAGAGCCTGGTCTGGAAAAAGATGAACTAGGCGCACCTGGCTGAATTAAAACCTAGAGCTTATCTTGATGGGAAATCCAGTGCATTAAAAACATATTCCAGCACCACAACCACAGCTACTGAGCCAATGCTCTGGAGCCTGGGGGCTGAAAGTACCGAGCTCCAGGGCCACAACGATTACTGAAGTCCGTGCACCTGAAGCCTGTGCTCTGCAACAAGAGAAGTCACTGCAGTGGGAAGCCCATGCACCACAGCTAGAGAAAGCCCACGTGCAGGAATGTGCAGCCACAAATAAACAAATGCATACATAAATAAATTTTAGAAAATAGTAACACCTAGATCCAGGATACTGAACACAGACTAAGTCAGATACAGCCCACTACATAATTAAAAGTACCCTTCTTATTCCTTAAGACATATCCATTTTGGGTTCATGGATGGCACTCTCTAGAACGGAGTGTTTCTCTTTTCAGGGATGTATTCCCAACAGCTGGTGTCTATTTATATGGACCACCTACACGGCGTGAGGATCTATGACTTATTTTATTTTCTGTGTGCACCCCCCCCCCCCAACACACACACACGGATGGGTCCTACTGGGATGAAATTCTTAATCTGGTACTTTTCCTTCATGATGCTTTTAATTCATTCAAGATACATCTGTTTAATCCAAGTCCCTCCTGAGAGCTGTAAGTCAAAACCGTGATGGCTCATTTCCAGCTGTTCCCTCGGTTCTTAGGTGGGGACACAATGCTCTCTTCCCAGCTCTCGCTTGCTCGTCCCCTCTCTCCTTCTCTGTAGGGGTGGGCTTTCTTGCTGTTGTTCTGTCGCTTGGTCGTGTCCAACTCTTTAAAACCCCATGGACTGCAGCACGCCAGGCTCCTCTAGAAGCCCTACACTATCTCTGGAAGTTTGCTCAAATTCATGTCCATCGAGTCAGTGATGCCATCCAACCATCTCATCCTCTGTTGTCCCCTTCTCCTGCCCTCAGTCTTTCCCAGTATCAGGGTCTTTTCCAATGAGTCGGCTCTCCGCATCAGGTGGCCAAGGTATTGAAGCTTCATAGATATTCATAAAGATAAATTTGCAATATGGTTTAGTCTCTTAAGTCGTGTCTGACTCTTGCGACCCCATGGACTGTAGCCCTCCAGGGTCCTCTGTCCATGGAATTCTCCAGGCAACAATACTGCAGTGGGTTGTCATTCCCTTCTCCAAAGCACAGGTATAGATATAAACATATCACCATAGAGATATAGAGACTTGGATTAGATATGGACATATAAATAGAGGGCTTCCCAGGGTAGGGCAGTGATTAAAAAAAAAAAAAAATCTGCCTACCAATGCAGAAGATGCAAGAGATTCAGGTTTGATTACTGGGTCGGGAAGATCCCATGGAATAGGAAATGGCAACCCACTCCTGTATCCTTGCCTGGGAAATACCATGGACAGAAGAGCTTGGCAGGCTGCAGTCCACGGGGCTGCAAAGAGTTGAATGCAATAAAGGCACAGATATATAATAGGATAGCTACGGACACAGATGAACATATAGATTCAGAAATAAAGGTATAGAGACAGACAGAGTATAGAGACATTCTGCTAGACACAGATGTACACACATACAGACAGACATATGGGTACTATTTGCTGAGTGAGTGGATAGCTCCTGGCCATGTCGCTTATGTATTGATCTTAACCATTCCCTATCAATGATACCCCATTGTAACATCACGTATTTGTGGACCACTCATCATTTTCCTAACCACTCCCAAAACAGGTTACTTTATTTGGACCTCAGCAGTCCACCGATGACTGCAATCTGCAGGCATTCCAGCACCCAATTCAGTGAGAAGCAGAGCTTCTGTTCTGCCCACAGTCACATGGACAGTCAGTGGAACAGCCACTGGATAAACACAAAATAGTTAATTACAAGTCACGGTTACATCCTTCACTCCTAACATCAATCGGCCCATTCAAGTCTTCCTGCCCCAAATTGTTCCTGACCTCACACAGAAACGTAGCCTTTCAAACACCCTTTCATGCACTCCCAGAATGATGTATGTTCGGAATTGTCAATCTACAGCATCATTTTCTGACCCATCCACGACTTGGCTTAGGATGGGGACAGGATGAGCTCTTCAAAATTCTATTACTGTGGAGGTGCCAAGTATCAATAATGTGCTTTAAAAGGAAAAAAAAAAAAAACACAAAACCTGAATTTCCAGAAATAGTTCAGCAAATGGAGAAAAGAGAAGGAAATGACCTCCAAATAACCCTACAAGTATTATATATTTCCCTTCCACGGGCAAGAATTATGCTTTATCCATTTTGCTGTTAAGCAAATAACATCACTGCATTAACAAGTTCCGTGTTTGTCTAAATTTTACATTTTTTTGGCAGAGTGCAATGCTGCATACACAGCTTCTGAACATGCTTCATCTTCTGCGCAGGGAGAGGCCACTACAGGGGGATTATACGAAGGAGCAATGGTGGTGAAAGACTGAATCCCTAGGAGATGAAAGTTTGCATAAAATTCATGGTTGTTGCCTCAGTAAAGAGAATCTGAGATAGTGAGAGAAATGGTATGAGAACGGACCATTCCACTGCACAACTGATCATGCTAACAAGCTTGAGACTGCATGATGCCATCTTGCAAAATACATGGTCCTCAGTGTTACCACCCAGGAAAAGTCAAAGAGGCATTCGTTGCTGAGCTCTGTGTATTCTACACAACACGCAAGAGGCATCAGCTGTCACCAAGAGGGAGCAGTTTCTCCAGATAATGCTGAATGCTTGGTTCGCCTGGCTTTTCACTCTCCTACACACAAAATTTGTGCATCCAAGGTGTAGATAACCTTGGGCACATATGTGCATCATTCTTGTGCACATTCAATTTTAGTCTGTAGCAAGTGGGTTAAACAATGACACTTTATAATAAAGGCAGCTGGCCTGCCTGATATATGAGTCTCATGGATCATTATTAAATAAATCCCTATAACTACTAGAATTACTGGAGAAACTGTAACAGTAGTTCTGGCAAAAGGGCCAGACCCCCAGTCAGTGACTTGCTCTTCTGTGGCGTGACAGCTTGCCTTTTAGAGTGAAAGAAAGTGCAAGTCGCTCAGTCGTGTCCGACTCTTTGTGACCCCATGGATTACACCATCCATGGAATTCTCCAGGCCAGAATACTGGAGTGGAGTTCCCTCATCCAGGGGATCTTTCCAACCCAGGGGTTGAACCCAATCTCCTGCATTACAGGCGATTCTTTACCAGCTGAGCCATCACAGGGAAGCCTTTCAGAGGGTCCACTCTAATTTGATTCTAGTGCTAGATACCACTTGTTGGTGTTTAGTCGTTAAGTCATATCTGACTCTTGGTGATTCCATGAACCATAGTCCACTAGACCCCTCTGTCCATGGGATGTCCCATGAAAGAATGCTTGGGTGGATTGCCATTTCCTCCTCCAGGGGATCTTCCCAACCCAGGGATCAAACCTGTATCTGCTGCATTGTCAGGTGGCTTCCTTACTGCTGAGTAACCAGGGAAGCCTGTTAGATACCACCACCCACATCAATATCTGGTTCTCCTTTCCTTGCTAGTCATATGAAACTTGAGCTCCAGATCTCCTGTGTTGGGTGGGGCCATATTACAAGTCCTGACCAGTAAGCTTCACTTGTAACTGAAGCACAAAGGAAGTCGTTCATCCCAGACGACACAGCTACAAGAGAGGACCATGAACCTCTGAGGCACTGTCTGCAGGACAGCCCTTCCCAACCCAGGCTTCCCAGGTGGCTCAGTTGGTAAAGAATACACTTTCCAATACAAGAAAAAAATGGGTTCAATTTCCGGGTCAGGAAGATCCCCTGGAGAAGGGCAGGGCAACCCACTCCAGTATTCTTTCCAGGACAGTCCCATGGACAGAGGAGCCTGGTGGGCTATGGTCCATGGGATTTGCAAACACTTCCTGACCTGCACTGGACATGATAAAAAACTCTGTCATATGAAGCTCCTGAGATCTGAGAGTCGATCTATTTCTGAAGCTTACTGATTCTCCGAGTCCAATTCTCCAAAGGATTCATGGCTCAGCCTCAAAATACCTTCAAAGCGCGATGAAAACCCAGCTATTTGCTCTTGTGTGATTGGATAGCAGATACATCAGAGGAGTCTTAATAGCATTTATAAACAGGATAAATATGTTTGTGTTATCAAGCAGATTGCAAGATTTAAAACAAGTTTTATAGTGAAATAGGAATATCAGACTCACCCAAAGCCTTTTAATCACTCTGTTATGCAAGCATAAATATTTAGCAGTTCAATTATCCCTGGTCTCAGCATTCTTGCCATAGAATTCACATGAGGTTATATAAAGAGAATAGGACTAAAGAAAGTTACTTGGGGATGGGGGTTCCCCTCCTGTTGAGTCACTGAGTCGTGTCTAACTGTTTGTGACCCCAAGGGCTATAGCACACCAGGCTCCTCTACCCATGGGACCCACTGCCAGTTCTTAATTCTCCCAACCTAAGATGGCCAGGCTTCTTCCTTTCAAAGCAGGAATAATCGAAGGATTAGGTGTTCCGAGAGCTGTCTTCTGACAATCACCCTTCAAGTTGCCCTCAGTTTCTATTGAAATTTGCTCTTCTCTGTGGCAGTGTGAAACTCTTAGCACAGTTAAGAAGTCCAGCTCAGGAAAGAAGCTGTGAAAAGGTTACAGCGACCAATCACCCCAATTTTCTGGGTCCTCTTTCAGTTTTATCACCAAAGACCCCATATCCCTGAAAACTCTTCACTACCCAGTAAACGAGGGCCATGGGTCACCCTAAAAAATGGGGAAGAAGTAGCAGATGCCAATAACCCATTCTGGTCTGAAATGTTGCTGGGTAGGTAACCCACCTGGTCACTTCCTTTATGAACCCTTTCTAAATTTCCTTTAATTTTTTGAAAACAATGTTTGATGAGGGCCATTTTCAGTCTTTATTGAATTTGTTATCATATTGCTTCTGTTTATATTTCTTTGTGTTTTTTTTTTTTTTTTGGCCTTGAGTCATGTAGTTCCTGGGGCTTCCATGGTGGCTCAGATGATAAAGAACCTGGGTAATGCAGGACATACAGGTTTGATCCCTGGGTGGGAAAGATCCCCTGGAGAAGGAAATGGCTACCCACTCCAGTATTCCTGCCTGGAGAATTCCATAGACAGAGGAGCTTGGAGGGCTAAGTCCAAGGGGTTGCAAAGGGTTGGACAGGACTGAGCAACTGAACAACAGCAACCAGCAACTAGAGTATAAGGTCTCAGTTTAAAAGGAGTGGATATATGTGTATATACGGCTGATTCATTTAGCTATACAGTGGAAAGTTAACAATGAACTTGAAACTTTAACATAACACTGTAAAGCAACTCTATGATAATAAAAAATAACTCAAAAAAACAATTTCCTGCTCTCAGTCCCTTTCAGTACCCCAGCTTTCGGCTTTTAACACCTGAACCTCTGATCCATAAATAAAATAAATAAATCAAGGAGCAAGCAAATAAACAGAAATTGAGAAGGCAAAGGTGGAACATTTTAAAATGCCATGTATTAAAGCACACAAAGCATGTCTCCTGAAGCTTTGATTAGCCTTTGTATTTCAGCTCACTGTTTCAATCACAATTATACCTGGCTACAGCGGCATTCTTCTCCCATGTACTTTAGGTTCTAGAATGGATATGCAAAAAGAACTGGCTACAATTAGAGTGGAAAGCAGAAACCCAACAAAGAAAGAAGCAATAATATTCAATACTGAAAATACACAGATATCTGCAAACGATTTCAAGCTAACATGTTATTCAAACCACGTTATTCAAATGCATGGAATCTATGCAGAATTAAGGGGGTGTGTGTCTATGTAAGTATCGTACAGACAGTGGGAGGAGGCAGCAGAAGACAGTAACCCTGTATAAATGCATAGATCAAGGACACACTAGAAACCACCAGGCAGTAAGCAGTACTTAGCTTTTCTTTGGATGCTATTTGGAGAAAAAGACTATATTTAATACTTCAACCATCCTTCAGTAGACAAGGACTGAATTCCAATGAAATTTCTTTAAAAAAAAATAAAGAAAAGTTAAAGGAGAACAAATCTGTTGGTTTTTGTTTGGCTCGGAAAATAATTAACCTATATACCCATGCTCATTTCATTTTCTCCCTGTGAGATACAAAAAGAGGAGATTTCGCTCATCACCCTTGGCTTCCCTCCTGGGAAGCATCCCTAAGTTCATTCTGCCCCAGTGACTAGTGGTTGGGCATGAAGGTCAGATTTCTTTTTAAATCCCAGATTCACTGTGGATGCGATATAAACTCAACGGGCACTTGTGGATTAATGGGTGCCCGTGTTTTTCCTGCTGCCTTCTCCCAGGCCACCTCACCCCTCCCAGTTTCCTCCTTGCCCCGCCGGGCAGAGGCACAGTGGATGCGGCCAGGGCCACGTGGTTACAGAGTTGGATAACCTGGCTCTGATTCTGTGGAGTCCTCACCTCTTTGAGTATTTTATCTTCTTATCAGTAAAGTAGGAACAATAGCATCACCCTTAAAATGAAGAAATTAATATTCAAAATAAACAAAGAACTCATACACCTCAACAACAAACAATCTAATTTTTAAAATCGGTAGAGAATCTGAATAGATATTTTTCCAGTGAAAAACCTACATATGGCCAACAGGAACATGAAAAGATGTTCAGCATCACTAATTATCAGGGAAATGCAAATTAAAAACACGACTAGATATCACCTCACACCTGTTAAAATAGCTGTTACTGAAAAGACAAGGAATACAAGTGTTGGAAATAACGTGGAATAAAGGAAATCCATATTCACTGTTGGTGGAACTATAAACTGGTGTAGCCACTTTGGAAACAGGAGGTTCCTCAAAAAATGAAGATTAGAACAAACATAGGACCCCATTGCTCCAATTCTGAGCATTTAGCCGAAGAACAAGAAAACACTAATTCAAAAAGATATATGCACCCCTGTGGATGGAGGAGCCTTGTAGGCTACAGTCCAAGGGGTTGCAAAGAGTCAGACACAACTGAGTGACTTTACTTTCTTTCTTTCTTTTCTTTATGTTCATGGCAGCATTATTTGCAATAGCCAAGATATAGAAACAACCTATGTGTCCATTCATCAAGGGGTGAATAGATAAAGAAGTGATGTGTATACACACACACACACACACACACACACCCTTAATTTTAGCATGCTGTCTATCACTGTCATTCAATTCAAAATAAAATTTCCCCTATGATATCTTCTTTAATCCAAGACTCATTTTGAGGTGTGTTGTTCAATTTCCAAAAATTGAGGACTTTTCTAGATATATTATGACTACTAACTCCTAATTGAATTCATTATTGTTAGAAAATACACCCAGTAATTTTTCAAATTTGAAAGTGATTAAGATCTTGGGAGAATATTTCATGTCCACTCGAAAAGTGTGTCTATTCTCCAGCTGCTGGGTATGAAAGCCATTTATATAGCTGTTTCTGTGCTTGCTATGTTTACCGTCTATGGTTCTCTTTCTGTTCTTTTATTTCATAACATGTGTTTCTGTGTTTTGTATTTAAAGTGGGCTTCTTGTACACAGCATATAGTTGTCTCTTAAAAAAAAAAACAGTCTGAGAAGACTCTCCTTTTAATTTGAATGTTTAGTCCACTTATATTTAGTATAGGTATTGGTATAGTTGAACTTAGTTTTATATTTGCTTTTTATTTCTAGTTGTCCTTTATTTCTTCTGCTGTTTCTTTATTTCTCCTTTTCAATTTTCTTTGGGGTTAACTAAAATTTATATTCTTCCATTTTCATTTCTCTTCTACCTTTCAAACTATACGCCTTTGTATTACATTAGTAGTTGCTCTGGAAATTAAACATATATCCTAACACAGCATAGTCTACTTAGCATTAAAACTACACTACTTCTTGCAAATTGTAAGAAGACTTCAACAATGTGGATTAAACCTGCCCATCCTTTGTGTCTACATATGTCATAACCACCCTCCCCCCACCCCCCCCCCAAAAAAAACAGTGATATCATTCTCCTTTAAACAGCTACATGTATTTTCAAAAATAACCAAAGAAATATTATAGCCTTTTATACTTATCCACTACATATGTTCAATGCTCTTCATTCTTGTCATTTCATGTAAGTTCACTTGGGGTCACTTCTTTTCAGCCTGAAGATTCTCCTTACATATTGCCTATAGTGCAGCTCTCCTGTTGATGAAGCCTCTGGTTTTATCAAAAAAAAAAAAAAAAAAAAAACAACAACAAAAAAAACTGCCTTTATATCATCTTCTGTGAAGGATACCCTTTATGAGTTTAGAATTCCAGGTCAGCAGATTTATTTCTTACTTACTTATTTAAAGTTTCATCCTATTTTCTTCTTGCCTCAAGTGTTTCTGATGAGAAGTTGACCGTTATCAGCATTGTTAGGCTTCTTATGCTTAATGACCGCTTTCAAGATTTTAAAAAATCCTTTGCCTTCATCACCGTTACCGTGAGATGGATGCTAAAATAATACTAGCTGTGGTTTTCTTCATATTTGCCCTGCTTAAGATTTCCTGAGCTTCTTAAATTTAACTTTGAATTATTTCACCAAATTTGGGGAAATTTCAACTATTTTACACATCATTTGTCCTTCTTCTTTCTGGGACTCTAATTACCTATAGGCTATACCACCGGATACTCTTCCACAGGCCACTGGTCTGTTAATAATTTAATCATATTTCTCTGTTCCCTGGACTGAATATTTTATAGTAATCTTTATTATGTTCATCAAGCTATTGTGCTACTGTCTCCATTTTGCTACTAAACCCAACTAGCAAAGCTTTTATTTCACAAAATTTATTTTTAATTCTAAAAATTTCATTTTTGTATGACTGCATTTCTTTAAATTCCTACTCAAAGTTACAATACCTGTTTTAAAGTCCTTATCAGCTCATTCCAACATCACGGTCATGTAGGTATTAACTACTATTTTCTCATGATCATGGGTTATATTTTTCTATTTCTTTTCACCTCTAGTGATTTTTATTTTTAAATTTTATTTATACAGGACACTAAATCTCTAAAATGTAAGGGGAAGACCAAGATAACCATGCAAAGGCCACAAGCTAGAAAGTTATTAATGCTATAACTTTAAAAGGAATAACATGACTATATTATAAAATTCAGGGATAAAATACAAAGAAGAACTATAACTCAGAGTTTCTATTTGACAATGGGGAAGTTTGAATTTTTAAATTCTACTCTGTTGGAACTTCCCATCATTTCCATGATAAAAGTGCATTGGTTTAATACTCAGAATATTTTATTTCCTTTGACAAAAATAATATCTTGTCTTCATTCCAGTTCTTCTGTGATCCTTAGGAAATCATTCATCTCTATATGTTGTCTGGATATCACTTGGGAGACTTTCCTGTAGAATGATCAGTATCTCTCGGATAAGAAGCCTTTCGCCAAAAAAATTGCCTGTACCACTTAACCCAACCAAACGGCTATCGACTGGTCATTTAATTTCTCTGAGACTCAATTTTCTATCTCTACATCAGTAGCAATCATATTTCTTTGAGAAAAGACCAAATGTAACAAGAGTGAAGCTGGTTTTAAATAGGAACACAGGTAATCCAAGTGGTAGTAATCTTGCAATGATAAACAGTTTTAGGACTTTTTTTTTTTTTTTTGAGGTAGTTGACATAGATATTTATTTTATTTTATTATTATTTTTTTTTCATTTCAGGTGTATATGAGTTCCCAATCTCGAATCCTCCACCCCACCTCCCACCCCATTTTAAATGGATAGTTCCTATCCATTCCTAACCTGATCTTCCCTGCTAATGACATATGGGCCATTAGGCCTCTTTAGAGGATCCTGGCTGAGCCATTTTGGTTTACAGGCATTTGGCTAACGACCTGCGCATCTTATTTTCTGGTACCTAGTTGTTTATCCTGGAAAGTTACTTTGAAATCTCTTAACAGCATCTATTCTCCTGTTCTTCTTGCTCTTTTACTTTGCATAATTTCTCATCCTTTCAGAATCACAAAGAAACAACTTTCCCCATTGCTATTTGGGGGGAGAATTTGGGGTCCTTTGAGAGAAGCAATACTATTTCTTCCCCCACTCTCAGCCATAGCCGACTGCCTGTAGTTCAGTTCAGTAAGTTCTCTTTCATTCACCCACATCGATAATTCCTCTTTAAAAAAACACACAAAACAGTTTCCACTCAAAGCCTTTCATCTGTTGATCTCAGCACTTCAGAAACTAATTAATCTTCACTCTATGCTTGCATCAGCATTAGCCCTTTTGTTTTCAGATGAGCAAACAAACACTATGAAATTTAGCAGATTGCTCAAGGTCAAATAGAGTCAGTATCTGAGCCTGATTTGAACTCAGAATCCCTTATTTTCAAGGTTGGGGATGGAACACAAGAAGGTGGAAAAAAGGACACTGTTGAGAGTTCCTGACACGCCTCGCCATGCCTGCCTGCATCTCATGATGTTACTATACCTATTGCTAATAGGGAGTGACACGGAGTATCCTCTTATAACCAGTTTCCAAAATGAAGTCGTCCCTCAAGATTCTTGATGGAAACATTGCAGGCTATCTCTCCTATTTTGTTTCTTCCTTCCTTATGTAAAGTGAAAATGAAGTCACTCAGTGGCGTCCGACTCTTTGTGACCCATGGACTCTAGCCCCCCAAGCTCCTTGGGATTCTCCAAACAAGAAGACTGGAGTGGGTTGCCATTTCCTTCCCTATGTAAGCTGATCACAATTCCCAGCTTGCTTGGAACAGTTACCAGACCCATAAACCAGCTTTCTGGCATAGTGATAAAAGTGAACCTCCTTTTCCTCTCAAGAGTGCTGCAGTTAAGACAAGGAGTCAACTGGTCACCTTGCTGATGAAACATTTAGACCACTGGCATGACATGATGAGGTTGGTAAAAACACAGCCAGTCCCCTCTCCCAAACCAAAACCCAGGAAAGAGTATACTACTGTGTGTCCAAAGAAACAGTGAGCAGAGACCATGTGGGATGGTGAAGTAGGGAAAGATGGAAAGAAATGGGTAGTGGGAGCTTGGCAGAAGCAGTGATTCTGAGAAAGGGGAGATTCCCAAAAGGGAACTGGGAAGGGTGTGGGGCTTTTGGTGGGTCCTCAAGTATTTGGAACTGCGGTGCTAGACAAGACTCTGGAGAGCTCCGTGGACTGCAAGGAGATCAAATCATTCAATCCTCAAGGCAATCAACCTCGAATATTTACTGGAAGGACTGATGCTGAAGCTGAAGCTCCAATACTCTGGCCACCTGATCGGAAGAGCCAGCTCATCTGAAATGACCCTGACTGATTCTGGGAAAGATTGAAGGCAAAAGGAGAAGGGGGTAGCAGGGGATGAGATGGTTGGATTGCCTCACAGACTCAATGGGCATGAATTTGAGCAAACTCTTGGAGAGAGTGGAGGACAGAGGAGCCTGGTGTGCTGCAGTCCTGGGGGGTCACAAAGAGTCAGACACGACTTGGCTACCCAACACCACCACCATCAAAGGCTTGGATACATGGAGGTGAACACCCAAGCATCAGCAAAGGTCTCTTGTTCCACGTCGGCACAGAATTAGCAGAGCAGTTCCTTTTTAATAAAAATTTAAAAATAAATAAATAAATAATAAAAACTGTAAAGAAAATTAAAGAAAAAAAATGAACTGGGTAAGTTTAATTATGAGCCTCCCAATAACGCCCACGAGGTCCCATAGATTTTTCTTATACTGCAAGCTTTCATAAACTAAACAATGAATGTCCATATAATAGGTGGACAGTCATAGCATCCATCCCCACACCCATAAAGAGCTGTGACTGAATTTCTCAAAACTCTGGGGATTGGATCCTCAGAACCTTTTATTTAGGAAAATAAAATAATGTGACATTATCTGTAACTATGTATAGTAGGTTAAACTCATACCAACACCACCAGTCAGAAAGCAAACAGCTTTTGGCTGCAAACTATATCTATCGCTAAAAGTTCTCAAACATACATTTTAAAGAATATACGAAAGAGACAGAGTGCTCAACTGACTCCAGAGGCCCTGCTTGGTTTTGTCCCGGTCCACTGATCAACATCCCTTCAAGACAAAAGACAGGACCGCACGCCTGATTTACTGAGCATCTTGAAACAAGCAATTACGAAAGACTTCAGTTCATTGTTCTTCCGTGGCAGAAGAGGGTGGGGCTAATGGCTTATCCCTCATCTGGTGTTCCATCAGATAAAAATACGCCTCTGACGTGTAACTTCAATTGTGCATATGGTTTACTAAACTGTAAACGATTAATTTATTATCCAATTTTCTTGTCAATTTGAGAGATGTTTTTTAATCCCTGCAAAGGAAGGAGGGAATTTAACATACCATCTAGTTTCTCAAGGTCCCAGTCTGGAGGGCCCCCAAGTATTTATGGAAGGCCATCTACTCTGAGTCGCTGTCTGCATCTCATTAAGGTGGGTTGGGGCAGGAGTCTCTTAAGTTCCCACGGGATGTTTCTACAACACAGAGAGTGAAGCAACAGGGACATCACCATAGTCTATCATGTTCCACTGGGACCCTAGCGTGCATACTAAGTCGCTTCAGTCATATCCAACTCTTTGAGACCCCATGGACTGTAGCCTGCCAGGCTCCCCTATCCATGAGATTCTCCAGGCAAGAATACTGGAGTGGGTGGCCATGCCCTCCTCCAGGGGATCTTCCTGACCCAGGGATTCAACCAGCGACTCTTATGTCTCTTAGACTGGCAGGAGGGTTCTTTACTACTACTGCCACCTGGGAAATCCCCTCCAACTGCATAGAATATGGTAAAATGTAGCTTTAACTTTCTAGCTTTGTATTTACACAAATGGAAACAGTAATTTTTTGCTCCTGAGGTTCAAATGAACAAACTACAATTGGTTACCTCTGAGTTTCTTGGTGAAACCATATTACTGTTTTGTTTCTGTTTTTTGGTAAATCGTACTTACTTGGCTATGTAGGGTCTTAGTTGCATCATGCGGGATCTTTCATTGCAGCACATGGATTCTCTAGTTGAGGCACTTGCGCTTAGTTGCTCTTTGAATGTGAGATCTTAGTTCTCTGACCTGGGATCAAACCCACTTCCCCTGCATTGCATGGTGGACTCTTAACCACTGGACCACCAGGGAAGTCCTCTATATTGCTATTACTAAATTATAAGCTCTGATGTACTTAAGACTCTGTATGATCCAGAAAACAATTACCTAGAAATACTGTGTTACTCTCCTTACAGCACATGTTTCTTTTGAAATTCAATAGAAACAAAATAAGACTCTGGCTTCTTTTAAGTTAAAACACTTGCAAAATATCTTTAAAACACAGCCTTACCAGCAAAAGGCTGCTCTGGCCCACAAATTTAGAAAATAGCCTTTTCAAAGACAACAATTTGGAGGCTGTTTCCCTCTCAAGACATAGGACAGAGTCACTCTGGGCATAAGTTTCCTTGATCAAAGCATAAAACATTGAAAAATGCTTCTATGGCTTCTCTTCATAAACCAGGAATCTGAGCTCCTTCTCCACTTAGAAAAATCCTACTCATTCTTCTAAAGTTTTACAGCCTCTGAGCTGCCTCCCATGACTTTCCCCGAAAGAATGATTCAGTCTCTCCTCCACTCTGCCACATGCTGAACATACATTTATTAGAGTGGATTGCAGTGAGAGCAATGTATATATTTGTTTTCTCTCACTCCAGTGTGAGCACCTCAAAGAAGGGAGAGGTATCGGATTTGTTATTTAAAAATGTATCTAGGAATTCTCTTTCATCTTCGCCCTGCTGGCCGGGTCCATCCAGATCATAAATAAGTTCTGCCTACTTCACCCACCACACACTTGCCCGTGGGACTCTGTTTCCATGGCTATACCCTCTTATCACAGCACCATAACGTCTCACTGGGGCCATGATTTTTTTTCTTCTTCTTCTTTTGCCCTTCTACCATCCCTTGGTTCAGAAGAGACAGAGCGATCTTTGAAAAATCGTAAATCAAATCATGCTACTCTCCTGTTTAAGACGTCCAGTGAATTTCCGTGGAACCCAGAATCAAATGCAAACGTCTCAGAGGCTTGCAAATCCAGCTTGAGTGGTTCTCAACTGAAAGAGACCTTGCCGCACCTGGAGGGGACTCGTGATGATGTCTGGGGACACTTGTGGTTGTCATAGCTGGAGGAGGGTAGGGTCCTAGTATCTAGTGGGTGGAGGTCAAACATCCTTCCTTAGGTCCTGCAGTGCACAGGACAGCTCCACATCCAAGAACTGGCCAGCCCCAAATGCTAGCAGTGTTGAGGCTGAGAAACACTACTCCCTGGACTGGCTGCTTGCTTCCCTCCGCAACTGTATCTGATGCTGCCCTCCTACCAGCAGCCAAACCCACCACATTTGCTCCTTCTTGGTTCCAGCAAGCTTCCAGTGAGCTCATCCCCACCCCACAGCCTTTGTGCTAAGTCTGCCTTCAGACTGAAGTGCTTCCCTTGACATTTACATGGTTGGGCCTCCCTGGTGGCTCAGTGGTAAAGAATCTGCCTGCAATACAGGAGACTCTGGTTCAATTCCTGGGTCAGGAAGATTCCCCTGGAGACAGAAATGGCAACCCACTCCGGTATCCTTGCCTAGAGAATCTCATGGCCAGAGGAGCCTGGCGGGCCCCAGTCTATGGGGTCACAAAGAGTCGGACACAATTGAATGACTGCGTCACGTGGATTTCAGCTTATCGTTATCTCTTAGTAAACGTCACTTTTAACCCTCATGCTTAAACACTCATCCAGCCCCTACTGTCACATGCTGCTGCTAAGTCGCTTCAGTCGTGTCCAACTCTGTGCGACTCCACAGACGGCAGCCCACCAGGCTCCTCTGTCCATGGGATTTTCCAGGCAAGAGTACTGGAGTGGGGTGCCATTACCTTCTCCAAGTGCCCCTTACTGCCACATGAACTGAGGTTAATCCATAGTTTATTTTTATTTCCTTTAAATCACAATTTAAATCATAACCACCTATTTCTTACATATTTATTTATTTCAATCACCCAGTAAATTAAATCAGGGGTCCGCAACCTCCAGGATCTAAAGCCTGATGATCTGAGGTGGGGCTGATGCAATAATAATAAAGTACACAATAAATGTAATTCACTTGAATCATCCCAAAACCATCCCTCCTCCACTGTCCGTAGAAAAATTGTCTTTCACAAAACCGGTCACTGATGCCCAAAAGGTTGGGGACAGCTGAATTAGATATTCCCTGCGGGCGGCAGCCTTCTCTGTTTTGTTTTCTGCTTTAGTCTCAGAAAGTAACACGGTGCCTGGGCATATTCCAATCACTCAATACATTTTTTTCAAAAATCAACAAATATATTTATAAATGATTTTCTCAAAGTAAGACACAAGGCCTCTGCCCTGTCCATCAGGTCAATGTTATTACCATAACTTCACTCAAGTTCAGAATTTGCAGTGGGAGGGGCAGGCTTTGACTTTCCACCTCTGAACCAGGGAATAATTAGAAGGGCACCTCTAAGAGCTAAGAGGAAAGACTTGGGTTTATGGATATGCAAATTCGTCTAATACAAAAGCGTAAACAGGAACACTAATGGACACAGGCGTAAAGTGCCTGTGATTACAGCAAACCTTCTAATTAATAGATTAGTGTCCACGTAAAGGGTAACGGAGGAGACCGTGGGCTCAGCTTGGACTATTCCCATACATCCCTTACTTCACAGTCTTGAGGAGATGGAAGGATGGAATTCCTGACCTAAAGCAATTCAGCCCAAAACACGCACCCTGCCCGGTCATCCAAATGGACAACGAATCATCCCCAGGGCACATTTCCCCAGCACCACTGTATTTCTGCCAGAAATGTCGAGATGATGACTCAGTCCCTGTGAGCTGCCAGAAGAAGTACTATCACAGGATCCCAAAGCAGCATCAATTTTTATTAGAAGCCTTACTAGTCCACACGCTGACTCCTCCCAGGAGCAGCCCCATGCCACGAGTCCCTGCGCCTTCTTACTAGTCCACACGCTGACTCCTCCCGGGGCAGCCCCACGCTCCAAGTCCCTGCGCCTTCTGGCCCACAGTCATTTGTCTGGCAGCTGCGACCTGAGCTGTTTGAACAGGGTGGCCATCACTGATGGGTTCAGAGAAAAGGCTACCTTGTGTTTCCTCCCATCCTTCAATTTTTTTTTTTTGCCATTGTTTAATCACTAAGTTGTGTCTGACTCTTCTGCCACTTCATGGATGGCAACCTGCCACGCTCCTCTGTCCATGGGAGTTCCCAGGCAAGAAGAATATTGGAGTGGGTTGCCATTCCCTTTTCCAGGGGATCTTCCTGACCCAGGGATCAAACTCAAGTCTCCTACATTGACAGGCAAACTCTTCACCGCTGAGCCACCAAGGAAGCCTCATTCAATTGTTGGCACTTGTGAATACACCACCCTCATACTGGAGCCTGGAGGTAAGAGGAATTGGACTAAGTGGGCCTTCGTGTTAAAGTTGTGGGGATGAAGCCATGGAGGGGATGGGAGTGAAGAAATCTAATATTTCAAAAGCCAGGTGCCTGCTTTCATGAGGATGTATTTAATGATCTTATTTTCTTGAACACTGTCAAGGAAAAAAAAAAAAAGGATGTGGGTTAATGATTGAAAAGTCTTTTAAACAACAGCAAAGGCTATACGAGGTGACAGTGGGTCTGTGCAAACACCAACACTCAGCTGTTCTGCACAGTCCTGTGTGTGTTTGTCTGTGTTCTTAAGTTACTCTTTCCTTTTTCCTGCCAGAGCCTCCAGGAACAGAAAGCAATGAAGCGGGCAACCCTTCACCCACGTCCCCCGTGGTGTTCCCATCCTCGGAGCCCCCCGTAGTGATCTGAAAGTACTAATGAGACCCCACAACAGTTAGAACTCTCTCGGTTGCAGCTGGTAAAAACTGCAAAGCCAAGGCTGTCTTCAGAGGAAATAAAGCAAACGTCTTGTGTTTCTCTTTGTGATGACTTTCTTTTCCCATACATGTCACTTCTTCTGACTGCTTTATTTATCTGTCCATTTGTTTGTGGCGGCCCTTCTGTTCCTCCCACTAGGCCATAAGCTGTGTGTAAGTGCAGGAATCTTGTGTGCTGTATCTACACTACTGGGACTCAGTAGATACGTAATAATTATCAGTTGAATGAATGGAGAAAGATTTGGACTCACCCATGCACACAAGAACTGGATAAGAACTGAGGGTAAGAAATAATTCCAAAGGTTAAGGAAAAGCCGACATGAGAGAGTAGCAATAACCCCTCTGGGTACTGGTTTGTCTGGCAAGATCTCGGGCCCAAATGAAGCTGCTGTCCATTGCGCGTGCTGTCTCTACACCATTATGCGATCATGAGAACACGCCAGACAGACGGAGCTGAGAAATGGGTCCCCAAGTGGAATCCCCAAGGGGAAGTTGTGGGAGGAGAGCCCCAAGAAAGATCTCATGGGCTTACTCTATGCAGAGCTACCATTTCAGTCACCAGGTACTAGAATCTGAGATTTTTACAGCAACGGGGATCATTTCTTTGGCTTGTGGCTAATAACTGTCTGAGAACTTGTGATGTTTCCAGCCTCTGTGCTAAGTGTTTGGGGATCATTAATCACTGAGTTCTCACCACAGTGTTATGAGACAGCATTGCCCCCATTTTTAAGACGGGACAACTGAGGCAAAAAGAGATTAAGTAGCAGAGTGATCTCAGCTACTCAGTGGCAGAGGCAGGATCTGACCCCAGAGCCACGTCCCTGACTCCCAGGCACTCCACTGGTCATCTCCATCATAGAAGCACAGAACCAGGGCTCCTCAAGCTTTACTGGTGTGACCTACTGGGTTGACCTTATCCACACCACTAGCATCTCCCCATCGGCATGACTGAGATGACGCTGAGCACTGTCCCTCCTTTAGCACCTTACTGTAAACGTGAGTTTGAGAAGCTTTGGAAGGGCAGCTCTTAGAGGACAGAGGGGGAGGATTTATGGACAGCACACAGGAGAGAGGGTAAGAGGCACTTGCATGTGGCTGTAATTTTTACAGAAACGGTGCCATCGCCGGTGTGAGTTTATTAAGGGTGGCTGCCCGCAGGCTAGTTCTAAGGGATGGGCACTCTTCGCATAGAAAGCAAGTCTCCAAGACACACGGGCTGAGTGAGAGCTCCACGGGGTGAAGTGGGAACTGTGGTCGGCACCAGCTCATAAGAAACAACCAAGCTCGCTGCCTCAGTCTTTAATTAAAATGCCACGTCCAAACACTGGGAGGCAGAGGTGCTCAGAAACTCGTTCACACGTTTCCAAAGAGGCCTCCTAGAAGATTAAATTCTTGATTTGTTCCTTTAAAGAAAGAATGTTGTGTGACTGCCTCACTAGATGGATTAGGTGACCTCTACAGTCCTTACGCTGGGCTTCCCCAGTGGCTCAGCAGTAAAGAATCCATCTGCAATGCAGGAGACGCATTAGACTCAGGTTCGATCCCTGGGTTGGGAAGATCCCCTGGAGGAAGGAATGGCAACCCACTCCAGTATTCTTGCGTGGAGAATCCCAGGGACAGAGGAGCCTGGCAGGCTACGGACCAGGGGGTCACGAAGAGCTAGACACGAGTGAAGCCAACTTAGCAGGCACACACAGTCCTTTACTGTAAAATCCTTAAGATTCTGCAACAAGGAGCAGGAGCAATCACACGAGCTCCATTTCTTCCTCAACGTACATTCTTGAGAAGCCTGAACAACTCATGTAAGATAGAAAAGAAACACATTTAGGCCTTCTGGGAGGGGAGAAAAATGCCAGACAGGATTCACAATAGGAATGACATTGCTTGATGCCAGGCTGGCAAAAGCTAGCTGATTCAGTATGTGCAAGAGGGGCAGGGGAGGCAGGCAATTTGACTGCAATATTTGTATATTATATTTATCTTTCTTCACAAATAAGATGATGATTGGATTCAAATCACATTTCAAACAGGATTCATTGCCGAAATGTCAAAAATGAGGTAGCACTCAACTCTGGCAAAACCTTGAAATCTGTTCCATAAAAGGCAATTTCAGCATAAAGCACGGTTAACCTTGAATAGCTAGATTAATGATCCAGCACCTTTCAGCTGAGCGCCGACGAATAAACAAAACTTTACAAGCAAATTTAGCCACATCTGAGAGGAAGGAAAGCAAAACCAATCAGGAAAGACGAATGGCGGTGAAACAGAAACCTTTCGGAGCTAGGAGGAGGCTGACAGCAATGGGAGATGTACTGCAGAGGAGTCGTCTTTTCCCTGAAAACCCCCACGCAGTAGAGGATCCATTTCACTTAAAAACAAAACAGCAACATCAACAACAACCAGAACAAACTAGATCTTCCTGCCAAACCCCCAGAATAGTTTCTTGTACTGGGACAGTCGGTTTAAAATGCTTGGTTATAACCACTTATCTTGCCTACTGAGATGTTTTTCTAGAAGATGTCCAGTGCATCGACCCAGTAAAGGGAACAAGATGGAGAAAGAAAACTACATCCCTGGACAGATGGCCCCAGGACAGAAAGAAGACACACACTGTGCGTCTCTGTCCCCCAGACCACGTGGCACCCTGCGTTAGAGTGTCGGCAGGGGAGGCAGAGAGGGAAGGGATGCCAGGTTCAAGAGATCTGGCTTTAGTTCAACTGTGGCCATAACATCACTCAGGTTTGATACCTACTTCATCCAAGCTAGAGGCTTCCCTGATGGCTCAGATGGTAAAGAATCTGCCAGCAATGCAGGAGACCCAGGTTCAATTCCTGGGTTGGGAAGATCCCCTGGAGAAGGAAATGGCTACCCACTCCAGTATTCTTGCCCGGAAAATCCCATGGACAGAGGAGCCCGGTAGGCTTCAGTCCATGGGGTCGCAAGAGTCGGACACTAACAATCAACTAACACTTTCACTTTTCACTTCATCCAGGCTGAACTAAAATCCTCAATTTAAAGAAAACAAAGCCAGCTTTTTCCTATGTGGGAGCCCTGCAAAAGGCAGCCTCGGGTTGCCCTACAGGACCTTGAAGACAGCCTTTTCCAACGGACGTTCCTGTCTGGCCTCACGCTGCCCCCAGTCTAGGTTCCAGAGAGCAGTATCCATAGGGTGCCTTTGGAAAGCCCCAGGACAGAGTGGCCAGGTCATCATGCCCGTCCATACTGAGCTGCAGAACAAGGACCATATGACTGAGGCACTCCAGAGGGCCAAGTTCAAATTCCCCAGCCACCAGAAGATCTCCATCTCCAAGGAGTGGGAACTTACTAAGTTCAATGCAGAAGAATTTGAAGATATGATCGCTGAAACGTGGCTCATCCCGGAAGGCTGTGGGATCAAATCCATCCATAATCATGGCCCCCTGGACATGGGCCCTGTCCCTTCCTCACTCAGGCCCCATCAGTTAACCTTGAAAGTGAAGTGAAAGTGTTAGTCTCTCAGTCATGTTCAGCGCTTTGCAACTCCATGGACTGTAGTCCGCCAGGCTCCTCTGTCCATGGGATTTTCCAGGCAAGATCTATTTTAGGGAAAAATATGTCTAAGCCCCCAAAGAGAGGTGGTCAAGGACACTCACCATAGCAATGCTTGTCTCAGGGAATAAAGAAAAAAGAAACAGAGAAACAGTCTAAATGTGCACTTTATTCTGCATCCAGATTCGATTTAATGGCCCATAACGTTAACCACCATTTACTTTCCCCCTAGAACTTCAACTCATATGCCCTTCTGTGTTTCCATTTCCAGACCAACCAGATGTCAATTTCCTCTGGGTTTAGACCAAATCTCCCGAGATGTTCTTAATCAGAATCAAGAAAACCTTGCACCACGTAGGCCTACGTCACTCTGAGCAGTGTCCCCGGCCCCTCCATGCCCAGCGCTGCCTGTAGTGTGGCTACCACTCCTTCCCAAGGAGAAGAGAGGGCCAACGTGACTGCTGTATTCACACCTGGATTCTCAGGGCTTAGAGCACAGAGAGGTGCCCGGTAACAGTCCTCCAAATGGGTGCATTTCTGCCCCCATTCTTCTGACAGGCTCCTCAGTCAGGGCTTCTGAGATGACTCAGTGGTAAATAATCTGCCTGCCAACGCAGGAGATTTGAGTTCATTCCCTGGGTCTGGAAGATCCCCTGGAGGAGGGCATGGCAACCCACTCCCGATTCTTGCATGGACAATCCCATGGACAGAGGAGCCTGGCGGGCTACAGTCCATGGGGTTGCAAAAGAGTCAGATGCCATTTAAGGACTAAACAAAAACAACTATTCCTCTGTCCATGGGATTGTCCAGGTAAGAATACGGGAGCAGGTTGCCATTGCCTCCTCTGGGGATCTTCCCGACCCAGGGGTCAAACCTGCGTCTCCTGCACTGGCAGGCAGATTCTTTACCGCTGAGCCCCCTGGGAAGTCCCGTGACACCCTGCAGCCCCCAAACCTGCATATCCTTTGCAGCATCCCTCCTGGTTAAGGGGTTCAGCTCTCTCCTGCTTCCTCAAAGGGTCACCAAGCCCTCCAGGCCTCACGCCTAACATGGTTCTAGAATCTCACCCCTTCTGTCTAATGAAATCAGTCCCCTTATCCCAATCCGGCTTCTTCCAACAAACTCCCCCATGCAATCATCCCTACCCAGGGATCAAACCCTTGTCTCCAGTATCTCCTGCCCTGGCAGGCAGCTTCTTTACCACTTGAACCATCAGGGAAGCCCCCATTTTCCTATCGGGCAATTTAAAGCACTGCCTGCTCTGTTCACATCTGAGTCTCCCGGCCTCTCAGACGCCTCCTACTGCAGAAGGAATCACATGCACCCAGGGACAGGAACTCTCTCCAAACACCTACTGTGAAGACCAGGGACTTCCTCACGCCCACGCTTTCTTTTCCCTACTATTACAGCGGGGAGGAATCCCTTCTCACACCTGCTCCCTGCCCGTTAAAAGCCCCGGATGAACACTCTCCCTCCTGAAGGAGTCGCCCTTAGACTCCTGCCAGGCTTTTCCCCAGTACTGAGACCTTCAAATATCTCCGTCTGATGATCTTCTCTTGATCTCACCCCCATCTCAAGTCTTTTCCTTCTTCCACAGCAAACCTTAGAGAGACCAACTGTCTCTCCTTTCTCACTTTCCACTGGAAAGCCTGCCACCCTCTGGCCCCTGTCGGTCCCCGTCATGACAACACCAGTCACACTTCTCTTGGAGCTCAAGTCAACGGCAGATTCAAATTCTTGCATGACTCTGCCTCTGTGAACTGTTAGACAGGAACGACCGCACCTCTGTGCGTAAAGTCTGTCCCTCGGCATCCATACACAATACGACACGTGTCTGGCCTTCCTCCCACCCCTCGGTTCACACTCTGACTTTTAGTGGTTCTTTCTCTGCCCTCCTGTAAACTCTGAAGGTCCCCAGCCATCAGCACTGGGTGGGGCAATCACAGAATTTACTTTCCAAACTGGGGCAGATGGACAAGTAAAAGGGCTGCTACTGGAAATGGTGCTGAGACAACAGGCAGAGAGCAGGAGCAGCCAGTTCGCTGAGATGCATGGTGACCCTAATGCTTGGACCTGGTCTTTTCTTTCTGCCTCCCTCCCAAGGGAGCACCTTCCATCACCATGACTTCAAGCCCCCTTGCCTCTCTGATGAACTCTCAATCACATTCCTACATCCAAACCTCGGCTGGGTCTCCTACAGGAGCCCCCAAGCCCAACATTTCCATAATGAGCTCAGCATCATTCCCCCTCCCCAATCTAGTCTTTCTGGTCCGCAAAAGGGACCCCCCATCTTCTCAAAGGTCCAATTTGGGAAACTGGGCATCGTCCTCACTTGTCTGCAGTCCTGGTGGGCAATCGCCCTTTCTTCTCATTCATCTTGCTAAAAGTGCTCAGTTCAGTCGCTCAGTTACGTCTGATTCTTTGCGACCCCATGAATCGCAGCACACCAGGCCTCCCTGTCCATCACCAACTCCCGGAGTTCACTCAGATTCACGTCCATCGAGTCAGTGATGCCATCCAGCCATCTCATCCTCGATAGTCCCCTTCTCCTCCTGCCCCCAATCCCTCCCAGCATCAGAGTCATTTCCAATGAGTCAACTCTTTGCATGAGGTGGCCAAAGTACTGTAGCTTCAGCTTTAGCATCATTCCTTCCAAAGAAATCCCAGGGCCGATCTCCTTCAGAATGGACTGGTTGGATCTCCTTGCAGTCCAAGGGACTCTCAAGAGTCTTCTCCAACACCACAGTTCAAAAGCATCAATTCTTCAGCGCTCAGCTTTCTTCACAGTCCAACTCTCACATCCATACATGACTACTGGAAAAACCATAGCCTTGACTAGATGGACCTTAGTCGGCAAAGTAATATCTCTGCTTTTGAATATGCTATCTAGGTTGGTCATAACTTTTCTTCCAAGGAGTAAGCATCTTTTGATTTCATGGCTGCAATCACCATCTGCAGTGATTTTGGAGCCCAGAAAAATAAAGTCTGACACTGTTTCCACTGTTTCCCCGTCTATTGGGAGGAGTGAATTTCTAAAGAACCATTCAAGGGATTTTACAAATCTGATCATGATAGCTTGGGATAATGGCTATGAGGAAGACAAAGAGGGTGCTGAGATCACACATGATACAGGGGTGTATAGTTTAATTAGGGAGCAGAAGGGCAGGTGGGGGCATTTCCTCTCAAGGATGAGGAACCAGCTGACCAACAGGGAAAGGCAATCCAGGACTAGGGAACAGCCACTGCCAATGCCCTGAGACAGTGAATAGCCTAGTTAGAAATGGGAGAGTCCGACCACACTCCCACATCATCAGAAGCCGCCTGGGGGACAGCTGTGTGCAGTCTGACACTCTTGCCGCGAGAAGCTAGGGACACCCAAGACCAAAGAGACAAACTGCAAGTCCACCCTCTCTCTCTACAACCTCAATCAGGGCCACTTTAAACCTGCCAACAGAGAGATGCAGAAAGTTGTGCGTGGAGTTGTTGAGAAGGACCATGGCACCAAGGGCTGCTGCGTCCGGAAAGACCCCCTGTCCCCGCAGGTGCCTGATGCCCTCGGCTCCCTTAGAGGTTGACCAGGCGAGGGCAGAGGCGGCGAGCTGGCAGCTGTGCCAGAGTCCGGGGCAGATGGAGCTCGAGGCTGCAGGGAGCTGAGGGGATGAGAAACATCTGCTGCGGCAGCCACCGCCCCAAACGACACAGGCTCCCGCGGCGGAGCCTCCAGACGCATCCTGATAAATGAGCCATCACCGGAGACTGGAGCCTGGCTCTGCCGCCCACACCCGTGGTCTGCGGGGATCCAGAGGAGACCCGAGGACACAGGAAGACAGCACCCGGTGGCCTTCCGCGGCGCGAAAGCACAGTCAAGCAGGGGGATTAGGGACAGGACTCGGGCACGCCCGGAAGCCTGGCACGTCTTTGGCGCAGCAGCCTGCGGAGCTGGGCGGGGGTTTTCCAACTCAACAGGGAAGCCGGGAGGTCGGGGCTCCCAAGCGCTGGGAATCCAGGCCTGGGATGCTCCGTTCTACTATGTGTGGCCTACCACTCCATTTACTGCCTCTATATAAAATTACATTCCTGATTAAAATTTTAGTGCCAAACATTTTATATGATTACAGACAGAAAGTCAAAATTTGCATTTAAATAGATACATTAAAAACACTCTGTGGAGAGAAGAGGGACAGTGAAGCAATCTCTAGGAGCCTTTCAAGAGGGGGCGAGGTGGTCCGGGGCAGGGGTTTCATTTCCCTCAACAGAGACCTTGACCCTCTCCCCACAAACGTCCTGCTAGGGTCTGCTCACATGTGCCCACACAGTTCTCCTCGGCCGGGCCTTGCTGGAGACCAGGACACTATCATTTATTGATCAAATGTGTATCACTGCCATACTGAGTTGAAGGAGATACCCTCAACATTCACCCCCGCCCCATCCCAGAAGCTCAGAACATGACCTTATCTGGAAATGGGATTTGGACAAATGAAATCAAGTCAAGATAAGGCCATACTGAATGAGGGTGTGCGCTGATCCGATGACTGGCATCCTTAGAGGAAAAGAGCAAATACACAGACACGTGGCGGGAAGGCCCTGCGAAGAGGCAGATGTGGACTGGAATGATGCCATTCACCGCCCAAGGGAGGCCAGAGATCCCACACAACCGCTGAGGTCCAAAAGAGGCAGAGAAGGACGCTTAGAGAGAGCTTTTTGGAGGGTGCATGGCTCAACCAAGAGTTTGATTTCAGATTTATGGCCTCCAGAAATGTGAGAAAAAGAGAGTTTTACAGTTTCAAGCTCCCCAAGTATGTGGCCACCAGCACTGTGAGAGACTAACTTTCTGTTAAGTCACTCAGTTTACAGGTACTTTGTTAGAGTAGGCTTCCCAGGTGGTGCTGGTTGGAAAGAAAAAAAAAAAAAACCTGCCAATGCAGGAGACTCAGGTTCAATCCCTGTGTAGGGAAGATCCCCTGGAGAGGGGCATGGCAACTCACTCCAGTGTTTTTGCCTGTGAAATCCCATGAACAGAGGAGCCTTGCGGGCTGCCGTCCATGGGGTCACCAAGAGTCAGAACATGACTGACATGGAGCAAGAAGCAGACACACCTGCCTGCTAAGTGGCAGGCCAGGTGCCATGAACAGAGCAGAGAATATAAAGAACCAAGCTACCAATCTCGGGGAACTCGGATTCTGGTGGGAGAGAGAAACCACTCTAAGAATCACAGAAGTCAATGTACAATTGCAACCAGGAATAATTGCTCTAAGAGAGATCAGCATAGGAGGAGAATTCATGATGGAGGGGGCTTAGTTTGCCCAAAAGAGTCATGGGTGGATCCCCATAGAAAGTGTCAATGAGCTCAAATAAGGAGACGGAGTCATATCAATATTGACACAGGGAGGTGGTTGCTAAGGGAGGCTGGGCAGCAGGAAGGGGAATTTTTAGCCCAGAACCCCTGCTGATCCCCCTAAACCACAGGAAGGCATCTGTAGAGTAATCACTCCCTGGACCTGCCCACTCAGGGGCAGTGTCTCCTCACTGTTTATTGGGGGGATGGGAGGGAGAAAGGGTAGAAAGGAGTCTGTTTTTAATGGATCCCCCTTGTAAGGGCTTCCCTTTGGTAAAGCTCAGTTGGTAAAGATTCCACCAGCAATGCAGGAGACCCTGGTTCAATTCCTGGATTGGGAAGATCTGCTGGAGAAGGGATAGGCTACCCACTCCAGTATTCCTGAGCTTCCCTTGTGGCTCAGCTGGTAAAGAATCCACCTGCAGTGTGGGAGACCGGCGTTCAATCCCTGGGTTGGAAAGATCCCCTGGAGAAGGGAAAGGCTACCCACTGCAGTATTCTGGCCTGGAGAATTCCATGGACTGAATCGGGGTCGCAGAGAGTCAGACACGACTGAACAACTTTCACTTCACTTGTGTTGAGATGCTGGCAACCTCGGGGTACCATTCCTGCTCTGCCACCAATCAGAGCCTAGCGACCTTGGCTTCACCCACAATGCCGTGACCTGAGGCGCTAGGTTTCCGTCTGGATGATGGGGAGGCTGGGCTGGCCAGCTTCCAGGGGCTGCGTGGCGATGGTGCGATTCTGTACATCCCAGGAGCACCGGTAGAGAATGGGCAGTGGTCTTTCCTAGAGAGTTTTCACGGGAGCCAGAACTGCACAGGCCTTGTCATCAATTCCCTGCCCAGAAGTTATCATCTGCCCACAGACACACGAGACAGCACAGGCTGTCTTCCTTTGGCTTTGCCTTAGGGGAGAAAACATACCCTAACCCTAACCCTAAGCTCAAAGGTTTATTCAATTCATTCATAGAACTGTCTACTTTGGCTTTACTGGTTTTACTCTTCTTAATGGAGTATAATTGCTTTACAACGTTGTATTCGTCTATGCTATGCAACAAAGTGAATCAGCCGTAAGTATACATATACACTCTCCCTTTTAAACCTTCCTTCCATCTCCCCTTCCCACCCCTCTAGGTCATCAAAGAGCGCCAAGCTGAGCTCTGTGCCACGCAGCAGCTTCCCAGTAGCCCTCTGTTTCATACACGTCAATGCTACCCTCCCAATTAGCCCCACCCTCCCCATTCCCCCTGCTGTGTCCACATGTCGGTTCTCTGCCGATTGTGTCTCAATCCCTGCCTCACAAATAGGTTCTGTGTTGATATGCTGTGTTAATATACAGTATGTGTTTTTCTCTTTCTGAATTTGCATGACAGACTCTAGGTCCATCCACGTCACTACAAATGACCAAACTGTGTTCCTTTTTTATGACTGAGTAATATTCCATGGTATATTTGTACCACATCATCTTTATCCACTCATCTGTCAGTGGACATTGCTTCCATGTCCTGGCTATTGTAAACAGTGCTGGAATGAGCACTGGGGTACATGCATCTTTCTGAATTATGGTTTTCTCGGGGCGTATGCCCAGTGGTCAGATTGCTGACTTTGGCTCTATTTTTAAAGGGGAAATTAACCTGGGAAAGGTGGTCAAACAGTGACCAATTAAAGGCTTCAGCTTCGGAGACTTGGAGAATTCCTAGAAGATACCCTATTTCCTTTTGGTGTTTTGACAGCAGAACATAATATTGCACCATAAGACTCCTCCTCCCTAAACAAATGACTTCTGAGACTCCCTGTATACACACACATTGGCCTGAAAATATTTGAAAGTTGGACCTGGCAGGGTCTCAAGTAGAGAATGAAATTAAAAGGAGCAAAGAGGAACTCGATACACCCAGAGCTGCGAGTCTTTGTTCTGTAGGCTGTTTTCACACTTCCTCGGACGAATGGATTATTAAAACTGCCAGTTGCTAACAGGAATCCCACCTCTTCAGACTGATAAGATAAATCTTGACAGCCTAAGAAATCTTTATTTCACTCAGAAGTTATTTGTTCCCATCGCATGCTCACAGATTAAGAATAAAAATTGATTTGACTTCAAAGGAAGGCGTTTTATAATTCAGCTTGCCTTCTCCCCGACTCCACCCAGGCACGATTACTCAATATCAACCAGTGGCAATAACAACAGCTTGTTTCTTGGAGTTGGGTGGGTAAAACGGAACTTCTGCACAGGAACATTCGGGCAGGATGTAAATGACCTGGGAAAAGGCATTTTCAGTGGAAGTTATGTCTCTCCACAGTCTTACCCATGTGATATGACACACATCCTGTCCTCTGATCTAAGCTACATCGTGAACATTTTATCTAAAGACACCAAAACCCGTAACAGACCCAGAAAGGAAAACAAAAAGAAAATAATTTTTTACAAATCGGGATTCCTTTCTTTGCATAATGTCACTGTGGGAAGAATTTGCTACTCATTTCATTTTCTTGTCTTATTGTTCGTCAGTCACTAAGTCGTGTCCGACTCTAGGGGACCCCATGGACTGTAGCCCACCTGGTTCCTCTGTCCATGAGATTCTCCAGGCAAGAATACCGGAGTGGGTTGCCATTTCCTGCTGTAACAGGTCTTTACCACTGAGCCACTACTGAGGACCTCTCATTTCATTAGGGGGAGAGGATAAAAAGAGATGGTTGAAACAGCTGTTTTGAGACAGGAGCCATTTAACATGCACATTTCCCATCAACTCTCAGACAAATTTCTTCCAGCCAGTTCTGCTGCCTGATCATGAAGTGGCCTCCAAAGTAGGATCTTAGACATTGACCCCAAAGCAAAAGCTTGTCCCTTGATCACACGATCCAGTGAATCATTACAAGACCACACAATGCCCATCCATTCTTAAAATACCTGCTGATTTCAATAGAATACTCCTTAAATGACCTCAGGGCAAATAAATATCTGTCCAGAGAGTATGAATCAAGCCTATTTCCAGTGCTAAAAAAATAATAACTGAGAAAGCAGCTTCATTCTCCTTGAAAAATTAGAGCAGATATTTTTTTGCTGATGTAACTGACTAACTGACAAATTGAATACTAAGTCCTTTCTAAGTACTTAGTGCTAAGCACTATGTACTAAGTGCAAAGCACTATGACAGATATGGACTCAAAGGTGATGATCACAGTCCTGACTGTGATTTTCTGTCATATTCAGAAAATGAACAGATGTTGAGTGAAGACCAAATGGAACTAAAATGATGTATACAACAGTATTGGGTCTCAAAGAACCCAGAAGTATAACCAAAAAAGCCATATATTGATGAAGCAGACAGGCAGACCTCCTCCGATGCAGTTGCCCTTTCTCCACCCAACTAAGCATCAACTCAGCTAACAGCGCTCCCACCAGCCAGCTGACACTCCTACCAACTGATATTAGAGCCTCTATTCTGTGCCAGACATGGTCTGAGGAAATGGGGATACAAACATGACTGGGAAAACAGAGTCTCTTTCCTCAATCACCTCATAGTTTATAAGACTGACAAAAGATATTAGTAATAATAAATGTTATTGGATAGGCAAAATAAATAAATAACCTATCTTCTGGAAATGCTCTGGATAAATAGTCATTCTTATATATTACAAATGGAACATAATCCCTATGGGGGGAAGCTTAACCCACTCCAATATTCATGCCTTGAAAGTCTCATAGACATAGGAGTCTGATAGGCTATAATTCAAAGTCACAGAGAGTCAGACATGACTGAGCATATGTGCACACAGACAAACATTCATTTGCCTTTTTCTTATCTACTCATCCCACTTCTAGGGATATATTTTGAAAGTAACCCTCCAATGAGATGCAAAACAACAAACTAGCACATGGACAAGCTGATCCGTTGTAGCGGTGTTTACATTTAATATGGATAACAGCCTACCATGCTAAGTCACTTCAGTCCTGTCCGACTCTGTGCAAGCGCACAGATGGCAGCTCCCCAGGCTCCCTCATCACAACATGTGCATACAATAGGAGATAGGTTCAATAATCCACAGTAATAATACTCCACAATAATTCAAAGAAAGGAGTATTATGCAGCTGTTTAAGAAAAAACAGAAGGAGAGCTATCTCTATGGACTGATCAGGAGTGATTTCCAGGTATAATGTCCAGGAGAAAATCAAAGTGCACTGATACGTTCTGATCCTAAGTCGTGTCCAACTCTTGTGACTCCATGGACTGTAGCCCGCCAGGCTCCTCTATCCATGGGATTCTCCAGGCACAAACACTGGACTAGGTTGCCATTTCCTTCTGCAAGTGATCTTTCTGACCCAGGCCCAGGTCTCCTGCACTGCAGGTGGATTCTTTACTGACTGAACTACACGGGAAGATCCAGTAAAAGAAAAGCTCAGTCCTCCAAAAAGTACCATTACATGTGCATCAGGTAGACCTAAATTTGGATAGAGAGCTTTAAATGCAAGGAGATGAGATTTTGCGGAGATGAAAAAAGACAGCAGTATGACTGGTTTGTGTCTAATTGCCTGTAAATATTCATGGTAGAATAAAAGAGGTTCTGAAGAGTTCATGGTAGAAGGAAAAAAAGAGGTTTGTGCCTAATTGCCTACATATGTTCATGGTAGAAAGAAAAAAGTGGTACTGTATATGAAAAAAAAAGCATACAAAACAGTATACCATCCTTTGTGTAAGATAAAGGGAGAAACAGGGAAAATACAGACATTGGCTAATTTTAGGGCAAATGCACAGGAAAAATAAATTAAAAGATAATGAAAATGCTTACTTAAGCGGAAATCGAATAGAAGCATTTGGAGCATAATCTATGAAGGGTTTTGAGTTCTGGAGTGATAGTCATGTTTGACACACATAAAAATCGAAATTAAATATAGTCTACACGGATGAAGGGCAAGGTACTCAAACGAAGTATAAGCAGGAAAAAAAATGGACTATCTGTATTTCGAATGGATAATGTAGCACACTGAGAGAGGAAAGGCGAATGAATCCATATGACTCCAGAACAGAACATTTTGACTATGCACATTTATTCTGAAGATAAAATAACTGTAAACAAATATTGAACACGAGTCGGTAGGCTTATTTTTCAAAGTAGCACGGGTTAACATTTCAGAAATGATTTTCTGGGTATCCGAGGATAAAGGAAATAAGGAAAACTATGAGAGCCAGGTTCCTACTGTTGGAGAAGGTAGGTAATAACATGGAAAGGAGTGAAATATCATATTAGAATTCAAGATGTCACCTAGGTTCATGGCTTTTCAAAGATAAGGCAGGTATACATGTCCATGTACCTGGGTGTGTTTTTACCTTACTCTATCCATACTATGCATTGAAATGGCCTCAGACACATGAGCACCCAGGACTTTGTTTCTAAATACCATTCAATACTAAAAGGAAACAGTGTTCCTTAAAGAGACATCTGGTTCCACAGTTGGGGAAGGGCTGGTACAAGATGAGCCTGGAACAGCCTGTGGTACCAGAAAGTAAGGATCTCATGATGGCTTTTCCAATAGTCATGTATGGATGTGAGAGTTAGACCATAAAGATGGCTAAGCGAAGAAGAATTGATGCTTTCAAATTGTGGTGCTGGACTGCACGGAGATCAAATTACTGAACCCTAAAGGAAATTATGGCATCACCGACTCGATGGACATGAGTTCGGGTGAGCTCTGCGAGTTGGTGATGGACAGGGAGGTCTGGCGTGCTGCAATTCATGGGGTCGCAAAGAGTCAGACATGACTGAGAGACTGGACTGAACTGAACTGAAAGGAAATTAACCCTGAATGTCCATTGGAAGGACTGATGCTGAAGCTGAAGCTCCAATACTTTGGCTATCTGATGCAAAGAGCCGAACCACTGGAAAAGACTCTGATGCTGGGAAAGACTGACGGCAGGGGGAGGAGGGGGTGAAAGAGGATGAGATGATTGGATGGCATCACTGACTTAATGGACATGAGTCTAAGCAAACTCCAGGAGACAGTGAAGGACAGGGAAGCCTGGTGGACTGCAGTCCATGGGGTTGCAAAGCATCTGACATCACTTAGCAACTGACAAGAAACGACAAAGTGAAAGGGGTGTGTCAAAAGGACACAGGAGCCAGGTAAAAAGGGCTTCCAAGCAACCAAATAGGGTGTGGCGTGAGCACTGGAACAAATAGTAACAGATTGCAACCCACTGAATAAAGTGAGCTCATGACTCCACATCTGATACAATGATGAAATGAATACATGAAGGAAAAGAAAGAGAGGGCAAACTAATAAATGTAAGTGTGATGGGCTTAGGAAAACCACCATCTGACAGCCGTCATGATCATAACTGACTCAGGCAAAAGCTACCAGTGGATGGTAAAAACAAGTGAATGAAGATTTGACAGCAAACAGGATATTCACAAAGTTTAAAAGTATTTTCCAGCAAACTGTTTGTTAATGACAATGGGAAACTTTTCAGAGGGGGTATCTAGGAGACTCCATCTGGACCAGGTGATTAAAGATAACATTGCCAATGGGAGACAACAACATCATGTGCCTCTTGATACGATTCACTAGGGAAAGCTGGGCACGAGCACTCCTGTGATTCCACTGGCAAAGTGTGATCCTTGACTCCATTCGGGAGGAAACAGCTAGAAAACCAAGTGGAGGGTTATTTACAAAATCACTGGCTTATCCCCATAAACTGTGTCAGGAGCATGAAAGGCAGAGCAAGACTGTGTTACTGTTCTGGATTGGAAGATACTAAAGAGACAACAACTAAATGAAATGCATGATAGGCTGAATTCTGGGCCACGAAAAAGGGCCATCAAGAACATTCTGGGGTCAACTGATGAGTTTAGAAAATGAACTGTGGATTAGTTAACAGGACAATTAAGTATGTGAAATTACTTTGACGTTGCATCGTGGCCATGTAAGAAATGTTCTTAGGAGTGAGGGGCTGAAACAGACAAGGATGACAGGACACCATGTCTGTAACTTACACGAAGAGAGTTAAGAATAAAAGTAAGTATGTATGGGACTTGCCTGGTGGTCCAGTGGTTAAAAACCCACCTGTCAAAGCAGGGGACGTGGGTTCAGTCCCCGGTCCAAGAAGATTCCCCATGCTTCAGAGCAACTAAGTCCAAGAGCCCCAACTACCGAGCCTATGCTCTGCACCGAGAGAAGCCACTGCAGGTGAGAAGCCCGGTCACTGCAACTAGAAAGTAGTTCCCGCCTGCGGCAGCTAGAGAAAACCCGAGTGCGCCAACGAAGACCCAGTGCAGCCAAGAATAATTAAAGCCTAAAAGTCCTCCCTTAAAAAATAAGTATGCAATATAGATACGGTAGTGGAAATGATAGAAGTAGATAGAGAGATAGATTAAACAGACAGGGAGAGAAGAGAAAAAGAAGGAAGGATAAATCAAACAGGGAAAAAACAACTGGCAAAATAGATAAAATATATATAGACACTATTTTCATACTTCTTGAAATTTTGCCATAAATTAAAATCATACTCACATTTAAAAAAGTTTATCTACGTATGTGCGAGACATAGATGTGAACCAGAAGACAAGCCATTCATCCTCTCTAGGTCTCAGTCTCCTTGCCTATAAAAGGAACCCAACCAGGCTGTATGACCTCCAGGCTTTGCCCTGGCTCTATCAGTTTCTGTTTTAGGATGGTACAAAGTGTAAAGATCCTTGGAAATAAGCATTTTTGGAGGAATGTGAAAGGGTTTGGAAAACTTCACACGAGAGACAGGTTTGGATGGTAAGCGAGACTTATAAAGGAGAAAGTAGGACGATGACCTTCTGAGGTCATGGTAAGACCTGAGTTTTCCCACCAGCCCTCAAGGACCTGGAAGGATCTATTCTTTCCTAAAAAATTTAGGTCTAAAGAGAGCAATTCAAATAAAGTACAACTTGCGTAGAGTTAACCATTAATTAATTAACCTCTAATTAAGACGTACTTGTTCATTAGAGATGGGTTGAAGGGAGGGGTTCTCAAAACAGCTTCAGCGTTCTTTTCCTTTCAGATCTCTATTATTTTAATTAATCCTGCCAACATTTCCATCATTCCACAGAGAAAAACAACGAATTCCTTAAGATTGTATAAATTTGAAGCAAATGCATTTTTATTTATAAAAAAATTATATAAAATATTTCAGATGCATAGCAGTATTTTTTAAATTGGAGACAAGTGGTATTATAATACAACTAACATTTGCTTCCCATCTCCCGTTTAGTAAATAAGATATCATCAATAGATTAGAAGCCCCCAAGTCCACTTCACATATATGTGTATGTGGTAGTTGCTCAGTCACGTCCAACTCTCTGAGACCCCAGGAACCATGGCCCACCAGGATCCTCTGTCCATGGGATGCTCCAGGCTGAATACTGGAATGGGTTGCCATGCCCTCCTCCAGGGGATCTTTCTGACCCAGGGATTGAACCCAGGTCTCTTATGTCTCCTACATTGGCAGGAGGATTCTTTACCACTAGTGCCACCTGGGAAGCCCATAGATACATCTCACTTTGGGCTATTTCTTCCTGCCACACTGACTTTGAATTTTCCCAAACCGCTTTGCAGGAAAATGTTAGAACATCTAGGGTTTGTTTTTCTAAGCAGGAGTTGAGGATTTAGGTAATCCCAGGGGTCAGGGAATGGAGAAGGCAATGGCACCCCACTCCAGTACTCTTGCCTGGAAAATCCCATGGGCGGAGAAGCCTGGTGGGCGGCAGTCCATGGGGTCGCTAGGAGTCAGACACGACTGAGCGACTTCACTTTCACTTTTCACTTTCCACTTTCATGCATTGGAGAAGGAAATGACAACCCACTCATTGTTCTCGCCTGGAGAATCCCAGGGACGGGGGGAGCCTGGTGGGCTGCCATCCATGGGGTCGCAGAGTCAGACAAAACTGACGTGACTTAGCAGCAGCAGCAGGGGTCAGGGAAGATAGTTATGTTTTTCTTGTGGTTGGAAGAGAATCTCTCTGACTCTTCTAAAATATTTTTGCTTTCTGTTCCTGGCATCATACTCCGTTTTCCATTATTACGACCCTCCTACCTGTCCAAACCATACAACATGAAGGCAACTGGTTTGCATCATAGGAAAGAAAAACATCCCAGTTCCCTTTCTCCTGCCCCATTCCTACTCAATTTCAAATGCGTAAGGAAATCAAAGAAGATCTAAATGTGCAGTGACATGAGGACCTGCTGATATTCAATGCCACCCGAGTCTGAGTCCCAGCTGCCAACATCAGGGTCCCTGCTCTATTCATTCTGCCCTGGTTTCATCACCTGCCTTGAGCTGAAACTTCACCTTTCATTTCCAAAGCTCAGTGGGGAGCCACAAGCCGCCAGTGTAGAAAGCGGAAGAAAGCAGTGGGTCGCACCAACAGACAGCGTGGGAAGGCCAAGAGATGCCCCACAAGTGCACATCCTCTCATCACGTGCACTTATAAAGGAGACACAGAGGAAGTGCTTCCTGTTGACAGAACCCACAGCAGCATGCAGAGATGAAGCACCGTACAGAAAGCAGCTTTGATAGTCCTGTAAGACGGAAAAGGACAGGAAGGCTGATCCCCAGAATCACAAGAAACTGGTGTCTGTTTCAGGCTACTTCTGCAAACTTCAGCCTGTCCTTTCAGCTACCCAAGGCTCAGTTCAGTTCAATCACTCAGTTCTGTCCAACTGTTTGCGATCCCATGGAATGCAGCATGCCAGGCCTCCCTGTCCATCACCAACTCCCAGAGTTTACTCAAACTCTTGTCCATTGAGTCAGTGATGCCATCCAACCATCTCATCCTCTGTCGTCCCCTTCTCCTTCCACCTTCAGTCTTTCTCAGCATCAGGGTCTTTTCCAATAAGTCAGTTCTTCACATCAGGTGGCCAAAGTATTGGAGTTTCAGCTTCAACAGCAGTCCTTCCAATAAATATTCAGGACTGATTTCTTTTAGGATGGACTGGTTGGATCTTCTTGGGAGAGTCTCCAAGGGACTCTCAAGGGTCTTCTCCAACACCACAGTTCAAAAGCACCAATTCTTCAGCGCTCAGCTTTCTTCACAGTCCAACTCTCACATCCATACCTGACTACTGGAAAAACCATAGCTTTGACTAGACGGACGTTTACTGGCAAAGTAATGTCTCTGCTTTTGAATATGCCGTCTAGGTTGGTCATAACTTTTCTTTCAAGGAGCAAGTGTCTTAATTTCATGGTTGCAGTCACCATTTGCAATGATTTTGGAGCCCCCCAAAATAAAGTCAGTCACTGTTTCCATTGTTTCCCCATCTATTTGCCATGAAGTGATGGGACCAGATGCCATGATCTTAGTTTTCTGACTGTTGAGCTTTAAGCCAACTTTTTCACTCTCCTCTTTCACTTTCATCAAGAGTCTTTTGAGTTCCTCTTCACTTTCTGCCATAAGGTGGTGTCATCTGCATATCTGAGGTTATTGACATTTCTCCCAGCAATGTTGATTCCAGCTTGAACTTCATCCAGCCCAGCATTTCTCATGATTACTCTGCATATAAGTTAAATAAGTAGATGGACAATATACAGCCTTGATGTACTCCTTTCCTGATTTGGAACCAGACTGTTTTTCCATGTCCAGTTCTAACTGTTGCTTCCTGACCTGCATGCCAGNTTGATTCCAGCTTGAACTTCATCCAGCCCAGCATTTCTCATGATTACTCTGCATATAAGTTAAATAAGTAGATGGACAATATACAGCCTTGATGTACTCCTTTCCTGATTTGGAACCAGACTGTTTTTCCATGTCCAGTTCTAACTGTTGCTTCCTGACCTGCATGCCAGTTTCTCAGGAGGCAGGTCAGGTGGTCTGGTATTCCCATCTCTTTCAGAATTTTCCACAGTTTGTTGTGGTCCACATGGTCAAAGGCTTTGGCATAGTCAATAAAGCAGATGAAGATGTTTTTCTGGAAGTTTCTTCCTTTTTCGATGATCCAGCAGATGCTGGCAATTTAATCTTTGGTTCCTCTGCCTTTTAAATCCAGCTTGAACATCTCGAAGTTCACGGTTCACATACTGTTGAAGCCTGGCTTGGAGAATTTTGAGCATTAGTTTACTAGTGTGTGAGGTGAGTGTAACTGTGCAGTAGTTTGAGTATTTGCCCCATCTGTAAAATGGAAAAGTACCTAAATCCTAAATTGGCTGTAAAAATCTAATAATCTCAGTAAGGTATTCATAGTAGAATTCAGCACATGAGAAGATGCTGCTAATAATTAGTGCTGACCTAGCGTCTGTCATATGGAGTGAAGTAAGTCACAAAGAGAAGAATGAACAATGTATATGAATGGATATATATGGAATTTAGAAAAATGGTGCAGATGAAGCTAATTGCAGGGCAGGAAGAGAGATGCAGATGTAGGGAATGGACGTCTGGACATGGTCGGGGAGAATGTGGGAGTGAGATGAACTGGGATACTGGGGTTGACATATAGGCACTACTATGTGTGAGATAGATAATGGGAACCTGCTGCATAGCACAAGGAGCTCAGCTTGGTGCTCTGCGATGACCTAGAGGGGTATTGGGTGTGGTGGGAGATCCCAGAGGGAGAGGATATATGCAAACATAGAGCAGATTCACTTGGTTGTACAGAACAAACTAACACAACATTGTAAAGTAACTATGTGTGATGTCACTCAGTCATGTCCAGCTCTTTGCAACCCCATGGACTGCAGCCCACCCGGCTCTTCCATCCGTGGGATTTCCCAGGCAAGAATACTAGAGTGGGTTGCCATTTCCTTCTCCAGTGGATTTTCCCAAGCCAGGGATCGAACCCAGGTCTCCCGCACTGCAGCGAGACTCTTTACCGTCTGAGCCACCAGGGAAGCCCAAAGTAACTATATTCCAATAAAAAATTAACACCAACAGCAATAACAAAAACAATTAGCTTTTTCAAGGCCTCTCCTTTTTTTGAAAAGGTGAATCCTCTTATAGACTCATCAGTTTTAATGACTGTGCCTTTGCTAAGCCCACTCCCTGTGAGACGCCACAATCTAAGGAGGTAACCTCTCCCATTCATATACAACCTCACACCTATGTTGTTGCTATATCTTCTCACAGTTCTGGATGGAAGGTGTTGTTGTTGTTCAGTGGCTCAGTCATGTCCGACTCTTTGGACCCCCGTGGACTGCGGCATTCAGAACTGGGAGTCCTCATAAAGGACTACACCACCACCACCACCACCACCCCACCCACACCCGTTCCTGTGGGAATCTTTCACAGGCCAGCGCTGACATCAGGCCTCTACGTCTGTCTCCAGGTCAACCAACTGAGGAAGAGAAAACCAAAGTCTAGCTTCAGGACCCACAGGAATCTGTTCGATGTCCCTTAGTAACCGGGGTTGAATGTGCAATTCAGGGTGAGGAATTGCACACAAGGGAGGATGCCTCTGTCTCAGTCATTTGACCAAACACATCACCTGTGACACTTGAAAATTCAGAGGACCACACAGACCCTCCCAATGACCGGACGTCTCTATGAAAGCCTGTCTACACATGTGCACAGACACATATAGGCACATTCACTGGGGGAAAAATGGTAAGCTGAAGGTTCCCACTGTGGGTTCAATAAAAAAGACAGGAGGTCTGCTGAAAACAAAGAAGCGTTCTTGGAGTTGCATGACCCCTGGCAAGGTGAGGCAGTGTTAAAAGTAATAATGTGGCGCTTGCACTAAGTTCTTTAATGTTGCAAAGCAAGTGGGAGGGAGGAAAGAAGGGGGCAGACAGGGAGGAGGAGAGAGAGACAGAGAGGAAACAAGAAAAGGCTACCTGGGAAAAAAACAAAAGCAAGAAAGACTATAAGCAAACTTTTCACCTCAGTAAACCAAGCTTTACCCAGCTTTTAGCAGCTTTAAGCAGGTAAAGGCTTTACACTGTTTGGGGAAAGCACGTTTGAATTCTGCCAGCATCTTAGCAGAACAGAATTTGAAAAAGGTCCTATTTTTCTTGGCTCACAAAGAAGAGTTGGACTTCTCACTCCAGCAGGGAACAGACGCTGTAGCATAAGGATTCAAGAGGGGGGTAGGGAAAACCTTTCTTTCCTTTCCAATGGCTTCCTGCCATTGTTCAAATGCAAAATACGGGCCACTGTGCCACTGACAACACAGATAAGGCTTCAGGGGGGCGGGGGAGTAAGTGGTTTTGAACTATATTCATTTTCTCTGTTTTTTCTGTATTTGGTTTTCAGTGTGCGGTATAAAATTACACAAGTGTTCAGCCATTTTACCTATATAGACCTAGCTTCATTTAATAAAACATCTCTTTCATTTCCTAGGCCAAAAATATCACAGAATCAGACAGACTTCATTAAAAAGTAACAAGGGGGTCTGGTTCTACACGGACACAATTATTATTTCTGTCACTGGGTGTCAGTGAACAGAGCGATTGATTTTTATGTAAAATCCGTTTCTCCCTTTAGCCTCTTAGCTAAGCCCCAAAGTGTTTTTTTCTATTTCATCTTCAAAAACTTCAAGAATGTTTTCTGAATGTTTCTCTTGTTGATCCGTTCAAAAATGTAACACGCACCCTTGCCAGAAACGACCTCAACTTTACTTAAAATGACGGTAGTGTAAAAGACAATTCCAAAAGAAACAATTATTTCATCAAATTAATAAACCCATGAATTCCATCCTTGAAAACTCTCTAGATCACACTCTAATCCCTTGGATAGTCATTTCTGTTGCATTCTGTGCATCACTGGTCAACTTTCCAATGAAAGATTTAGGTTTCTGTGTATATTATGCTTAAATGTCTGAATCTATTTTCCCTGCAGCCCTTTGTTTATGCCATTAAGCTTTGAATAAATGTCATTAAGTTGTACCATGGATGCTTTATTAAGGTTTATTACTCAACTGAATACCACATTATGAACAATAATCTTCAAAAATCAGATGAAGTTGAGAATCTCTGAATTTTCAATACAAGTGAAAAACGCATCTGAAGTCAATTGAGCTATTTAATGAGGCACAGGCAATATTAGCCTCCTTCAACTTAAAAAAAGGATTCTTCTGGTAAATTTTCAAGTCTGTAATTAGGTCATTTCACGTGGAGAGAATATCTCTGCAAACATGCCTTGAGATGCGTAGATCATCACCTCAGCGTGGGGCTGGATGGGGGAGTGGGTACCACGTTGTCCCCTAACTCAGATGTCATTCATTGGAACTGAGGACCCGACAATATTCAAGAGACAACTAGTTTCTTCAGCTTCCTTTCCCTTTCACTCTTTGACCTTCCGTCCTCAAATTCCGGAGTATAGGGCAACGAAGTCCCACCAGTAACGTGCTGTTCGGCTGTACTGTAAAATCCAATAAAAAATAAACCATGCACTTCTGCACAGGTCACCACACGGGCATCAGTAATAGCAACCTGTGATCGCCCGCAACCCAAGCTGGATCATAACCAGTCACCTTCTGGTTAAGGCCATCACTGTTCTCATATCAATCTATGAAGCCATCCATTCCCTCTGCCCTCTACCTTAACCTAATCTAATTTGCACGTTGTAACAGAAAGCTGCTGTCACAGAGCATCAGGTAAACTTAATTTCATATGTCCTGGCACACGAATTCATGGGCTGGTGCCAACGGATGACATGCGAGCAGGTGGCCTCGAATCAGACAAATTTAGCACCTTGCCTCCGTGCAGGAACCCCTGACCATGTATTCTTTATGTATATTCAATATTATGGAAATGACCAAAGCATTTGGAAAGCAGATCTCAGCATCATGGCATCTGTAAGAGCGTTGCCTTTTGGTACAAGTCTTACCCTGACAAATTAGGCAAAAGATTAGTGCATGGGGCTCGGGTGGGTATTCAAAGAGGAGAATTTCACAGATAGAAGTGATATGAATGCATTATGTAAGTTGTTTATCATTTAAGTTTCGGACGGCAGGGGGAGGGGGTGGCCAAGTCTTCCTTTTTGTGATCCAAAACACCTACTACCATGAAAATGATCCTACTCTGCATTTGGTATGAGGCAGTATGTTGTAATTACCCCTCAGATGTGATCTCTAGTGAATCAAGCATTTGATTCAGTAGATTAGAATGCAAGCTCCTAGAGACAGAGATTTTGTCTGTTTTGTTATCAACTCTGTCTTCAATTCACAGAACGTGGGTGACACATGGTGATTGTTGTTGAGTCGCTCAGTCATGTCTGACTCTTTGTGACCCCATGGACTGCAGCACGCCAGGCTTCCCTGGCCTTCAGTATTTCCTGGAGTTTGCTCAGACTCATGTCCATTGAGTTGGTGACGCTATCTAACCGTCTCACCCTCTGCTGCCCTCCCCTTCTCCTTTGCCTTCAGTCTTTCCCAGCATCAGGGTATTTTCCAACGAGTCAGTTCTTCACATCAGGTGGCCAAAGTACTGGAGCTTCAGCATCAGTCCTTCCAGCAAATATTCAGGGTTGATTTCTTTCAGGTTTGACTAGTTTGATCTCCTTGCAGTCCAAGGGACTCTCAAGAGTCTTTTCCAGCACCACAGTTCAAAAGCATCAATACTTCAGGAAGACAACAGGATGCAATGCAAGGTGCCAATCCTTAGCTTCAATAACCTGAGGAAACTGAGATTCATCCAGACCCCACAATATACACGCACAACTGTAGGTGGTGCTGTTTATAATGCTGTCTACATAAAGGCATCCATAGACCTGTGGGGAAGAGGGGTCCTCTCCCTGTTCTTAGAAACATAAATGAATAGTCTTAACACCAGAGCATACTTTTTTTCCGCTTAGTTTCTTAACACCAGAGCATACTTTTTTTCCCCTTAGTTTTAAGTTTTTTTTTAATTTTTTTTCAGTTATTTATTTTATATAGCAATGATTTTTTAAATTTATTTATTTTTACTTCACAATATTATATTGGTTTTGCCATACATCAACATGAATCCACCACGGGTACCAGAACATATTTTCATTAAAACCTATAAAGAGTAAGATTTTCCAGTAGTCACGTATAGATATAAGAATTGGACTATAAAGAAAGCTGAGTGCCAAAGAATTGATGCTTTTGAACTGTGGTGCTGGAAAAGACTCTTGAGAGTCCGTTGGACTGCAAGGAGATCCAACCAGTCCATCCTAAAGGAAATCAGTCCTGACTATTCATTGGAAGGACTGATGCTGAAGTTGAAACTCCAATATTCTGGCCACCTGATGTGAAGAATTGACTCATTTGAAAAGACCCTGATGCTGGGAAAGATGAAAGGCAAGAGGAGAAGGGGATGACAGAGGATGAGATGGTTGGATGGCATCACTGACTCAATGGACGTGAATTTGAGTAAACTCTGGGAGTTGGTGATGGACAGGGAGGCCTGGCGTGCTGCAATCCATGAGGTCGCAAAGAATCGGACATGACTGAGAGACTGAACTGAACTGATAATGAGTAAGTACGTTTCTGGGAAGATTCTTCCCAAAACTCCCGAAATTGCATCATCTACTTTTCAAAGGCTTTGTCAAGCAATAGATAGCCCATCCTTTCCAGGGATGTTACAACTGTGTTGGAACTGGATGGAACTGAGTGGCGTTGCCATTTCTATAAAACAGAAGAGTAGAGACTTTCAAAAATATCCAGTGACAACTATAATAAAAACTTGAGATCTAAGCTGCAAATACATCTATCTTGCACTCGGATTTTTTTTCCAAATATAGTGTGGACAATCTGTTTCAGAATGTTAAAATAATCTCAATAAATCTGATAAGAACTTTTGGTTCCAGGAGTGGAGGTATATAATAGCACTAACTCTACAGTCAATAAAAATCCAAGTTTTCTTTGTCAAAATTTTGGCACATCTCAATTTCTTATAAGGAAAATCTTTAAGGCAGGTACACGGTGGGACAAATTCTATAAAGAAATATTACATAATTATATAAAAGTATAAGAAAGTTTTTTTTTCCTTCTTATTTTCATTGCAAGGTACAGGCCGAAATCTATATGTCATATTTTTTAATTGAAAACAAGAACAGATGCAGACTGGAAATAGTTCATAAAGCCACAGAAATGAACTAAATTGAATGCCACTCAGAGTTAATAATTCACATAATCACACACAACACATTGAAAATAAGCAAAATTGTTCCTCATGCTCTGTGATCAGTACTTTCACTAATTAACAATTAAAAGAATTGTATTTTTGAAATCTTGGAGGACATAGATCACATCCCATTAATTTAATGATCTAATCTCCCAGTGTTAATTTTAAGCACCAGATGAGGTTTTATAATTCATATAAATACTACTAAATTGTTTCAAGTGTATTCTTTAAACATCCTCAGTGCTTTCATGGACTGGAAGATGCCACGAGGCACACATAGTAGGCTGTCAAATTCTGGATGGCTCATGACACAAAAGGTGCATTTGGGGTAGAAGGGATTAGGAGACTGACATCTGCAAAACCTCTCAATTACAGAAACAGCAGGCAATAGGAATAGGAGTCAACAGGATGTGAGGCAGTGTGTTCCTCTGTTGATGAAGCGATCTTCATTGCGTCCATACATCAATGGGAAGGCGTAGCTAAGAAAGCATGGGGCTACAAAGTGACAATCCATGGGGGCTTCTCTCATTCAGAGAATATCAGTTCAGTTCAGTCGCTCAGTCATATATGACTCTTTGCGATCCCGTGGACAGCAGCACGCCAGGCTTCCCTGTCCATCTCCAACTCCCGGAGCTTGCTCAAACTCATGTCCATTGAGTTGATGATGCCATCCAACCATCTCATCCTCTGTCGTCCCCTTCTCCTCCCACCTTCAATCTTGCCCAGCATCAGGGTCTTTTCCAGTGAGTCAGTTCTTCGCATCAGGTCGCCCAAGTATTGGAGTTTCAGCTTCAGCACCAGTCCTTCCAATGAATATATTCAGGACTGATTTCCTTTAGGATCAACTATACGCTAGCCCTAAAAATGCCGAAAAACACAGCACAGGAAATCTTCCCATCAAGTGACTGAAGATTTCCATGTTCGGTGATTCATGAAGCCCAGGAGAGGTTCAAAAGACCCTTCTCAGCCATAAGCTGTTAAGAGACTAACTCCTCAGACTTGAGATGAGTGAAAGGCCAAACAACCCACCCTCCATGGAAACCAACAGGGCACAGGGATAAACACAGGAGAAAGCAGACTGCAGGGTCTTAGACTGGCTGCCTGCAGGCATCTCAAATTCTCCATGCTCTTCTGGCGTCAAGTCGCCTTCATACCTGTGCAAACAGCACCGTCTCTCATCAGCCCCTCTCCCCACAAAAGGAGGGAGATGCAAGATGCCTCATACCACTCTTTTCTAACTGACTGAACAAACAGGCAATACAGCGTCACTATGGAGAAGTTATTGCTGAAATCTGCAAGCCCTGTTCTGAATCCTGGCTTCAAGCCCTTGCAAACTTGAAATGTCCCCTAACCTCTCGAATGTTGGGTTAAGCGAAATGAATAATAGTATCTACTTCCTGCTGTTGGGAAGATGAGACAATCACATAAACCCCTTGCCGCAGAGTCTGGTACATAAGAGTTATTCAGTAAATGGAATATTCAAATGATTAATAATGGGAAAAATGAGACTTCTCAGTTTGAACTTTACCTACAGAAATGATTGGTAAATTAATAATCCAGACAAAATTTAAGTCTGCTCAATTACAAATATTACCTTTAGGCTGACAGATTTCTAATTTTTTCCCCAACGCAACATTTTTGGGCTCCCCTTGTGGCTCAGAGGTAAAGAATCTGCCTGCGATGCAGGAGGCACAGGAGTTGTGGGTTCAATGATCCCTGGGGTGAGAAGATCTCCTGGAGAAGGAAGTGGCATCCCACTCCAGTATTCTTGCCCGGAAAACTCCCATGGACAGAGAAGCCTGGTAGGCTACCGCCCAGGGGAGTCAAAAGGCAGACATAGTTGCACACGGATGCACAAGACAAGATCAAGAGATGAAATAGGAAATATTACTACTTCATATTTTAAGTATACACAGTTAATTTAGGGTGGGGTTGGGGGTCTTCTATACTGGGAGCGTTCCAGACGCCAGGCACTCCTAAGGTCTGTATCCATGCATTTAATCTTCACACAGTCTCATGAAGCAGCTACGATTAGTGTCTCCCCATTCTGCACATCAGGCTCATCACGGTTAAATGGTTTCTCCCAAGTCTCACAGCTGGAGGGTGAACTAGACAGCGTGGAGTTCACCCTCCACCTCTGCCCTCTCAACAGGGTTCTGAGACGCTGGGGAAGAGGAAACCTCTGTTTGCTACTAAACTACCACTGGGATTTCCCAGAGTCTTTCCACCACCCATTTCTGTCCCAGTGTGTTTCCAGTGCCCAGCAGAGAATCCAGAATGCAAGACGCAAGAGCTTAGGCAGAGCATCGAAAACCAGCATGAAAGTTACAGGTGCAGAACAGTTGGCTCCAACCCTTAAGCCTGGGGATGGACACCTTGCCAGTAACCACAACACCCTTCCTTGCTCACTGATGAACTGGGGGGGTGGGGTGGGGGTGGGGGTAGAGAGCTGGACAACTGGGGAATAGTATAAATGGGGAGCTGAGAAGGGTGGGGTTTCCCCAAATGCTGAGTCAATGACAGACTTCATCATCTGCCTCCCCACCTTTCTCTCCAGCACTTTGTCACCCTACTGCAGGCACCATTTTTCTTTTCTGTTTATTTGCTCAGGGACCCAGACTCCAGCAAGAAGGCTCATTTTCCCCCAGTGTGTTGAACAATAGCATACCAGGCAGTCAGATATTTGCCTGTGACAGCAGCTGAGTGCTGTGTGAAGCAAAGGAAAATAAAACCTGCAGGCAGGGCGCAAGGAGAGGAACCAGGGAGAGTGATGGAAGGGCAGAATCCCAGTTCAGTCTTGGCCCCGGGAGCACCAAGGTGGGATCCATCACCAGCTGCTGGAAGAATGCGTGCCCATGGCTTTTCATTTCCCCTCACAGAGCTGATTTATTTTTTTTTTTTTTTTAGAACACGTTTGGATTTACAGAAAAATTGCAAAGAGAGTTCTCATAGAGGACACACCCATTAATAATTTTATTATGATCATATTGATACGGGACGTTTGTCAGGTTAATGAACCAGTATCAACACATCATGATTCACTAAAGCCCACTCTTGGAATGATTCCCTTGGTTTTCACCAAATGTCCCTTTCCTGTGCTAGGATCCCAGGGAGAGTATCACAACAAAGGTACCTTAGTCAGCCTGTCCCCTTAGGCTCCTCTGGGCTGGGACCATTTCTCAATTTGTCCCTATTTTTGAAGACCTTGACAGTTATGAGAAGTACTGCTCAGGGATTTTGTAGACCGTCTCTCAATGAGGATTTGTCTAACAGTTTTCTCTTTATTAGACTAGGGTTACTGGTCTTCGGAGGAAGATTACAGAGGAAAAGTTGTAAGTTCACCACATCCGATCAAGGGGACCTACAATGAGCACAGTTATTGTTGTTGATGTGACTCTGATCTTCTGGCTGAGCAGGGGTCAAACAGGCTTCCCCACCATAAAACTGCTTTATTCTTTTTGGCTTTTCACACTGTACTTTTTGGGGGAAAATCACTATGCATAGCCAGAACTCCAGAGTGCAGAGTTCTGCTTCACTTCTTTGAAGATGAAGAATGTAAGTAAATTATTTGGAATTCTTCTACCCAGGAGATTTGTTTCTCCTCTTGCATGCATTAATTTATTCAAGAATTCATTTACATCAGTGTGAACTTATGGAAATTTATTTTATGCTGTTGTTCAGTTGCTAAGTCATGTTTGACTCTTTAGGACCCCATGGACTGTAACTTGCCAGGTTCCTCTGAGCTCCACCATCTTCTGGAAAATGAAAGTGAAAGCCACTCAGTCGAGTCCAACTGTTTGTGACCCCATAGACTATACAGCTCATGGAATTCTCATGGTCAGAATACAGGAGTGGGCAGCCTATTCCTTCTCCAGGGGATCTTCCTGACAGAGGAATTGAACCAGGGTCTCCTGCATTGCAGGCAGATTCTTTACCACCTGAGCCATCAGGGAAGCCCACTCTCTCCTGAGTTTGCTCAAATTCATGTCCATTGAGTCCATGGTGCTCTCTAACCATCTCATCCTCTGTCAGCCCCCTCTTCTTCTGCCTTCGATCTTTCTCAGCATCAGGGTCTTTTCCACTGAGTCAACTCTTCACATCAGGTGGCCAAAGTACTGGAGCTTCAGCTTCAGCATCAGTCCTTCCAATGAATATTAGGGTTGATTTCCCTTAGTATTGACTGGTTTGATCGCCTTGTAGTCCAAGTGACTCTCAAGAGTCTTCTCCAGCACTACAATTTGAAAGCATCAATTCTCTGGCAATCAACTTTCTTACAGTCCAAGTCTCACATGCGTACATGACTACTGGAAAAACCATAGCTTTGACTATGTGGACCTTTGTTGGCAAAGTGATGTCTCTGCTTTCAAGGTATGAGCATTGCTAGCAGATGCTACTGTTCCTAGGTCACCATAGCTATCAGAGGAAGAAAATATATGTATGTCCACTAACCTATAGTTACACCAGGGCCTTAGGGGCATGAACCTGTAGAGTACGTGGACCTCACTGGATGGATAATGTTATGTCCAGGGAAACCTCAGAACTCACTTTGTTCCAGTCATTCATTGATCATTCACATATTGATTCATGCTGTAGTAAATGAAAGCCTTCTAGTTGATGTTTGGTGTTCAATCACTCAGCCCTGTCGGTCTCTATGTGACCCCATGGACTGCAGTACACCAAGCTTCCCTGTCCTTCACCATCTCCTTAGAGCTTGCTCAAACTCAGGTCCATTGAGTCAATGAGGCCATTCAACATCTCATTCTCTGTCACCCGCTTCTCCTTCTGCCCTCAGTCTTTCCCAGCACCATTCCAATGACTTGTCTCTTCCAATCAGGTGGCCAAAGTATTGGAGCTTCGGCTTCAGCATCGGTCCTTCAAATGACTATTCAGGGTTGATTTCCTTTGGGATGGGCTGGTTTGTCCTTGTGTTAAATACTGAAGATGCACCACCAGGTTAGAGAGACCCTTGGATCTGGAGGTGGGTGAGATGGGGGAGGGGGAATATTCCAGACAGAGGAACAGCCTGTGCCAATGTCGAGGATGGAAGGAAGGAAGGTTCTTTGAAGGAGTTAAAGAAGACCAGGGCTGTTGGAACAGAGAGAAGAGGAGAAGAAAAGAGAGGTGGGCAGAGACCTGAAAGGTCGTACAGAGAAAAATATGGTCTGGATCCTTTAAAAGGAGTTTAATCTTGAGCCACTGAAGGCTATATATCAGGAATACGGATCTGACCACATGTGGGAGCATCCCGGAAGAAGAGCCTGGAGCAGACCCAGAGTGGAGGCGGGGAGATGGCAAAGGTTTACAGAAGAAATGCAGGTGAGAGAAGATGCAGTGGAGCGTAGACCGGTCCCACTGGAGGTGGGAGATGGACTGAGTATGGAGACAGAAGGCAACACCTCTTTGCAGCGGGTTGGGGAGGATGTTTGCATGTCTGCATATTCATTGTTCTGAAAAAGGAGACTGAAGGCTAGAAGGGCAAATTGTACAATGGGGCTCTTCACTGAGGGAGGAGCTGGGAAGACAGCGCTGTGTCACTGGGACTCTGCCTCCTGAGACAGGAGCCCTCCCTGTGTCCTTCGGATCTACATTAATCTCTGCTCAACTCATCATCAGTTTGTTTCAATCACATGGAAACACACAAAGGATTTGTACGTTGGGGCCAAATAGCCGGGAGACACTGCAGAAACCCAGGGGCCATGGGTATAGGGAAGCACACAAAATGAATCCCTATGAATTCAAAAGCATCGTGACCAGGGCTTAGAATGTCCCATCAGCAATGCATTTGGGCTCAAAGACTCAGCTTTCCTAAGCTCATCAGGGTCAAGGAAGCTTCCTACGGCCACCCTTGTGTCTACTTCCTGCTCTAGCTCTAAACCCTTGTGCAACACCTGACACTTCGAAGGACCTTTACTACTTTACAGTTTATTACAGAAACCTACTAAATGCCTAGTTATATCAGTCAGTGGAAACACGAAGTTTACAGTGCTATGTGGCAGCCTGGATGGGAGGGGAGTTTCTAGGGGAATGGATACACGTACACGTATGGCTGAGTTGCTCTGCTGTCTACCTGAAACTGTCACAACATTGTTAATTGGCTATGTGCTTAGTAGCTCAGCCGTGTCCAACTCTTTGTAACTCCATGAACTGTAGCCCACCTGGTTCCTCTGTCCAGGAAGAATCTGGGGAATCTGGGGATTCTCCAGGCAAGCATACTGGAGTGGACGGCCATGCCCTCTTCCAAGGAATCTTCCCAACCCAGGGATCAAACCCAGTTCTCCCACATTGCAGGCAGATTCTTTACCATCTGGAGCCAGGGAAGCCCAGGAATTCTGAAATGGGTTGCTGTGCCCTCTTCCAGGAGATCTTCCCGACTGAGGGATCGAACCCGTGTCTGTGATGTCTAGCTGCACTGGCAGACGGGTCCTTTACCACTAGCTCCACCTGGGAAGCCCCTAGTCAGTTATACCCCAGTATAAAATAAAAAGTTCAAAAAAGCACAAGCATTCTTATTCACCGGACTTCCTGCAGAAACTCTGGCCTATTGAAATAATTGTTTCTCATACCCCAAAGCAAATGAACCACTCTCCCACTTTAAATCATTCCCTTTCTCTCTTCAGTTCATGACTGACTCTCCCTGTGATGCTTGTTGTATTTGCAAGCATGAAGGAAATTATATAAAAGCAAATTGCTTTGTACTGTACAGTCCCTGTCTGGAAATACTAAATAGACAGGCAAGACAGTGTTCAACCAACTTGCAGCCTTCGTGAGTTAATTGATGGGACTGAGAAGTTTTTGCTGTTTCAATATGATGAATGCCCCTTATTTCTAAACATGCAGGTTATCCTTTTTTTTAATAGTGCTGTATGAATTATTTCTCAAAGTCACCGACGACTTTGCATACTAATCTGAAGTATGGACAGGATAAATAGATGATTATTTTTGTTCTGTAGCTTTTTTTTTTTTAATCTATATAGTTTTATTAAGACAAAAAACTGACAGTGTTGATATGAAGTTTACATTTAAACAAAAGTTTTCACAAAAACCTAACACACGCCTAAAAATTACAATGGAGTTACTAAATGCAGATCAAGACGATCTCAACAACTGATGGATCTCATGACTCAAGACAGCGTTTTGGATTTTAGTTAATTCTTAGGATTAAAAAATTTGTTTTGTTTTAAAGTGAACCACTGCCCCAGTATGAAAATTTATCTTCTCCTGAGACCAGGGCTTTTGAAATCATTCAACTCTTGAACTTGTGCTGTCAGTGACTGAACCCTGCCACCAATGGTTTCAAAGTTCAAAAAACAGAGGCTCCAAGAGTTTTCCACCCTATGAGCACCAGCCCTTGTCTTTCCCTACTCACTTACCTCCTATACCACTCTCTGCCCTTCCCTAAATACTTCACCAGTGGCTTGGATGGAGAAGCTGATATTTGTAACTTCACAATAGGAAAAGAAAGGGTCGTCTTGTCAGTTTCATGAGTAGCACCTCTAAGACAGAATCATCTGCCTGTGTATACACTCCAGTAAGACTTTTCCTCCTCAACCAGTTTCCATCCCCCAAATGGCAGCTTTGGTAGCTTCTTATTCCTTTGTTGGGAACAGCATTAAGCTCAGGCAGGGAATACCTTGGCTTCTAAGTTTCAGGCATTCACAGCTTTTAAACAGTCTCTCACAGCCCTCATTTAGGTTGCCAATGACATTTTTTGAACGGATACAATATTCTGGACATGGAACCCAATCATCATTAGTTGTTCTTTCCTTTGTTTCACCGTTTCCCCAAATTTTAACAAAAATGATCCTAACCCATCTCCCTTCTTTCCCATCCCACCCCACCTACCCCAAATAATACACCAGTAATAGCCAAAAACTACACACATGCTACGCTGTAAAAATGCAGAGTTAACACTATCGGGAAGAAGGCTGCGTGGGTTGTGGAGATGCTCTTTGAAGATCTACAGTATCTCTTGCTCTCCCACATCCCATTCCACATTTTGTCCTTCATAGAAGGCCCTTTGCTTTTTTTTAAGCAAAGTTCAGAACAGGTTGCCTTGAAACACTGACCTTCCTTCCCCTCCACCGGGATGGGTGTGCAAACTGTACAGCATGGAGCGGCTTTGAAGCCCTGGGCTGCTGTAGGGCATAGAATCTATACTGGCTCTTCAAAGGACATCTTCTCAAGCCACCTTCATGGTGTCAAGACAAGGAGAACTCCTTCTTTCCCCACTTGAAACCCACAGTCAGATGTGACAGGGGCTGGTATTCAAGAAAGTTAATTCTTATCATCTTTTTTGTCGTCATCTTCTGAGGGGTAAGAATGCCACGTCAGCCTTTCCTCATAGAAGGATATGACAACCTGCGGGCACTTGACATTGGCTTCCTTGGCAGGGACCAGATCAGAACTCATCAGAGTTCTTCCATTTCATTAGGAACATGAGTTCTCCACTGGAGTCCGTAGCTCCAATAATCCGCTCTGGTTCCAAACCCTGGGCAAAGCCCGGGGCTTTTCTGACTCTTCTTTCTTCTTCTTTGGTTTGCTCTCTTCCCCCTTATCTTCCGAATCAGAATCAGCTTTGCGCTTGCCTCCCTCTGATTTATCTGTCTCGTGTGCTGTTTTCTGTGACTGCAGAAACTCAGCAATGAGATCAGGGCAATCCAGGTTCTCTTCTGGTTCCCATGTGTTATCCTCATTTGAGAACCCCTTCCACTTTAGGAGATACTCCACTTTGCCCTTTACCACTCGACGGTCTAGAACTTTTTCCACCACATATTCTTCTTCCTCTTCTTCTAGCACCTCCTCTGCTTTCTTCTTGTTTTGTTTTTTCCCCATAGTGCCTGCCAGCTTTCTGGTATAAAGGATGACGCTGCTCAGAGCAGCGCCCACAAGCCCGAGAGGAATCGGTGCTGCGCTACTGGCCGGTATTGTCCGGCCGGCCGGGGGAGTGGCGACCAGAAAAGCAACAAGCCAGGTGACCACTGTCGAGCCCCCTCACTGAAGCGGCGTACCGCAGGCCCCTGCCAACAGCCCTCCTCTCAGAAGAACAAAAGAGCCTCCTGTTCTGTAGCTTTTTTACTTCCTCCACTCACAGCTTATGACCCTCTTCTTTTTGCCCTGGGCTAAAAAAAAAAAAAAGTCTTTGGCAAATTACCAGACTAAAGCTCTAATGTCATTATCCTTCATGAGTGATCAGGGATGACCATCATTATTACACATAAACACTGAATTCTGGTCATTTGTCAAAAAGAGTTCAATCACAATTGTGATCATTATTTCAACAGATAGGTGGAGAACATCCTATTCAGTGCCTAGTATGACTTTTAGGCAAAAGTATCCTATCAATAAAAAAAACAAGGTGCTTGTTTAAATAACACTGATATCCCCATGGGAGGGAACAAGTTAATATATCATATGCAAGATGGTGGTTGTTGTTCTATTTCTGACACTAGGTCGTGTCTGACTGCCTAGTGATCCCATGGGCTGCAGCCGCCAGGCTCCTCTGTCTGTGGGATTCTCTAGGCAAGAATACTGCAGTGGGTTGCCATTTCCTTCTCCAGGGGATCTGCCTGACCCAGGGACTGAACCTGTGTCTCCTGCCTTGGCAGGTAGATTCTTTACCACTGAGCCACCAGGCAAGCCCCATGATGGCTGTGCTATGTATTAATTTTGCAAACTTGGACAAGCTACACAAACTGTCTTGTTGCTGTTCAGTCGCTCAGTCATGTCTGACTCTTTGTGGCCCTATGGACTGCAGCACACCAGGCACCCCTGTCCTTCACCATCTCCCAGAGCTTGCTCAAACTCATGTTCATTGAGTCGGTGATGCCATCCAACCATATTGTCCTCTGCCATCCCCTTCTCCTCCTGCCTTCTACCTTTCCTAGCATCAGGGTATTTTCCAATGAGTTGGCTATCCAGATATATAATGGGAAAAAATGGTACATATTCTTACAGATATGTTGGGAAATAAATGAATTTATGTGAGCAAAGAACCAGGCATTCTGTAGGCTTTAAGACATGCCAAGGTCATCATCTTTCCTCTCATTTCCAAATGATGTTAATACTTATTTAATTTTCTACAGTGCAGTTCAGCCACGTGCATCTGCATACCTGTGATGACATGTGTGTGTATTATTCTGTGTCCATACACAAATGTTCTCTTATTAGGACTGCATGTATCTCCATGGGCACAAACCCTGCCTCCTCCCGTAGAAGATGGGAACTCTGTGACCTCCATCTTTTACATCATAAAACTCCTCCATCACAAACTCTTGCCAGAGCTATGGTTGAAAGGCAACAGAAAAAGGAGTAAGAATAAGACAACATATCTGACATATTATAACTTAACTTTGGCTCCTGCATGTCAGCCAAGTGTCCACTGCATGGGATCTTATCTTCATTTCATGCAATTCCATGGGAGTGCCAGGGCTGTACAACCAGTTCTGATGGAGGCAGAATAGAATACTAACCAAAAGCATGGGTCTCAACGTGCTTCAGGCCCTGGTTCAAATTCATTTGTAAAGTTCATCTGAATTCACTTGTAAACTAGAATTAATGTCATCTGCTTCCTAGCAGCTCAGACAGTAAAGAATCCCCCTGCCGTGTAGTAGTCCTGGGTTCAATGTCTAGGTTGGGAAAAGCCCCTGGAGGAGGAAATGGCAACCCACTCCAGTATTCCTGCCTGGAAAATCCCACGGACAGAGGAACCTGGCAGCTACAGTCTGTGGAGTCAAAGAGTTGGATGTAACTGAGTGACTGACACTTTCAGCATGTTTTACCCCCTAATGTTGTTAATGAGGATTAAAGTTCAGACTTCGTGAAAAAAATAGTGTTTTGGTGTCCACGAAGTACTCACAAAATAGTGGTGATTAACCACAGAGAAAGGATTCAGAAAGTCTCCAAGGGTTGTTCATCCCCAGAAAGCTACAGATATAGCTATAGAGATGTCATTCTCAGCATACGAGTACTGCCTAAGTTAGGCAAACTTTCCCTATAAGTAATTAAATCAATAGGAAAAGGAGTACGTCAAAGCTGTATATTGTCACCCTGCTTATTTAACTTATATGCAGAGTACNCTGATGCTGAAGCTGAAACTCCAGTACTTTGGCCACCTGATGTGAAGAGCTGGCTCATTTGAAAAGACCCTGATGCTGGGAAAGATTGAGGGCAGGAGAAGAAGGGGACAACAGAGGATGAGATGGTTGGATGGCATCACCAACTCAATGGATATGAGTTTGGGTAAACACCAGCAGTTGGTGATGGACAGGGAGGCCTGGTGTGCTGCAGTTCATGGGGTAGTAAGTAGTCAGACATGACTGAGTGACTGAAATGAACTGAATTAAATCAAAACAAGTACTTACAGAGATGCTAGGGACTAGATTCCATTCAGTTCAGTTGCTCAGTCGTGTCCGACTCTTTGTGACCCCATTGACTATAGCACCCCATACTTCCCTGTCCATTACCAACTCCCTGTATTCCATTGGGTCGGTCAAAAAGTTCATCCCAGTTTTTCTAAAAGCCGATGTGCAAAAATATGAACAAAATTGTCAGCCAGCCCACAGATAAACTTAATCCAGTACCAGCTGCATTATTATTCTCACAAGTTTAAGACTTCTTGGAATTTTTAAGGACACTGAAAAAGATACTTGAGGATGCCAATGCAATTAACAGGAAAGTCAGTCTTCCTCCATTTATTTTGTCCGTGAGGGACACATAACTCCCCCTCGGAGATCAAAGGCAGTTGAGTTCCCCACTGCCCCCAGTGCCACCCCTGGGGATGGCAAGAACTCCAGGTAAGAAAATTAAATTGCCTTCCTTTCTTATCTCCATGAAGCTCTGAAATCTTTTGAGTTGGAAATCTCATTAATCATTCCCTTCTGTGAAGTACTGGAAAACAAGGAGTAGAAATCACGAAGGGCTCCAAGTCTACCCTTGACAGTCGGCCCACAACTCACGCTTCTCTTTCTCTCAGGGGGAAACGCCATGACTTTCTGCTTCCTTGTTAATTCCGAGGTTGTGCTCCAGGGACAAAGATGTGCTCTCAGTAAGATTATACCTGCACTGTCTGCCATCTGCACTTTGAGCACCAGGAATATGAGTATCATCCTGGTAAACGATACAAAAGCGTTTACCCTCCATTCATGACACACGCCACGCAGGGAGCTTTACTCTAAGGATTTCTCTTAACGGGATTTAGGACTGTCTGAGTTTGTATTTCATTTTCATTATTTTAATTCTATAGGGTAGCTTTATCAACATCATGGTTTACATTCATTGAAAGTTCCCAAACTCTTTATCTAAAAAGAAACGAACTCATTTATAAAACAGAAAACAGACTCACAGACTCAGAGAATGAACTTGTGGTTGCAGAGGGAAGGATACAGGAAGGGAAAGTTAGGGAGTCTGGGAAGGTCGTGTACACACTGCTGTTTGAATTGGTAACCAGCAAGGACCTGCTGGATGGCACAGGGAGCTCTGCTCGGTGTGACGTGGCAGTCTGGATGAGAGAGGAGTTGGGTGGGAGAGGAATGGAGGCAGGCACACATATGGCTGAGTCCCTCTGCTGCTCACCGGAAACCACTACCACATCGTTAACCAGCTACGCCCAAATACAAAAATAAAATACACCCAAATACGCCAAAATAAAAAATGGTTAAGTTTCCCAACGCTTATCTCACCATGATTTTCACGTCTTCATGGTTTTTTTTTAAAGCCACCGTCCAACCTTTGAAACTCAAAGTAGATGGTAAATATGGCTTTGCCTGACTCGTATCTGATAAAACTTCAAAGAAGAAAAATGTCACCATCCTTATCAGCTAAGTGAATTCCACACTCAACTCCATGGCAGGGTAGGGAATGACAAAAAGTATTATCTGGTTGGAGTCCTGAAGGGCATTTTCCTGCTTTATTCTGGCCTCTGTAAACCTGTCTAAAGTGTAAGTCAAAATAAAGATGTGCTTGGTTCAACCTTCGTGAGACAGAGGTTATTTCAGATAGGAATTTGAAAGAGACACCAGTACCCCACCGCATGGCATCAGCTATCCAAGCCAACTGCTTCTCCTTTCCATTAGGAAGTTGCTGTAAGATTCTGATACAATCAGGAATCAGACCTCAAGATAGGAATCGCCTCTCAAGTGCTTGATTTGCAAATACAAGCAAATCTGTCTCTGCCCGTCGCATGCCCGGCAAGGAAGCACACGACTGAAATCAGCTCTTCCCCATTTGCCTTCTCGGGGTGTGTGTGTAGAGTGACTGCCTTCATGAGAGGGCGGCACCTGCCGTGGACAGCATGTCAACAGATTCTAGGCTCTGTATTACGTGTTTTTCACTGAAGTATCTCACTTGAACCCTTCAAGAACAAATGGACTTGCCAACATAACCTCTCTGTTACAGATAGGGCAAGAAAGAGTGAAAGAAATTGGCCAAGTCTGCACAGCTACAAAATGTGAACTTACACAGCCTGACCCCATGCATGACCTATATTTCATCACAAGGCAACCTCATCTCCCACTATACGCAAAGAGCAAAGACCTCAAACCGCGCAGAGCGATGCTTTAAGATATAACTTCTCTCAGAGCCCTCTCAGCTCCTCCCTCTCTCCAGTCCCTAATTAAAAAGGACTGGTTGATATAAATAGGCTGACTTATCTCCATCCTGCTCATTTGATTTTTTTAGGAATACCCAGAGATGTCAGAAAAAGTCCATCAGGGGTCACTGAGGACAAATCCCAAATAGAAGAGGTTCCCAGCCTACCTGGATATCTGAATCACCCAGGGAACCTGATGCCATCCCAGATCTACTGAATTCGTGTGTGTGTCAATGTGTGAAAGCCACTCAGACGTGTCTGACTCTTTGGGACACCATGGATTGTAGCCCACCAAGCTCCTCTGTCTATGGAATTCTCCAGGCAAGAATACCACCAGAGAGGGTATCTATTCCCTTTTCCAGGGGATCTTCCAGACCCAGGGATCAAACCCGGGTCTCCTGCATTGCAGGTGGATTTGCCACCATCTGAGCCACCAGGGAAGCCCACTGAATCAGTAGGAGAGGGAATAGTTGAGGACTGACTGGGAGAATTGCCTGCTTTTCTGCATTCCTGGGCAGGCTAGTCTGGGATGCAAACTTGTCTTCTATCAAGCTTCTGTATGCTTTGCATAAGCAAATGATCTGCTGGAGGTCACCTAGGAACTAAACAGTGCTGATTAATTCAACATTCACTCATTCTTTCAACAAACAACTGCTATTTAGTTAGAAGAACAGGCCAAGCAATTGCTGACGGACTGTGTCAATGTGGATGACTCTGAACACTGCCACTGTGTGCTGGGAATGTATTTTAGAATACTGTTGGTGCCGACGTGTGCGTGAATACACGGACACAATGTTCATTGACATACAGGGACATTCTGTTCCTCCTTGCTCTTGAGATAAAGTTCAGTCTCCTTCACCCCTCTCTCTCCTTGGCTCCTTTCTGCACCTAGCATTCATGAAAGAAGCATTGTATTAGACACCCAGAGGGACCATTTCGGGACCCTCTGACTTACAAGTCATCGTCATAGCAAGTAACATTCTCCCTACACAACATCTATAAATCATATCCGTAATTAATTATACACACGAGTATCTGTTTAATGTCTATTTCCATAGATAGTTTATGAGAAATATGCCTACGTGTTCACAGCTGCACCTTTAGGACCAAGCATAGTACTCAAGATAAAGTAAGTCTTCAATAAACCTTAACAGATAATACTGATGATGGTGGTGGCTGAGAATCAGAACCGTCTACTGCTCTCTGCATTATTGTGACTTTATTATTTTACTGTCTTCATCATACGACCTTACTGTTCTAGGAAACTCTTTCCCAGAGAGCAAAACCTCCAAATGATTTTATGGCATACTGCAGGAACTTTTGAAAGACCCATCAGCTTGTCAACAGCAAGTATCAAACATCCTCTTCCACCCCAAGGCCCTCAGAACTCTTCATCCCCAGGTCCTTGCCTTATTTTGTCCACCAATCCTAAGCTATTACATTACAATCTTTACCCTCTCCTATTCAAGTCCCTGTATGAAAAGATCCACCTTCAACACACTTCTAAATCTCAAAAATTACTGTGATTTTGCCCATCCCCAGTGACGACTCTGCTGAAACAGCTTATGTGTGTGCTAAGTTGCTTCAGCCCTGTCTGACTCATTGTGACCCCGTGGACTGTAGCCCACAGTCTCCTCTGTCCTTGGGATTCTCCAGGCAAGAATATTGGAGTGGGTTGCCACGCCCTCCTCCAGGAGATCTTCCCAACCCAGAGATCGAACCCAGGTCTTATATGTTGCCTACACTGGCAGGCAGGTTCTTTACAAGAAGCAGCACCTGTGAAGCTCTGTCTTAGTACAGTAACTAGTAAACCCATATTCATCTTATCCAGAGGTTGTTCTGCTGATGTCTGGGAGAAGTCAGCCTCTGATGTGATCAACATCTCCAATCTCAAGACAAGCCTCAGTTATGGGGTTATTTCAGTTCTCTGCTCAAGTGCCATGTCATCAGAGAGGCCCCAATACAGTCTAGATATACAGTCTAAAATCATGCCTTCTGGACACTTCCATCCTCACATCCTGATTTCCTGGTCATCAGAGCCTTTACCACTATTTGTCACTTTAATAAATACCCACTTGCTTATTTCTTATATTCTGATTCCTCTTCTGGAGGATAAGATCCAGGAGGACAAGGATGCAGTTTTGTTTCCCAATGTGTCCTCACTCTGTTGACGGAAAAACAAAAAAAAAGAAAAAATCCACAATGTGAGAGCTGCGAGTTAGGTGTTGCGTGCATGCATTTTCAGTCCCTTTGTTCATGTCTGACTCTTCTGAGACCCTGAGGACTGTAGCCCATCAGGCTCTTCTGTCCATGGGAGTCTCCACGCTAGAATACTGGAGTGGGTGGCCGTGCCCTCCTCCAGGGGATCTTCCTGACCCAGGGATTGAGCTCGCATCACTTATTTCTCATGCACTGGCAGGAGCGTTCTTTATCACCTGCACCACATGGGAAGACTGAGTTAGGTGTTATTTGGGGGGCAAATGAGGACTGGAGCCCGGGAAACAGCGTTTCTGATAGCCATGAGAAACTGCTCCAAAGATGTGTGCATGAGGGGAGTCAGTATTTATGTGATTTTGATGAAGGGGAACACACGTAATCAAGCACTTCATTTTCCCAAAGGCGTCTGCTAGTCTACTGAAGCTTCTGCTAGTCATGAGGAGCCATCATCGCCATGAAGGGCTTTAGTGTTTTTCTAGATTGGAGGAGATGCAAGAATCGGGCTCATAAAATCTTCTCCTGAGAATATCTGACTATCTGAAGACCTGTTCTGGCAGTCTTCCCAGAGCACAGAGCGCCTTGCTCCTGCTCTCCACCATGAGCTCCTTTCAGGGGGTGTGGAAGGGCAGCAGCTGCAGCAGCTCATAATTTGATCCTTGCAGAGGTTGAGGGCAAATGCCAGTGGCAATGCCAATCTGAAGGTGACAGCTCCTTCGAGAGTGTCAGCCACATCGCTGGGACTCAGTGTAAAGAGTATGACAGAAGCCGCTGGTCTGGGCCTGAGGCAGGAGATGGATGGGCCCCAGGGAGAGTGGGTGGAGTGCGTTCCCTGTGAACTGAAATTTCGTAACAGTAAGAAGCAGCAGATGCTAAGCCCTGTCCAGGTAAGACACAAGAGACCACATGTTTCTCATTCTGAAAGTCAAGACGACCTTCTTGACTAGAAAGCTCCTTGAAAGTCAAAAGGTGAGTGATGCCACAGTGGTAGCCTCTTCAGTGGAAAATCCATCTTGGCTGAAAGATGCGTGCATACATGGGAGGACTCTGAGTTGCACCAAATACGGACTCAGAACCAGGCAAAGCAAGATGATCGGCCAAAGGAACCTGGAAGAAATGCCCACGAAAGTGATTCCAACGACCACAAGGGCATGACTCTGGGCCCACCCCTGTGTCTATCCCCAGGTACTGTAGTCTTCTTCCTCCTAACAGTTCACTTGTTTTCCACTACTTTCCTTCTTTGTGGAAATTCTTTTCTGCAAAGCCAAAGGGCCAGGGTCCTTGTCATTGACCTGGTCTAGTGACTAGGAATTCAGGACTCCATCACGGCCCGATCTCAATCTCCGGCCCAGAACTGAAGCCCTGCTTCAAGCTGCTGCAGATCAAGGCCACATGAGGTCAGGTCTACTCAAGACTGCAAGGCAAGCAGGGGACCATGTCACCTGTTTATAGTGCCTTCATCTCTCCATCACATTTATCACTACAACACCTTCAGTGTTGGCAAATGTTGCTCCCATTTCACAGATATCAACTCGAGGCCCGGGAAAACTGCTTAAGCCAGGGACATGCTTGCCCTAGAGCAGGTCCTTCAGTGACAGGTCCCATGTCCCAGGCCACCACTCCTTGGTACTGTGTATGAGGACTGAGATGAAGAATGACTGATCACTTCCTTCCACAGAAAACTGGGATGCTCAGGAGAGGCTCCTTCCGCTCGGATAAAATGCGAATTGTGCCCAGCTCACATTTGTAGCAGCAAAAGACTCACAGAACACCTCCAGCAATTTTCATGAGAAGAAGCGTGTTTAATTCTCAGGGGGTTGTGATTCTTAAGAATAAAGACCAAGTCCAAGTTTGGAGTAATCCTCAGCCCAAAGGGAATCTGATGCATAGAAACAGAGAATTAATCCCCTGAAATGGCTGAGAAAGGAAAGCTGAGTCCTGCTTTTAAAATGGATCATTACAAGTTTGAGGTGCCTTTTTAAAAAAATAGCTAACACTTCAAAAAAAAAAAAAACATTTAAAAAAATGCGCTGTAGTCTATGGCAGCATGGAAACGAGAGTGCCTTTCTTTGGCAAAGATAACCCAGAAAGGATGAAAGAAGAAAGAAAAGAAAGGATGAGAGACATGTTTCATTTCAGGAGAGATAACGGGAAACTGAATTATCCAGATAATTATCTCAGTCTACACTCCACTTCTTCAACATGGAATGAGCTTCACTGAGACCATCTTGCTTTAACAACCGCTGTGCATAATTTAGGGGGAAAAAAAAATCTACTAATGACCCTCCATTCAAAAGGTTTTAGAAGGAGCAGTGGGTGGCATATTTAAATGATAATGAAATACCACCAGGCTAGGGGAAGACACAGATTACCTAACAGGCAGAGTTCTCTCCATTAATAATGACTTTTAGAGTAAGAATGTCAGGAAATGAGAATAAGAATGAAAAACCTTCTTTCCCCCCTGAATTTCTGATGAGATGATCTTTCCTGGGGCAGAGGGGGATGGGGTGGGGGTGGGGGGCCACTG
>SJYA01002943.1:929212-998581 GCA_006410615.1 Neotragus moschatus | reverse complement strand
GGGGGGGGGGGGGGGGGGTGGGGGTGGGGGGCCACTGAATAGGAGAGGGGTATTAGACCTTGAGACAGGCCAAGACTTATTTTCATATCTTTCCACTGGAAAATGTCCTTTCTCCTCCTTGATGGGGTTTTAAAGTAAAATCCTTATCACAGAGAACCTATATCACGATGAGATGCAGTTTTGCCTTGAAACCCACCATGGTCATCTTCTATAGAGAAGAGAAAAACTTCAGGAGAATTCTAAAGCTACGAAAGTTTGCAGATGTTCTGTATTCAAAGCACTGGATTTCATCAGATTTCTCATTAGAAACAAGTGTCCCCATCAATTCAGGATAAAGCGTTCCTCTCACACCTGATGAATACAAAATGTCAAAGTGATTAGCATAGAGCGGTCCAGGAGAAGCACCAAACAGAAATGGCTCTGATAAGGTTCCTATCTCTAAATCTGAAGAAATGCACGGGAGAGATTTATCAAATATCGAAACACACCTCTCAAAATCATTTGGGGGAATAAACGTTTCATTTGGAGGAAACAGACCGGGATGTGAATTCTGAAAACCGAGACTTGTCCACCTAACCCGGAACGGGTGTCTATTTGATGCTCTCAGCAAAGACAAGCTGAAATCATTATCTCTTCCACAACAAGGTCTCAAAGTGACCCCTTATAAAGGAAATAGTCTTCTTCATGAATACACACACGGAAAAGCATGGGATTCCTCATTCTCTCCTGTCTTTAGTCTGTCTCCAATTTATGGCATCGCCACCTGCGGTTACAGCTCCAGTTTATTTATATCTGTCCATCTCCCTGGTGCAAGCCCTAGTCCAGATCATCCAGCTCATCATCCCTCACCAGCAGCCTGGCAAGAGCTTCCCTGCAGGTGTCCCCACACTGCAGACCAGCTCCACAGCCTCACCCCCCCACCACACACACAGCAGGGTGATCCTCTAAAATGCAAACAGACCACCATCACTCCATCCCCAGAAAGGCTTTGATCATTTCTGAATCCCAATCCTCTTCAAACCCAGCACAAAATCCTTAATGTACCCCAAGGTCAGGAGAATCATGCTTCCCAGCCAACCTCCCAACTAACACCACCACCAAAGGCTTCTATATCCTAACTCCCAGAACCTGTGAATATTTTTATGTTTCTCATGGCAAAGGGGATTAAGGCTGCACACAGAATTATGGTTGCTAATCAGCTGACTTTAAGATGCACAGCTTATTCTGGATTTTCTAGGTGGGTTTCCTGCAATCACAAGAAACTGAAAAAGGAGAAGAGAGATACAGTGGGAGTCAGCGTCAGGGTGATTTGTTGTGAAAAAGACTCAGCCCTCCATCGCTGGCTCTAAAGGTGGAAGAGGGTCAGGAGCAAAGGGATGTAGGCAGTCTGCAGCAGCTGGGAAAAGGCAACATAACAGACCCTACCTCCAGAGCCTCTGGGAGAAACACAGCCCGGTTAAGACCTTGATATCAGCCCAGACTTCTGACCTCCAGGGTTTCCCTGGTGGATGAGATGGTAAAGAACCCACCTGCAAATGCAGGAGACTTGGGTTCAACCCTTGGGTCAGGAAGATCCTCTGGAGGAGGGCATGGCAACCCACTCCAGTATTCTTACCTGGAGAATCCCATGGACAGAGGAGCCTGGTGGGCTACAGTCCACAGGGTCCACAGAGTCAGACACAACTGAGTGACTATTCTTCTGACCTCCAGAAGTGTAAGATAATAAGCTGGTCCTGTTTTAAGGTTGGTGATAATTTGTTATATCAGCAGTAGTGAGTCAGGAGGTAGACGCCCCCACCCCGCAAGGGTGAGAAATTGGAGTTCTTTATAGTAGACAGAAACTGCAGGATATTAACAGCAGGACAATCAAGAGTAAGTAGGTGGGCTCTGCCAAGATTAAAGGTTAGAAACCACATATTTGTCATTCTCAAAGTCAAGAGATTTTCCCAACTAGAAAGCTCCATGGAGGTGAAAGGGGGAGTGATGTCAAATCTTCCTGAAGGCCTCTTTGCTAGAATCCATCTTGGCTGAGAGATGCGTGTGCACATGTGGAAGGGTCCTGGGATGGACCAAATACATACTCAGAACCAGGCAAAGCAAAAAGACTGGCCGAAGGAAACCCGGAAGACATGCCCATATAAGTGATTCAAACTGCCACGAGGGTGTGACTCTGAATTTGTCCACATGCACTAAACTCTTTTCCTCCTAATAAATGCTTTACTCATTTCACTACTTCCTGTCTCTGTGGGAATTCTTCTCTGCAAAGCCAAAGGGCCTTGTCCCTGACCATTGGTCTAGTGGGCAGGATACAGCATTCTCACTGCCTCGGCCAGATCTCAACCTCTGGCTGGGAAGAAGCCAAGTCCAGCTTCAACCCACACCACCTGCGCTTAGTAGGAAGTTAATACGTGCCCTCTAAGTACCAAATGAGGCTGGACATTGCCCAGTTCCGCAGCTGCATTTTGCACCACTTTCTGTTCACCTCTCACCCCTCTTCTTGTGGGTTTTCTCAGGCTCCTGGGTCACAGTCCCCCAAAGATGCTGGACTGCCCCCTTGAATGGTCTTCTCTCCCAGCCTGGTCCTGCTCAGACCTCTGTGATGGGTGAGTAATCTCTGACTTTCCCACAACACCCAGCCTTCCTGAGTCCTCTCGTGGATTCAATGCCCATTTCATGATCCCATAGCACCTATAACATCCATCATCCTTGTTAGCACTTCTTCAAGTCCAGAGCATTGGACCCATCCTAGCTGTCATAGCATTTGCCTGGTTTTAGCACACAAGTCCCACCTCTCAGGAAATCCTTTGATTCAGGGAAATCTGGGGTGTCTGATCACCTTATCAAGTCTGCCTTCCTCAGCAGCACAGGGCGTGGCATACAGTAGGCACTCGATAAAACATAAGTGAATCAATAGACTTAACTTGTCATCACCTTTTACTGCACCTGCACAGGTTTCTAGTATATTCCTTCCACTCTTATACTACTCTTTAATCATTGACATCTGTTCCAGTGACTACATCCTGTCCATGACCCAACTCTATGATTAAACCAGTCCCATGAAGGCTATGACTCCACACACCATGCTTCCCAGCTGATTTCCGTCATTTTCCTGTGTGACGAGATGGGTTCTTCACTCAGTCATTCAGTGAAGCAAATCTTTACCATATACCTATGTCAAAAGCAAATATTAAATGCTTTTGGATAAATTTCTGTAGTGTTTGAAATGTTCTGCACTCTCAGAAAGCAACATAAATTATGATAATGGTATCAACTTAGAAAAGTTGGTTCTTTGGAGAAGAATGAACTTTTTTGGGTCTCTTGGGTGCTATTCTGTATCTTAAAAGAGGAATAAGTTCAGAATTATGTGGCCAGGTATTCTCTATTGGGGATTTCTAACCTTTGAAGCACTCTTTCTCTTAAAAAAAGAAAAAAAGAAAAGAAACAAGAACTTGAGTTTCACCCAGAGACCAAGTTTAAAAAAAAACAATTTTGGTCCTAATGTTCAAATTGTATGAAAATTAGCCTTGGCTTTATCTATATAAGGCTGTGGTTTTAAAATGTTAATAAAAATCATGTTGTGTGCCTATTCAAAATTCAAATTCTTATCCAGGAACACCTCTGGAGTTTTTGCTTGAAAATCTGCAAAGTGCTATTCTAGTAAGTGGCTTCAAGGATTACCATTGCTATTGCTGAGTCACTTCAGTCGTGTCCGACTCTGTGCAACCCCATAGACGGCAGCCCACCAGGCTCCCCCGTCCCTGGGATTCTCCAGGCAAGAACACTGGAGTGGGTTGCCATTTCCTTCTCTAATGCATGAAAGTGAAAGGTGAAAGTGAAGTCGCTCAGTCATGTCCGACTTAGCGACCCCACGGACAAAATCTTGCTATTGTAACTGCCAGATTGCTATTGTTCAGTTGCTAAGTCCTGTCAGATTCTTTGAAATCTCATGGTCTGCAGCATGCCAGCCTCCCCTGTCCTTCACTGTCTTCTGGAGTTTGCTAAACTCATGTCCATTGAGTCAGTGATGCCATCCAGCCATCTCATCCTCTGTCGCCCCCTTCTCCTCCTGCCCTCAATCTTTCCCAGCATCAGAGTCTTTTCCAATGAGTCAACTCTTCGCATCAGGTGGCCAAGGTATTGGACCTTCAGCTTCAGCATCAGTCCTTCTAATGAATATTCAGGATTGATTTCCTGTAGGACTGGTTTGATCTCCTTAATCTCCAAGGGACTCTCAAGAGCCTTCTCCAGAATACAGACTTCCTGGATGAAAGTGTCTAGTGTTGCCTATAACTCATACAGCATAAAAACAAAGTGTGAGAATTAAAATCGTCCTTTCCTGACCCATTTAGTGAGTAGGCATGAATTAGGATTGAGATAAGAGCCCACTGCCTTCCTGATAAGCACTGACTGGTTCCCAGAGGATGCTGGCCAACCAGGAAGACAAACAGATGCCTTTGTAGGGATATTCGAAAGGAAAGACTTCCCCTTAGTGCAGGACCCTTTTGCTATGCTGGTCTCTGCTCGTGCTCCTTTAAAACACCTTTCACAGAGATGGTCTTGTAAAGATGCATGATGCCAAGTGATTATTCAGTCCTTCCTAAGACATGTGTTTATCAGAGGCAAAGTAGAGACAGCAAGTGGTACTGGGTGTCTTACAACATGTGTAAGACATGCGTCCTTTTAGACTGTATGCCTGCCTCTGCCGGGCTGCACAGGGGCGAGTGCTCCACACTCGGCTCCACACTCTGTGTAGAAAGTAACCTCTGCCACTAAGCACCTGCAGCGGCCCCTGCAGCACAGTGTGCACACCACTGACTCCAGCCCCCACCGCTGTCTGCCCTGACCCCTAGCTACTGACCCAAGAGGCACAGCACAGAAGGCCCGTATCCCCTGCAGCTATGTCAGACTCCCTGAGTGATTACCTGCTACCCACTCTGCTAAGAGACTGACTTCTGAATCACTGGTTCTCACCCATCCATACCCTGTAACTTCTATATGATCTTGACTCTCTCAGCCAGCAACGTAGTTTCTTATCCCCATTCTATCATTCATTCATATTTTAGGTTTGCTTCAGGTTGGGTGGCCCTGGTACAATCTTGGCTTTTCACCAAAAAAAAAAAAAAAAAAAGGGCAGTGATTCATATCTCTCACCCCAGATTCCTTTTTCAGAAACTATCCCTGTCGGGAAAGCAGGATATGGACAAGACTTGGCATCACCATCTTTGACTCTAAATGCACCACTAAGAAGACAATTAGGCATTGTAGGGGCATACTTTCTTGGTATTTTGGGGAGGGAAATAAAGGCGGACTAATGTGGCTGGGGGAATACTTCTTGGGCAAATCCTAAGTTCATTATATATATATATATATAAATAGAGAGCATTTCTAGAATAGCCTCATGGAAAGAAATTATTGAGTAATAAAAACTACTCTAAATCTTTTAAGTTTCCCCCAAAACGGGTCAGATTGAAAAATGCTTTTCTCAATGCAATTTTACATTCCTCTACAATAGGGGATTGTGTTAGAAGCAGCCCTTAATCACAAAAGCAAATGGGAAGAGCAATTTGCACGTAGTAGACTTTCAATAAATGATATTTACTGAATCTGATGTTTATGAGATAGGCTATAACTCTAGCTAGGATCCAAGCAGCCCGGAAGTGTTTGTTCTAGATCAGTCGTGCCCCTGGGCTAAGGGGCGTCCCACGTCTTTCCTGCCCTTCTCCTGCAGCTGCGCAGGATCGCTACCTTCCATCGGCATGGTGCTCTGCTGTGAAAACCACTGTGACATCCGCTGCATTGTGTGACTCTCACACCAGCCCTTTAGGGAACCTTAAGGCTTTCCCAGATGAGGAGACTGAGGCTGAGGGAAGTATGGAATCAGCAAAGAGCTCACAGATAGTGCGTGCCAAGGCTGGAGCTGAAGGACCAGTTTTAGATTCAAAATCCAGCCCATATTCAGATAATGCATCCAGGTCCCCCCCAGAACTTCACAATGTACTGTCTCCTAGGCACTCCAAAGGATAATTCCAGCTCTGACACTTACCACCTACGGGCTTTGACTTCTCTGACCCAGTGTCCTTATCAGCAAGAGGGACTAACGATCAGTAACAGTTACTAATCCTTCTGATTTGTTGATCCATCTTCTGGATGAAAAAGGCCAAGCTCAGAGAGGACCAGAAGCTGCTCACCAATTGATTCTGGTTTCAAAGATGGCGGCTTGAGTCGACAGCCCATCAGTTCTGCTCCCCTGGCTCCCGGCTTCCCTCACCTGCCACTGATGCTTATTATACAGCTAGAAAACCAGGTGATGCACGTGATAATAGATGCGCAAAATATCACATGACCTTCCCAGACTCCCTTACTCTCCCTCCCTGCCCCCGACCCCAGCAACCATAACTTCATTTTCCTGGGCAGGTTATGTACACGCTGCTATATTCAAAATGGATAACCAACAAGAACCTATTGTTTAACATTTGAAACTCTCCTCAAGTTACGCGGCAGCCTGGATGGGAGGGGGTTTTAGGGGAGAATGGATACATATATATTGACTGAGTCCCTCCAATGTTCACTTGAAACTACCACAGCATTGTTAATTGGCTAGGTGGCTGTTCAATGCTCAGTAGTGTGAGCTCTTTGCGACCCCATGGACTGTAGCCCACCAGGCTCCTCTGTCCATGGGATTCTCTAGTCAAGAATACTGGAGTGGGTTGCCATTCCCTTCTCCAAGGGTCCTTCCTGACCCAGGGATCTAACCCAGGTCTCCTGTATTGCAGGCGGATTCTTTACAGTCTGAGTTACCAGGGAAGTCTGTTAATTAGCTACACTCCAGTACAAAAGAAAAAGTTTGATTAAAAAAAAAATGTATCATAAGGCAGGTTATACGGTTTTATGATATATTTTTCGCTTTTATCTGTTTTTAAATGTTCAAATTCACTACACTTTTATTATGATTAAGAGGGGTGGTTAAGCAAACGCCAGTCTCCCTAGACACATTTACCAACAGCACATCTCGACAACTTCCTCCCCTCGCTGGCTCTGTTCTCTGATCCAGCATCTGCTTAGAGAGATTCAGGAAGGACACAGCAGGACACAGTGCCAAGACCTTCCACCTGGGACCCATCCACACTCAGAAATGAGAACAGCAGCTTCAAAGCCGCCGTATTCCATTCTAAATCGCCTTTCCCCAGGATGAATGGAATCAAGTCTGCCCTGTGTGTTGAACGATATAATCTGCAGCAGAAGCCAATAGCATAAACTGATTAAACCCCATCAAACAGTATTCCCTAAACAACTCTTCCTACAATTAAACCATTGTGTTGAAAAGGAATTGGGTTAGAAATACTAATAGGTATCCCCACGTAAACCATAGCATCCTCATGGGGCTCTAAGATGCCATCGCTCCCCTCTGCTTGATAGTTGTAATGAAATAAAACCATCTTAATATTTAGGCACCAAGTCAAGTAGACACGGTCTCCAGAAGCAAACAGCACCCCCTGTCTCTGACCACAAGGGAAGATGCCCTGTCTCAGGTAGGATGGTGATACTTGGCTCAAGTACTACCATCCCCCCCGTCTCCTGTACACCTGGAAGACATTGCTAATCCATCACAGCACTTGCCTGCTGAGCTCAGATGCCTTCTCCTCAACAAAACTACAGGAAGCCTCTCTTCATCAGACCTGGCAAGCAAGAAGAAATCTATGTGCCCGCCCTCTGTCTAAAGTTTGATTTCACTAAGCCTAGATACGAATCTCCCTACAAGTCAATCCAGATACTCAGATTCGAGAGCGCCAAACTCCATGGGAGGTTGAGCCTTACTTCTCAGTAGAGAACGACCACTCTGGCACATTCAGTTGACTGTTAATAAAACAACTTGTCTCGAGTGGCTGATGAGTTCTCCTTGTCCTGCTCAGCCCCATGAGCCAGATTTTCTCAATAACTCTGAAGTAATAGTTGCATTTCCTCTCCAAGTTCTTATTTCCTTCTTTAATCAAGGCAAATCTATTCAACTGTTAAAATCCATCTCTAGAAAAATCCTTGAGTCCAGCCATTCCATTTCCAACCTCATCACTGTAAAAAATAAAAGTAATTTTAATTCACGTAAATTGTTCTTTAACCCTCAGGGTATAAAGTAGTTATGTCCTTCGGATGGTTAATGAAAGGTGGTTTTCTTTTCTTTCGCCAATAAATGAGGAGATAGGGAACCATCTAGTGATACGATAAATCACTTTTCTATTAATTGGCAAATAATGAAACTGTCAGGTGATACGCAGGTTCTTCTTAAGAAAAATGCTCTGTGATTCTAAGCATTTATTTATAAAATGTGTTCTAGAAGCCAAGCTATAATGCCTATGAGATATGTTTCAATATACATCACCAATCTTAAACTTAATGAAAACTATTTTAAAAATTCAACTGCATAAGCATTCAAGATCTTATTGGCTCTATCCAACAATTCATGAATTGGGCAGCATTCAATCACGCAGAAGGAAAGGAGCTCTGAAAAGCTGTACAAAATAAAAGACTTTTATAGGCAGAAGAGAGCTGGAACAAGGCAGCTATATTCGGCAAAGAAAGGGATTGTTTATTGCAAGGTTACTTTCCTTTAGGGGATAGCAGTCTATTGGGCAGATAACCAGTGTTGATCAGGCAATTTCTGACTGACTTGTTTTAAGATTTTGTTTCTGAGAAACATGAAGCTTAGCATAAGTGACTCCTGTTGTCTTATTTTCAACACAGCATGTAAGAAAATATCTATATTTTTTAAATAAAAACTTTAAGAGTATTCAGTTGTGTAGAAATTACGAGTGCATCCTACAGACAGAATTCTGAAAACAAGAATGAAAAGCTAGCGAAGAGTTAGGCAAATGATAGAAATGACTATAAGGTAAAAGAGAAGTTAGGATGATTGGGAGAGATTTTTTAAGAAAGAACTGAATTCACCAATAGACTAGAAATGGAGAGATCTTGTGTATCAGATTCGAAAAACAAAACAAAACAAAATCTTCAACATGCAAGATGTATGGGAAAGATGTATTAGGATCCTGAGAATGTCAGTGTATAACACGGATGTCCAAAATGGAATACAAGGAAGACTTCAGTATGATTTCAGCTACTAAGATCTACTATTAATAGAAAGGCACATGCTTTGAAAAACGGCAGCTAATATAAAGCTTGCATAAGCCCCATACCTTTTATGTAATAGAGAGAGGTGTGCACCGTCAGGAAAATCTTGGTTGCTGTTGGGCAGTCGCCAAGTCATGCTCAAGTGCTTGCGACCCCATGGACTATAGCACACCAGGCTTCCCTGTCTTTCTCTATTTCCCAGAGTTTGCTCAAATTCATGTCCACTGAGTTGGTGATGCCATTCAGCCATGTCATCCTCTGTCATTGCTTTCTCCTCCTGCCCTCAATCTTTCCCAGCATCAGAGTCTTATCCAGTGGGTCAACTCTTCACCATCAGATGGCCAAACTATTGGAGCTTTAGCCTCAGCTTCATCTTTAGCTTCATCAGTCCTCCCAATGAATATTCAGGGTTGATTTCCTTTAGGATTGACTGGTTTGATCTCCTTGTAATCCAAGTGGCTCTCAAGAGCCTTCTCCAACACCACAATTCAAATGTAGCCATACGCCAGCACTCAGCCTTCTTTATGGTCCAACTCTCACATCCATACATGGAAAAACCACAGCTCTGACTATAGAGAACTTTGTCGACCAAGTGATGTCTCTGCTTTTTAAAACGCTATCTAGGTTTGTCATAGCTTTCCTTCCAAAGAGCAAGTGTCTTTCAATATCATGTCTGCAGTCACCACCCACAGTGATTCTTGAGCCCAAGAAAAGAAAAACTATCACTGCTTCCAGTATTTTTTTTTTTCTCCTTCTATTTGTCATGACGTGATGGGACTGGATGCTTTATCTTTATGGTTTATTCAACACCTATTTACTTTTCTAGTCCATGTCAAGGTTTCTGCTGACTTACTCTACTCTATATATATAGATATTTTAAATAATTTGCTAAAATAGTAGACTTTAAAAAAGTCTAGAGAAGGGCATTTTCTTCACTTGCCTACCTGGCGCAATACCACCAGTGCAGCCCTGAAGAACCCTAACCAACTGTGTGTGTGTGTGTGTGTGTGTGTGTGTGTGTGTGTGTGCGCGCGCGCGCGTGTGTGTGCAGTCTGTGTGTGTCTCTGTGTATGCAATGGCATTCCATGCTGTCATACGAACATTTCATAAAGAAGAGACGACTTGATGTCGGAGAGGTTAAGTAAATCAATCATAGTCACAGAGCCACATAGTCAAAGCTCTAACAGTGCTACCTATTAATACAGCTTATAATTGCTACTCAACCTTTCTAATATATGCTTGAAGCATCCTCCTGTTTTGAAATCTTGACTTCCCACGGAGAATATAAAGACTTATTTATGTCCTGCTATTATTTTCCCCTTTGTTTGGCTAAAATGCCTCACACAGTGACAGGTACATAATAAGCACTCAGTAAATTCACACTGATTGAATCTAGCTCTTGCCGCCTCATACACTGCCATAAAAGTCTCTTAATGTTGCTTTCATTTTCATAGCTATGGATTCAATTATTCTTCCTCAAATCTGAAAGGAAGCCGGCCACCCCTCCTCCTGGGCATCCACATATTAGTGGTGTCTTCAGTCTTCTTCCATTTACGTCTGGCTAAACCAATTACCTCCCCCCACCTCATATCCCATTGGTGCTCCACAAACTGCTGAGACGGCTGAGCTCCTGCAGGCGTACCTGGGATCTTTTCAGCAGCCCGCTGTAACACAGGTGACAGAATGATTAAGAATGTCAGCCCTCAGTGCATGAGGAACTTATGTAAAAGCAAACGGTGTCACCCGAGGTAAACAGCAACAAAGGGAAATGAGGGAGCCCACAGGGCTGCCTCCAAGCGAACTTTAATAGGAGAAGAAAGAACTATCTGCCTATTCCTGGAGCAATACAGAGAATCACAAAACAAAATAAAAACAGCCTTGTGACTTCTATAGGGCTTAGAACATAGCGGCACTGCTCACTGATGCAGTAAAAAAGTCAGCAAGTGGATGTTACGCAACAGGGAATAGATGATGACGATGGCTGGATGACGGCTGGCTGGATGAAGGAAGGATGGATGGATGGCTGGAAGATGGTTGGTTTTGTGGACGGATAGATGGAAGGAGGGTTGGGTGGGTGGATGAAGGAAGGACGGATGGATGGAAGGATGGATAGTATTGTGGATGAATGGATGGAGGGACCGAGGCAGGTTGAGAGTATGAGTGGGTGGTAAATGTGAGGATGGGTAGATGGATGGAGGGGGGTTAAGTGGGTGGGTGGGTGGTTGGTGGATGGGTGGACAGATAGATGGACTGAGACAGGGNTTAATCACAAAAGCAAATGGGAAGAGCAATTTGCACGTAGTAGACTTTCAATAAATGATATTTACTGAATCTGATGTTTATGAGATAGGCTATAACTCTAGCTAGGATCCAAGCAGCCCGGAAGTGTTTGTTCTAGATCAGTCGTGCCCCTGGGCTAAGGGGCGTCCCACGTCTTTCCTGCCCTTCTCCTGCAGCTGCGCAGGATCGCTACCTTCCATCGGCATGGTGCTCTGCTGTGAAAACCACTGTGACATCCGCTGCATTGTGTGACTCTCACACCAGCCCTTTAGGGAACCTTAAGGCTTTCCCAGATGAGGAGACTGAGGCTGAGGGAAGTATGGAATCAGCAAAGAGCTCACAGATAGTGCGTGCCAAGGCTGGAGCTGAAGGACCAGTTTTAGATTCAAAATCCAGCCCATATTCAGATAATGCATCCAGGTCCCCCCCAGAACTTCACAATGTACTGTCTCCTAGGCACTCCAAAGGATAATTCCAGCTCTGACACTTACCACCTACGGGCTTTGACTTCTCTGACCCAGTGTCCTTATCAGCAAGAGGGACTAACGATCAGTAACAGTTACTAATCCTTCTGATTTGTTGATCCATCTTCTGGATGAAAAAGGCCAAGCTCAGAGAGGACCAGAAGCTGCTCACCAATTGATTCTGGTTTCAAAGATGGCGGCTTGAGTCGACAGCCCATCAGTTCTGCTCCCCTGGCTCCCGGCTTCCCTCACCTGCCACTGATGCTTATTATACAGCTAGAAAACCAGGTGATGCACGTGATAATAGATGCGCAAAATATCACATGACCTTCCCAGACTCCCTTACTCTCCCTCCCTGCCCCCGACCCCAGCAACCATAACTTCATTTTCCTGGGCAGGTTATGTACACGCTGCTATATTCAAAATGGATAACCAACAAGAACCTATTGTTTAACATTTGAAACTCTCCTCAAGTTACGCGGCAGCCTGGATGGGAGGGGGTTTTAGGGGAGAATGGATACATATATATTGACTGAGTCCCTCCAATGTTCACTTGAAACTACCACAGCATTGTTAATTGGCTAGGTGGCTGTTCAATGCTCAGTAGTGTGAGCTCTTTGCGACCCCATGGACTGTAGCCCACCAGGCTCCTCTGTCCATGGGATTCTCTAGTCAAGAATACTGGAGTGGGTTGCCATTCCCTTCTCCAAGGGTCCTTCCTGACCCAGGGATCTAACCCAGGTCTCCTGTATTGCAGGCGGATTCTTTACAGTCTGAGTTACCAGGGAAGTCTGTTAATTAGCTACACTCCAGTACAAAAGAAAAAGTTTGATTAAAAAAAAAATGTATCATAAGGCAGGTTATACGGTTTTATGATATATTTTTCGCTTTTATCTGTTTTTAAATGTTCAAATTCACTACACTTTTATTATGATTAAGAGGGGTGGTTAAGCAAACGCCAGTCTCCCTAGACACATTTACCAACAGCACATCTCGACAACTTCCTCCCCTCGCTGGCTCTGTTCTCTGATCCAGCATCTGCTTAGAGAGATTCAGGAAGGACACAGCAGGACACAGTGCCAAGACCTTCCACCTGGGACCCATCCACACTCAGAAATGAGAACAGCAGCTTCAAAGCCGCCGTATTCCATTCTAAATCGCCTTTCCCCAGGATGAATGGAATCAAGTCTGCCCTGTGTGTTGAACGATATAATCTGCAGCAGAAGCCAATAGCATAAACTGATTAAACCCCATCAAACAGTATTCCCTAAACAACTCTTCCTACAATTAAACCATTGTGTTGAAAAGGAATTGGGTTAGAAATACTAATAGGTATCCCCACGTAAACCATAGCATCCTCATGGGGCTCTAAGATGCCATCGCTCCCCTCTGCTTGATAGTTGTAATGAAATAAAACCATCTTAATATTTAGGCACCAAGTCAAGTAGACACGGTCTCCAGAAGCAAACAGCACCCCCTGTCTCTGACCACAAGGGAAGATGCCCTGTCTCAGGTAGGATGGTGATACTTGGCTCAAGTACTACCATCCCCCCCGTCTCCTGTACACCTGGAAGACATTGCTAATCCATCACAGCACTTGCCTGCTGAGCTCAGATGCCTTCTCCTCAACAAAACTACAGGAAGCCTCTCTTCATCAGACCTGGCAAGCAAGAAGAAATCTATGTGCCCGCCCTCTGTCTAAAGTTTGATTTCACTAAGCCTAGATACGAATCTCCCTACAAGTCAATCCAGATACTCAGATTCGAGAGCGCCAAACTCCATGGGAGGTTGAGCCTTACTTCTCAGTAGAGAACGACCACTCTGGCACATTCAGTTGACTGTTAATAAAACAACTTGTCTCGAGTGGCTGATGAGTTCTCCTTGTCCTGCTCAGCCCCATGAGCCAGATTTTCTCAATAACTCTGAAGTAATAGTTGCATTTCCTCTCCAAGTTCTTATTTCCTTCTTTAATCAAGGCAAATCTATTCAACTGTTAAAATCCATCTCTAGAAAAATCCTTGAGTCCAGCCATTCCATTTCCAACCTCATCACTGTAAAAAATAAAAGTAATTTTAATTCACGTAAATTGTTCTTTAACCCTCAGGGTATAAAGTAGTTATGTCCTTCGGATGGTTAATGAAAGGTGGTTTTCTTTTCTTTCGCCAATAAATGAGGAGATAGGGAACCATCTAGTGATACGATAAATCACTTTTCTATTAATTGGCAAATAATGAAACTGTCAGGTGATACGCAGGTTCTTCTTAAGAAAAATGCTCTGTGATTCTAAGCATTTATTTATAAAATGTGTTCTAGAAGCCAAGCTATAATGCCTATGAGATATGTTTCAATATACATCACCAATCTTAAACTTAATGAAAACTATTTTAAAAATTCAACTGCATAAGCATTCAAGATCTTATTGGCTCTATCCAACAATTCATGAATTGGGCAGCATTCAATCACGCAGAAGGAAAGGAGCTCTGAAAAGCTGTACAAAATAAAAGACTTTTATAGGCAGAAGAGAGCTGGAACAAGGCAGCTATATTCGGCAAAGAAAGGGATTGTTTATTGCAAGGTTACTTTCCTTTAGGGGATAGCAGTCTATTGGGCAGATAACCAGTGTTGATCAGGCAATTTCTGACTGACTTGTTTTAAGATTTTGTTTCTGAGAAACATGAAGCTTAGCATAAGTGACTCCTGTTGTCTTATTTTCAACACAGCATGTAAGAAAATATCTATATTTTTTAAATAAAAACTTTAAGAGTATTCAGTTGTGTAGAAATTACGAGTGCATCCTACAGACAGAATTCTGAAAACAAGAATGAAAAGCTAGCGAAGAGTTAGGCAAATGATAGAAATGACTATAAGGTAAAAGAGAAGTTAGGATGATTGGGAGAGATTTTTTAAGAAAGAACTGAATTCACCAATAGACTAGAAATGGAGAGATCTTGTGTATCAGATTCGAAAAACAAAACAAAACAAAATCTTCAACATGCAAGATGTATGGGAAAGATGTATTAGGATCCTGAGAATGTCAGTGTATAACACGGATGTCCAAAATGGAATACAAGGAAGACTTCAGTATGATTTCAGCTACTAAGATCTACTATTAATAGAAAGGCACATGCTTTGAAAAACGGCAGCTAATATAAAGCTTGCATAAGCCCCATACCTTTTATGTAATAGAGAGAGGTGTGCACCGTCAGGAAAATCTTGGTTGCTGTTGGGCAGTCGCCAAGTCATGCTCAAGTGCTTGCGACCCCATGGACTATAGCACACCAGGCTTCCCTGTCTTTCTCTATTTCCCAGAGTTTGCTCAAATTCATGTCCACTGAGTTGGTGATGCCATTCAGCCATGTCATCCTCTGTCATTGCTTTCTCCTCCTGCCCTCAATCTTTCCCAGCATCAGAGTCTTATCCAGTGGGTCAACTCTTCACCATCAGATGGCCAAACTATTGGAGCTTTAGCCTCAGCTTCATCTTTAGCTTCATCAGTCCTCCCAATGAATATTCAGGGTTGATTTCCTTTAGGATTGACTGGTTTGATCTCCTTGTAATCCAAGTGGCTCTCAAGAGCCTTCTCCAACACCACAATTCAAATGTAGCCATACGCCAGCACTCAGCCTTCTTTATGGTCCAACTCTCACATCCATACATGGAAAAACCACAGCTCTGACTATAGAGAACTTTGTCGACCAAGTGATGTCTCTGCTTTTTAAAACGCTATCTAGGTTTGTCATAGCTTTCCTTCCAAAGAGCAAGTGTCTTTCAATATCATGTCTGCAGTCACCACCCACAGTGATTCTTGAGCCCAAGAAAAGAAAAACTATCACTGCTTCCAGTATTTTTTTTTTTCTCCTTCTATTTGTCATGACGTGATGGGACTGGATGCTTTATCTTTATGGTTTATTCAACACCTATTTACTTTTCTAGTCCATGTCAAGGTTTCTGCTGACTTACTCTACTCTATATATATAGATATTTTAAATAATTTGCTAAAATAGTAGACTTTAAAAAAGTCTAGAGAAGGGCATTTTCTTCACTTGCCTACCTGGCGCAATACCACCAGTGCAGCCCTGAAGAACCCTAACCAACTGTGTGTGTGTGTGTGTGTGTGTGTGTGTGTGTGTGTGCGCGCGCGCGCGCGTGTGTGTGCAGTCTGTGTGTGTCTCTGTGTATGCAATGGCATTCCATGCTGTCATACGAACATTTCATAAAGAAGAGACGACTTGATGTCGGAGAGGTTAAGTAAATCAATCATAGTCACAGAGCCACATAGTCAAAGCTCTAACAGTGCTACCTATTAATACAGCTTATAATTGCTACTCAACCTTTCTAATATATGCTTGAAGCATCCTCCTGTTTTGAAATCTTGACTTCCCACGGAGAATATAAAGACTTATTTATGTCCTGCTATTATTTTCCCCTTTGTTTGGCTAAAATGCCTCACACAGTGACAGGTACATAATAAGCACTCAGTAAATTCACACTGATTGAATCTAGCTCTTGCCGCCTCATACACTGCCATAAAAGTCTCTTAATGTTGCTTTCATTTTCATAGCTATGGATTCAATTATTCTTCCTCAAATCTGAAAGGAAGCCGGCCACCCCTCCTCCTGGGCATCCACATATTAGTGGTGTCTTCAGTCTTCTTCCATTTACGTCTGGCTAAACCAATTACCTCCCCCCACCTCATATCCCATTGGTGCTCCACAAACTGCTGAGACGGCTGAGCTCCTGCAGGCGTACCTGGGATCTTTTCAGCAGCCCGCTGTAACACAGGTGACAGAATGATTAAGAATGTCAGCCCTCAGTGCATGAGGAACTTATGTAAAAGCAAACGGTGTCACCCGAGGTAAACAGCAACAAAGGGAAATGAGGGAGCCCACAGGGCTGCCTCCAAGCGAACTTTAATAGGAGAAGAAAGAACTATCTGCCTATTCCTGGAGCAATACAGAGAATCACAAAACAAAATAAAAACAGCCTTGTGACTTCTATAGGGCTTAGAACATAGCGGCACTGCTCACTGATGCAGTAAAAAAGTCAGCAAGTGGATGTTACGCAACAGGGAATAGATGATGACGATGGCTGGATGACGGCTGGCTGGATGAAGGAAGGATGGATGGATGGCTGGAAGATGGTTGGTTTTGTGGACGGATAGATGGAAGGAGGGTTGGGTGGGTGGATGAAGGAAGGACGGATGGATGGAAGGATGGATAGTATTGTGGATGAATGGATGGAGGGACCGAGGCAGGTTGAGAGTATGAGTGGGTGGTAAATGTGAGGATGGGTAGATGGATGGAGGGGGGNATGGATAGATGGATTGAGACAGGGTTGGGTGGATGAGTGGGTGGATAGATGGATGGATGGATGGATGAAGGGTAGGTAGATGAAGGAAGGATGGATGGATAAGATGGGTGGTATGGTAGCTGGGTAGATGGATGGATGGAGGGAGGCAGGGAGGTTGGGTGGATGTGTGGGTGGGTGGATGGATGGGTGGACAGATAGATGGTTTGAGACAGGGTTGGGGGGATGAGTGGGTGGATGGATGGATGGATTGAGACAGGGTTGGGGGGATGAGTGGGTGGATGGATGGATGGATAGATGGATTGAGACAGGGTTGGGTGGATGAGTGGGTGGATAGATGGATGGATGGATGGATGAAAGGTAGGTAGGTGAAGGAAGGATGGATGGATAAGATGGGTGGTATGGTAGCTGGGTAGATGGATGGATGGAGGGAGGCAGGGAGGTTGGGTGGATGTGTGAGTGGGTGGATGAATGGATGGATAGACGTACCCATACCTACATAGATAGGCAAGCAGGTAGACAAGCAGGTAGAGAGGATACTTGACCTTTTTCCTACCCCACAGCCATAACCCCACAAGAAGCCAATGTCAGCCCTCCCTCTGACTATTTTAACATACCTCATATCTGCTATCCTTGCTTCCACTTTGCCTCCATCCAAGACAACTTCAGTACAGTAGCCAGAGTAATATTTTTTAAAACACAAGCATGATCACGTTCCTTACTTTTCAGATCTTTTAATGGCTGATCCTGGCACTTAGAATAAAACCTGAAATCTGTACTTTGATGGATCTCTCTCCCTGTCTACTCACCCAGTACCATCAAATGCCCCCATTATAGCACTCCCTTCCCACATTTTCTTTTCACTCTTCAAAAGTCCTATCTTGCCCTACCTACCCAGAGACTTTTCCCTAGAATGTTTCAACTTGAATATCCATTCCTTGATCTCAAATTAAGTTACCATACTCTGCGCCTGTGTGTGTGCTTAGTTGCTCAGACCTGCCCAACTCTTCGCGACCCCATGGACTGAAACCCACCAGGCTCCTCTGTCCATGGAATTTTCCAGGGAGGAATCTTAGAATGGGTTGCCATTTCCTACTCCAAGGGATCAACCCTGATGAGGGATCAATTGTCTCCTGCATCTCCTGCACTGGCAGGAGGATTCTTTACCACTGAGTCACGTGGGAAGCCCACCGCACTCTGTCCAGGTTCTTATGCTGTGCATTTATCTCAGAATATATGTTGATTTGTATGACTGTTTGTCTAATATTTGCTTCTTCTGGAGAACTATAATCCCCACGGATTTGGGAACTTGCCTGTCTTGTTTATCACTCTGTCCCCAGCAGCTAGAACCATGCCTAGCATAGAAGGGGATTCAATGTGTATTTGTCCAGTGCATGAAAGCAGGGCTCTAGGTGCCTGCCAGATACAGTGAGAGGGCAATTCCTGTTGGGAAGAGACAAGGACGAGGATCACAGGGACGGTAGGGAACCAGTTCTGACGCCTCACCTTTGACCACATCCCTGATCAAAGCTCTCACAGGGAGGATGGAGGGCTTGACACATACCGTACCATCCACAGCTCTGAGCTCAGCACCGTGAGGACTGCTGAAGAAGGATGCAAAGATGTACAAGCCTTCTCAGGAGCTCTGTGCAGGGGTGGCACTGCCTGGCTGTTCAAAGTCATGTTTGCAGAGTCAGCCTTAAGAAAGGAGCTTGTAACCGGACCTGAGACAGCGGCCACTTTGTGTAAGCAGGACCCTGTGCTCTGAATAACAAGGTCGTTTTTACTTTAGACTTAGATAGACATAATCTTTCTTTACTTCTCCAGTCTCATAATTCTGTGTTAAAATAACTGTAAACACACCTATGAATATTCATAGTGTTAAACTATATATGTGTACACACGTGCTGAGTCATGTTTGACTCTCTTGCGAGCCCATGGACGGTAGCCCACCAGGTTCCTCTGTCCATGGGATTATCCAGGCAAGAATACTGGTTTGGGTTGCCATTTCCTTCTCCAGGGGATCTTACCATCCCAGGGATTGAACCCATGTATACCACTGTCTACCCATTCTCCAGCATTGCAGGCTGACTCTTTAGCCACATGTATATTATACACATGTGGTGGTGGTGTAGTCAGTAAGTCATGTCTGACTCTTGCGACGCCACGGACTGTCATCTGGCAGGGTCCTCTGTCCATGGGATTTCCCAGGCAAGAATATGTTTGTATAAAAGCCAATTCACTGGAAAAGACCCTGATGCTGGGAAAGATTGAGGGCAGGTGGTGGCAGAGGATGAGATGATCGGATGGCATCACTGACTCAATGGACATGGGTTTGAGCAAACTCCAGGAGTTAGTGAAGGACAAGGAAGCCTGGCCTGCTGCAGCCCATGTAGTGGAAAGGAGTAAATGCAACTGAGAGAATGAACAAAACCAACAAGGACTACATATAAAATCTCAAAGGGACAATTCAGTTCCTTGCTGGTCAGTCCTTCACCTTTGTTTGTTTGTTTTTTTAATTGTGGTTCTCAGCACTGAACTTCAGTTGCAACCCAGTGAAAACATTGATAGGAGAATCAAGCCACTTTGAGTCTACAGTAAATCCCCTCCATACGAACGAGTTCCATTCCAAGAGCATGTTCATGAGTCAGATTTGCTTGTAAGTCCACAAAGTTAGCCTAGTTACTCAACTAACACAATCAGCTACATAGTACTGTACTGTAATAGGTTTATAATACTTTTCACACAAATAGCGCATCAACAAATATAAGAAATAAAGAAAACATTTTCAATCTTACAGGATGGTACGTTGAAAAGTACAGTAGCATAGTACAGCAGCTGGCATCCAGGGGCTGACATCAAGTGAACAGGCAAGAAGAGGCACTGACTGGGGCGGGGAGAGAAGGTGGGAGATGGGAGAGCTGACGGGTTGCCAGCAATAGGAGACGGAGGACAAGCTGCTCTTTTGCTCACATCTGGTGTTGATGGCACAGGCTTTGGATCCTTGCTGGAACTAGACGCATGTTCATATCTTTGGAAGTTTTCAACTTGAGGGTTTGTATGTAGGGGACTTACTGTACAAGCATGTTGAGCAACAGAAGGACTTAGGCCTGGGGCTCTAGGTGGACCTACTTGCCTCAACTATCAAGAGTCTCCGTTCAGTACAACGTCCCTGGTAACCACAGACCACGCTTCAGTTTCCGTGTTCACAGTGTAGCATATATCACGTTTCTCATTCTTTCTTTGCATGGAGAGGAAGAGGAAGAGAAAGGAAAGCTCCACAAAATTTTACGTTTAATCATACCAGTCATCAATGTCACCTACACTATAGAGAATAAAAACAACCTAGACGCTCCAGGAGATGGTGAAAGACAGGCAAGCTTGGGGTGCTGCAGTCCATGAGGTCGCAAAGAGTCAGCGACTGACTCTTAGCGACTGAACAACAGGAAGAAGATATTACTGAGATATTCAGGCACCACAAGCCTCCAACCTCTGTTGCAGCCAAAACTCCTTGCCACCATTTCTTGACTAAAATGTTCAGCCCTGTTGGCACTTTGGACTCAGGGTCCTACACATAGAAAGAACTTAGTATACAGTGGTCAAGAGTGTGGACTCCAGAGTTGAGATGGCCAGAGTCCAACTCAACCCCCCCAACTTTCCGGCCATCTGAGTATGAGCAGCCCACGTAACCCATTCAAGGGTCGGTTTCCCCCTCTGCAAAACTGTAGGCATTAGCAGGATCCATCTCACAGGTCCTCCTGTGGATGAAAGAAGGTACAGCACTTGTGTATAAAGCTTAGCCCAAGGCCTGGTGTGGGAACAGATATCCCACACCCATTGTCACCTTTGGAATGGCTGAGGACAACATGGGCTCTGCTCGGCACAGACCCAGACAGGAACGCATCACTTCAGGAAACGTCTATAAAAAGCTCACTCTCAGAAACTTTTTTTTTTTTAATTTTGGCTGCACAGTGCAGTAGGCAGGATCTTAGTTCCCTGACCAGGGATTGAACCTGGGCCCCCTGCACTGGGAGCCTAGAGTCTTAACCACTGGGCTACCAGGGAAGTCCCTCAAAAACATTTTAAATGTAAGTGTTTTGAAGTGAAAGGTTAGTTTCACTCTTGGGAGTCAGCGAACAGGCAGACAGAGTAAACAATTGGATTATGACTAGGCAGGGGACTTCACACTGACCTCTAGTCTGGGCCAGGTGAGGGCCCTCCCCTCACATGTGGTCGTATCCCCACCCACTTGCTGGTTCTGTCCTCCGCCTCAGTTCTCCTTCCATCTTCTTGCCCATTAGAACCACAACAAGGTCTCCCCCAACTGAAACAGAGCAATGTTTTCATTTTTGTTTCCATTTACTTTTTTTTTCCTTCCTATTTCTTTCTTTATTTAGATTTTTGGTCATGCCACGCAGCAGGCGGGATCATAGTTCCCTACCCCAGGATCAAACCCATTACCCCCTGCTTTGGTAGCACAGAGTCTTAATCACTGGACCACAGGGCAGTCCCAGTAGAATGGTGTTTTTGCTACTCTCTTCTGCTGAGCTGACCCCCGCCAAGGTTCTGCTCTCAGCATCCTATTCTCCACCCCGTGGCTTTCCCCAGGCAGATGTCCTCTCCTCCCCTAAAAGGAATCTGCATTTAATCTTCACAAGAAACCTTTGGCCTGTGACTGCTTTCCTCATTATCGAAGAGGACACTGGGGCTGAGAAAAGTTACATAACTTTCCCAAACTTGCAGGACTGATAAATAGACAGCCAAGATCTGAATCCCTGTTTATTTGTCTTAAAGTCTGTGTTTTTCCCTCCAGGACTGCTGCTTCCTCTACCTGAATCTAAATGAACCTAGATGACTAGATGTAACCCACTGTGTCTAGTGAGCACACACAGCCAAAAGGCTCCCTGCTTCTTTAGCTAGAAGTGTGCAATTTTTATGAATTTCTATCAACAGAATTTTTCAGAGTATACCGTAGTGGATGGCTCATAAACTTAGACTGGGAACACAACGCATACAACTGAGTTCTCATAAATGACTTTATAGATGTAACAAGGATGCCTGGGACTGGTGCTGGAGAAGACCCTTGAGAGTTCCATGGATGGCAAGGAGATCAAACCAGTGCATCCTAAAGGAAAGCAACTCTGAAGATTCATCGGAAGGACTGACGCTGAAGCTGAAACTCTAATACTCTGGCCACCTGATGTGAAGAGCCCACTCATTTGGAAAGACTCTGATGCTGGGAAAGATTGAGGGCAGGAGAAGGGGGTGACAGAGGATGAGACGGTTGGATGGAAGCACCAATTCTATGGACATGCATTTGAGCAAACTTTGGGAGATAGTGTAGGACAGGGGAGCCTGGCGTGCTTCGGTCCATGGGGCTGCAAAGAGTCGGACATGACTGAGCAGCTGGACAACAAACATGGGACTGGAGAACATGAGACCCCCAATACACTGAGTCTGTAAACCCTTCTCAAGAAACAGCATGACATTTCACTCAGATCAAAGGGAAAGGTTCTTTCCCTTTGACACTAGACACATTCCCTGAGACACTAGTCTCAGAACTGGAGTCTTGTGCCAGAATCCAGGGATCCTGAAGCTCCATCTTCCTTAGGGCTTTGCTGTTTCGGGGACCAGTGGGCTATTCCCTAATCTGGCTTCTTCTTCTCTGTGAGCGCCTTGAGGGTAAAGATTTGATCGGACTCACATTTACCACTCCATTGCCTAGCTCCTCTTAAATATAATCTGAATTCTCTTTATTTTTAGGAGACAGTACTTTAAAAAAAATATATTCATTTATTTGGCTGCATTGAGTCTTAGCTGTGACACACAGAATCTTTGATCTTCATTGTCGCATGCGGCATCTTTATTTGCGACACATGAACTCTTAGTTCTGGCAGGTGGGATCTAGTTCCCTGACCAGGGATTGAACTCCTGCACTGGGAGTTTGAAGTCTTAGCCACTAGTCCACCAGGGAACTCCCTGAATCTTTTTTATGGGCTAATAAAACACAGGCAGTTAAGAGTAGAAAACTTAAAATACAGTGAGCTGGTTGTAAATTAATCGTCCATTTGTATATAAACAAAAACGAGACCTTATGCACCCAAAGTGAAAAAGATGCTCTTATCCTTTGACTGTGTAAATTACCCTGGGGGGTAGATCCCCTGGAAGTTATCCCAGGAAGAAAACTCTATAGATCCTGAGTCATTAACTCTGACAATAATAGTGTTCGTGAAAAGAATGGGAACCTCCTAGATATTTCATAATAAGGAAGCAAGGCATCATTCTGTGGATATATCGTGTCACCCTGAAAACAATGATCGTGGGCAGTGACTGAGCAATAGGAAGACAAACAGTCAAGCTAAAACTTGAGGGAAGAGATCAGAACACTGGCTCACAGGCCCACGCTGGACCACGAATCTGGACAAGGAATGAATTGACTCGTGGGAGAGCAATTGGACTGGTTTGTGGCAGCCACGTCTATTAGAAAGACCAGGCTGCAGGTCAATCCTGTTTCCTCATCATCTTCAGAGAGATATTTGAGCATTAAGTTGCAAATGGGCACAAAGAAGGTCAGGCAGAGCCTGGAATCTGTTTGGAAACAGAAGGTGGGCCCTTGGAGCAGAGCCCCTGGGTGAGAGAGCCTGGCTTTGCATGCAAGACATGGCGAGTCCCCTTCCCAGAGTCAGAGCCGTGCCGGCTGTGGTGAGCAAACACGCTCTCGGCCATCTGCTCCCGGGCCGTGAAGGCAGTGGTGTGTCCTCCTGCCTGGACGCCGGGGAGGACACTGATCACTAGTCAATCTGCTTGAAATTGCCTCTGATGATTAGTGTGTAATGACTCAGGTAGGTCACAGCCAGGGACGCTTCTGTTATTAATGCATTAGCAGCTGGAAATGGGCATTGATTCTGCAGAGGGAAGCTTAGAGACTTGGTGGGGAGAGCCCAGCCTTGTTCTGTGAAAATGGTCGCTTCTGGGGAGCTAGGGGTCAGTGCCCTGCAAGAGTACTGCAGGTAAAGGGTGAGAGAGGACCAGAACAAAGACCAGCCAGCTCAAAAAAAAAAACTGGCTTGGACAGATGGCAGAGAAGAATTTACCTGCAATGGGGATAACTGTTGACCTTGCCCACATCTGAGATGAATCTAATCATATCCCTGTCTTCTGAGCCCAACATATATGTCTCTCTGTGACTGAATGGTTTAGGATAGTTAGTAGAACTTGGAATGTTTTACTGACTTAGCTTTTATCATAAATTCAGAACCCCATATCCTTCTGTTTGCTGCCATATCCCCAGTAGCCAGCAAGAATCCAACACGATAATTTTCTATAGTTATCTGTTCATAAATGAATGAAGACATCACTGAGTAAGAGTGAGTGTTCACTTTATGTCACTCTCCTAAGCCCTCAGCTGCAGTGTACAACAAGACAGGTTTTACAAGATGACTCATCCTCCTTAAAAATGGGGACTGAGGTCCAGTGAATTAACCAGCTTGCCAACATGTACACACGCACGCACACACACGTGTCAGTCAGTGAGAGGAGATGACTTCTCAGTTCTGCCATTGTTCTGAATAACGAAAACGGCAATCACTGTTATCATTTATTTAGTGTTGGCTATATGCCAGGCACAGAGTTGGGGTTTCCATAATCCCATTCCACAAAGAAGAAATCCCTGTTTAACTTTCTTTAAGCTAACATTGATCAGACATTCTTCAACATAATTTTTCAATGAGTCAAGAATCTTCATTTGTCGGAATTAATCACTTGGGTTCCAAAGAAACTAGCCACATATTTTAAAAAACTGTTCTGGCCACCAGCACTTGGAGAAAGTTTATCCTTCTGTGGAGCCTGCCAAGAGTTGAAAAAATCTGTAGCTTCCTCCATTCTGAGAAACCAAATTCCTTGTTGCTGTAACTCACTAACCAACCATTTTACTGAAATTTTTGTTTGTCCTTGGCAATTTCCAGCCATTGCCACAGGTTCACCAATGTCTTTATATATATATATATATAAACCTCACATTACAATGTTAAATAGAAACAGTAAGTAGATCTAATCTTTAGCTTAAGTGAAGGGATTTAGCAGAAATCCCGAGTCATTGTTTTCCTCGGTCATTCAGCTGGGAACTGATGAATAATCAGGATAAATACCAAGATTTTGCCTCTTACATGTCCAAGCCAGTATGAGAAGTTGCAGGCAAAATCTACTTTTATTTCCTCTAATTCTCTAAAGCAATCTGTGTGTGGGGGTCAAACTTTATCAGTATCAACTTATTGTGTACGTGTGTTAGTCACTCAGTCGTGTCCAACTCTTTGTGACCCCATGGACTGTAGCCCGCCAGGCTCCTCTGTCCATGGGATTCTCCAAGCAAGAACATTGGAGTGGGTTGCCATGCCCTCCTCCAAGGGATCTTCCCAACCCAGGGATCGAACCCAGGTCTACTGCATTGCAGGCAGATTCTTTACCATCTGAGCCATCAGGGAAGCCCTAATCAATTTATTAATACAGAAAACAGAAGGCAGAATATCAGTACTGCATTAGTCCCCAACATGTCTGGTATATTTTCTTTCTTGTCCAGGAGACAAGGGGCTCATTTCTTCCCACAGGTCGGGGCGTGAAGAACCACTGCTGGTCATAACTCAACGATCTCGGCCTTGCTGAGATAATGATACCCTCGCTCAGCCTTCTCTTCCGTGGCCTAGTTTCTGTCTTCCATGTTTGTTTACTGAATTCCAACTTGGAAAGGGCCTTAGTTACAGACTAAATGAGTGAATGAAAGTCGCTCAGTCATATCTGACTCTTTGTGACCCCGTGGACTGCCACCAGACAGGCTCCTCTGTCCAGGGAATTCTCCAAGCAAGAATACTGGAGTAGGTATCCGTTCCCTTCTCCAGGGGATTTTCCTGATGCAAGGGCGGGAACCCAGATCTCCCACATTCTTCACTGTCTGAGGCATCAAGGAAGCCCAGGTCCAGACTCCTGGAGTTCAGGTCCTTGCTGTTACTATTACAATTTTTAATGAGGAAACTTAAATTTGGTCAAATGTATTGTTAAGAATCACATGGTTGGGACTTCCCTAGTGGCAGTGGTAAAAAAAAAAACCCACCCACCAATCCAGGAGACACGGGTTCACTCCCTTGCCCAGGAAGATCTCACATGCCGTGGAGCAACTAAGCCCATGCACCACAGCCATTGAGCCTGTGTTCTGCAGCCCGTGCTGTGCAACAAGAGGAGCCACCCCAACGAGCAGCCCACACACCAGAACTAGAGAGCAGTTCCCCGTCACTGGAACTAGAGAAAGCCCATGCAGCAGTGAAGACCCAGCACAGCCAAACAGGGGGGAAAGAAGACTCACACAGTCGATCAATAATGCCAGGACATGAGTCTAGCTCTCCTGATGTCTCAGAGATTGATCCTGAATGAGACATGGCGTAGAGGTGGATTGTAAGGGATTAGGAACGACAGAAGAATGATTCCAAGTACAAATAGCGTGACCATCTTTCATACCCTCAATCTATNATATAAACAAAAACGAGACCTTATGCACCCAAAGTGAAAAAGATGCTCTTATCCTTTGACTGTGTAAATTACCCTGGGGGGTAGATCCCCTGGAAGTTATCCCAGGAAGAAAACTCTATAGATCCTGAGTCATTAACTCTGACAATAATAGTGTTCGTGAAAAGAATGGGAACCTCCTAGATATTTCATAATAAGGAAGCAAGGCATCATTCTGTGGATATATCGTGTCACCCTGAAAACAATGATCGTGGGCAGTGACTGAGCAATAGGAAGACAAACAGTCAAGCTAAAACTTGAGGGAAGAGATCAGAACACTGGCTCACAGGCCCACGCTGGACCACGAATCTGGACAAGGAATGAATTGACTCGTGGGAGAGCAATTGGACTGGTTTGTGGCAGCCACGTCTATTAGAAAGACCAGGCTGCAGGTCAATCCTGTTTCCTCATCATCTTCAGAGAGATATTTGAGCATTAAGTTGCAAATGGGCACAAAGAAGGTCAGGCAGAGCCTGGAATCTGTTTGGAAACAGAAGGTGGGCCCTTGGAGCAGAGCCCCTGGGTGAGAGAGCCTGGCTTTGCATGCAAGACATGGCGAGTCCCCTTCCCAGAGTCAGAGCCGTGCCGGCTGTGGTGAGCAAACACGCTCTCGGCCATCTGCTCCCGGGCCGTGAAGGCAGTGGTGTGTCCTCCTGCCTGGACGCCGGGGAGGACACTGATCACTAGTCAATCTGCTTGAAATTGCCTCTGATGATTAGTGTGTAATGACTCAGGTAGGTCACAGCCAGGGACGCTTCTGTTATTAATGCATTAGCAGCTGGAAATGGGCATTGATTCTGCAGAGGGAAGCTTAGAGACTTGGTGGGGAGAGCCCAGCCTTGTTCTGTGAAAATGGTCGCTTCTGGGGAGCTAGGGGTCAGTGCCCTGCAAGAGTACTGCAGGTAAAGGGTGAGAGAGGACCAGAACAAAGACCAGCCAGCTCAAAAAAAAAAACTGGCTTGGACAGATGGCAGAGAAGAATTTACCTGCAATGGGGATAACTGTTGACCTTGCCCACATCTGAGATGAATCTAATCATATCCCTGTCTTCTGAGCCCAACATATATGTCTCTCTGTGACTGAATGGTTTAGGATAGTTAGTAGAACTTGGAATGTTTTACTGACTTAGCTTTTATCATAAATTCAGAACCCCATATCCTTCTGTTTGCTGCCATATCCCCAGTAGCCAGCAAGAATCCAACACGATAATTTTCTATAGTTATCTGTTCATAAATGAATGAAGACATCACTGAGTAAGAGTGAGTGTTCACTTTATGTCACTCTCCTAAGCCCTCAGCTGCAGTGTACAACAAGACAGGTTTTACAAGATGACTCATCCTCCTTAAAAATGGGGACTGAGGTCCAGTGAATTAACCAGCTTGCCAACATGTACACACGCACGCACACACACGTGTCAGTCAGTGAGAGGAGATGACTTCTCAGTTCTGCCATTGTTCTGAATAACGAAAACGGCAATCACTGTTATCATTTATTTAGTGTTGGCTATATGCCAGGCACAGAGTTGGGGTTTCCATAATCCCATTCCACAAAGAAGAAATCCCTGTTTAACTTTCTTTAAGCTAACATTGATCAGACATTCTTCAACATAATTTTTCAATGAGTCAAGAATCTTCATTTGTCGGAATTAATCACTTGGGTTCCAAAGAAACTAGCCACATATTTTAAAAAACTGTTCTGGCCACCAGCACTTGGAGAAAGTTTATCCTTCTGTGGAGCCTGCCAAGAGTTGAAAAAATCTGTAGCTTCCTCCATTCTGAGAAACCAAATTCCTTGTTGCTGTAACTCACTAACCAACCATTTTACTGAAATTTTTGTTTGTCCTTGGCAATTTCCAGCCATTGCCACAGGTTCACCAATGTCTTTATATATATATATATATAAACCTCACATTACAATGTTAAATAGAAACAGTAAGTAGATCTAATCTTTAGCTTAAGTGAAGGGATTTAGCAGAAATCCCGAGTCATTGTTTTCCTCGGTCATTCAGCTGGGAACTGATGAATAATCAGGATAAATACCAAGATTTTGCCTCTTACATGTCCAAGCCAGTATGAGAAGTTGCAGGCAAAATCTACTTTTATTTCCTCTAATTCTCTAAAGCAATCTGTGTGTGGGGGTCAAACTTTATCAGTATCAACTTATTGTGTACGTGTGTTAGTCACTCAGTCGTGTCCAACTCTTTGTGACCCCATGGACTGTAGCCCGCCAGGCTCCTCTGTCCATGGGATTCTCCAAGCAAGAACATTGGAGTGGGTTGCCATGCCCTCCTCCAAGGGATCTTCCCAACCCAGGGATCGAACCCAGGTCTACTGCATTGCAGGCAGATTCTTTACCATCTGAGCCATCAGGGAAGCCCTAATCAATTTATTAATACAGAAAACAGAAGGCAGAATATCAGTACTGCATTAGTCCCCAACATGTCTGGTATATTTTCTTTCTTGTCCAGGAGACAAGGGGCTCATTTCTTCCCACAGGTCGGGGCGTGAAGAACCACTGCTGGTCATAACTCAACGATCTCGGCCTTGCTGAGATAATGATACCCTCGCTCAGCCTTCTCTTCCGTGGCCTAGTTTCTGTCTTCCATGTTTGTTTACTGAATTCCAACTTGGAAAGGGCCTTAGTTACAGACTAAATGAGTGAATGAAAGTCGCTCAGTCATATCTGACTCTTTGTGACCCCGTGGACTGCCACCAGACAGGCTCCTCTGTCCAGGGAATTCTCCAAGCAAGAATACTGGAGTAGGTATCCGTTCCCTTCTCCAGGGGATTTTCCTGATGCAAGGGCGGGAACCCAGATCTCCCACATTCTTCACTGTCTGAGGCATCAAGGAAGCCCAGGTCCAGACTCCTGGAGTTCAGGTCCTTGCTGTTACTATTACAATTTTTAATGAGGAAACTTAAATTTGGTCAAATGTATTGTTAAGAATCACATGGTTGGGACTTCCCTAGTGGCAGTGGTAAAAAAAAAAACCCACCCACCAATCCAGGAGACACGGGTTCACTCCCTTGCCCAGGAAGATCTCACATGCCGTGGAGCAACTAAGCCCATGCACCACAGCCATTGAGCCTGTGTTCTGCAGCCCGTGCTGTGCAACAAGAGGAGCCACCCCAACGAGCAGCCCACACACCAGAACTAGAGAGCAGTTCCCCGTCACTGGAACTAGAGAAAGCCCATGCAGCAGTGAAGACCCAGCACAGCCAAACAGGGGGGAAAGAAGACTCACACAGTCGATCAATAATGCCAGGACATGAGTCTAGCTCTCCTGATGTCTCAGAGATTGATCCTGAATGAGACATGGCGTAGAGGTGGATTGTAAGGGATTAGGAACGACAGAAGAATGATTCCAAGTACAAATAGCGTGACCATCTTTCATACCCTCAATCTATGCGGCTCAATAATTCTTTCAAAATAGATGTGTGTCTCTCATTTGAGAGGTGTTAGGGATATAGGATATAGCAGTCAGTAAGGCAGACACAAACCATACCTTCTATATCCTCCGGCCCAATGGGGGACACAGATAACACACTAATGATAAACAGGATAAAGAGGGGTCATGATGAGCACCATGGTAGCAATGATGAAGAACCACAAGCCAGGTAATACGTCAGGCTTCTCCTCTCTATCCATGGTCCTGAAATTCTACCCGCACACAGATCCTCCCCTATAACTTTCATTCTCTCTTATCTTGCCCTGCTCGAACAATACAGGAGCAGAAGGAAATGCTTGTCTTCTTCTATTTCTCTCCCTACACTCTCCTTTCTCACCTCTCATTTCTATATACTCATTGAATCAAAAATATCCCCTGGATTCCTATTTCCCATCCTGCGGAGGGGAGACAGGGAGAGAAGGAAGAATGCCTTAGGGTTCTGCTAGGCAGCAGCTCAAGAGAGACGAGAGACCCACATGTGAGATGTGTGAACAAGGGTGTCTGGTGGTAGCAGCTGGTTCGCCAAGTGACAAGGAAAGTGAGAAGGTCAGTGAGTATCGTTTTCTTTGCCCTGTAGACCATGGGGCTCCAAAGGAACTGGCGTGACACCCTCCCAAGGTCTGGACATGGATGAAATTGATGCTCTTGTGTTGTCCTGTTCTTGCTCTTCCTTCCCTCTTGAATTCCCAATGATCCTCCCCTCTCCCACCCCTAGTCAGGCTGCTGACTGCTTTAACTCAAAAGAATTCCACCTCCCTGGGTGACCATCATTGCTCCTTCTCTTCTTGTTCACTCTTGCACTGTTCTCTCGTTTGCTCCACTGAGCTCCAGATTCTAAAAATAAGATGATGGGGGTCACGCTTCTACACTGAAAAGAGACTTAGTATTTTCTTTCTCCTACAAAGGGAATCAAGGAACTCAAGTAAATGGGGGAAAACTTCCTTCATCAGGAGGGTCTTCACAGAGATCATGACAGAAGTTTCTATATTAAGAGCACAGGGAAGACACCAAGGATTGCAAATGCATGACGCTGGGAAATAAACATCTTTACAACTCAAGAGATCATCTTGCCCAATTGGAAGAGACGGTATTTAGGGATCCTCCAAGAGAAGGCTGGATGTTTGGTAGGAACTAGCTTTTTGAACAAGATGATATTCATGCTTCAGGAATGTTATTCCTTCCATAAATTGAATAGAATCCAGGGGAAAGGTGGCTTCAGGCATGAGGGCCAGTTAGGAAGACTTCACAGCCATGTAAAGGACTTTGTGGAGTGTGTGCCAACAAAAGGGTATGGGAGTGAGGCTTTTAGAAGGCCCAGATCAAAAACTCGTTTCTCTCTTGGTGGTGGATGAGGAGGAAGACAAAGTCAGAGATGGCATATCCTTAGGTGAGTGAGTGGGGTCTGGTCTGATTTTCACGTTGGGGATTTGGAGTCAGAAATGACAGCCAGAAGTAAGTGGAGAGATACAGCAGTCTGTGCTGCACGTGGCACGAGAGCCCAGTGTCAGGTCTGAAGCCAGGTGTTCTGGCCCAGCAGCAGACAAAATAGAGGTATTGGAAGAAGAATACTCAGTGAAAGGGGAGGACAAAAATCAGCATCAGGGTGACCCAGACTGTTCTCTGGTCTAAGGTCAGTTCTGTCGTCCTCACTTATATAACAGTCCAGCAGAAGATGAGACGCACCCACGGTATCTGTTCATCCCCCCATCACTCCATGTCTTCACCCATCAAAGTACTGATTGTCTATTATGGACACGACTACAGTCACCACTGTGCATATAATCAGAGCTTATATATTAGTTGGACTTCCCAGGTGGCCCTGGTGGTAAAGAACCTGCCTGCCAATGCAGGAGATGTAAGAGATGTGGGTTCGACCTGCGTGGGTCAGGAGGATCCCCTAGGGGAGGGCATGGCAACCCACTCCAGTATTCTTGACTGGAGAATCCCCATGGACAGAGGAGCCTGGCAGGCTACAATCCATAGGGTCTCAAAGAGCTGGACACAACTGAACTGAGTTAGCACACACATGTATTATTTAATGACCAGCATGAGTCAGACACCAACCAGTTAGAATGGACACATGTCAGGGCATCAGAGGACCAGGCAGGGAGATCATTAATCCTTTAGTTCTGGATCAAGGGTCCATGTAGGGAGATAAGGCATATGGAATTGCAGGGGTGAAAGATGCTTAAGAGTCTGGGACAGCAGGAGCTTAGCAACCCATATCCACACTGACTTATACCAGCTGATTATCAGCCTGAGTACAAGAATGGACAGCTCAGACTTCGCCCCTGTATTCAGAGGACCTCTGGTCTACAGATGCCCCACCCAGCATGGTAGGCTGTTACTAGCCACAGCATGCTGCTTAAGCTTCATTTGATTAAAAACAAAACTGCAGACTCAGTTCCTCAGCAGTACTAGTGCTGATGGCCATAGGTGAAGGGCTCGATGGCCAGATCCAGCTGGTGATTACCATGCTGCGTGGCACAGATAAAGACTATCCTACAATCCCAGGAAATTCTACTGGATGGCACTGGACTAAAGAAAAAGACAAACATGACATTAATTTTTGCTCAACGAATGAATGAGTTTTAATTCTGATACAGCATGCCATGAAAGTGCAATCTGACAGAAGACAGAGGTCAAAGGAAGGCTTCTACCAGAAGTTAAATTTAAAAGTTGGAGGACAGTGAAATCTACTCAAAATTACGTGGCAGCCTGGATGGGAATGGGGTTTTGGGGGAGAACGGATACACGCATATGTATGGCTGAGTCCCTTCACTGTCCACCTGGAGCTATCACACCATCATTAATCGGCTATTCTCCAAAATAAAAGAAAGTGTTGTTAAAATTCATTTAAATAAAAAGATAAATGTTGTAAGATATTACTCAGAGGCTGAAGATCAACTGCTGATGGTGCTACGGTCAGCTTTATGCAGTTTTCCTTCTAGATGCGGCTCATAAAGGGATGTGGGAACCAGATGCCTACGCAGACGTAGGGTCATGTGAGCTAACCCCCTGCATCATGTACACTGGCCAATCTGTGCCCTAAGGTTAATACAGATGGGGAGTTCTGGGAAAAAGTAAACAACGGGCGATCGCCAAACTTTGGAAGCAGGAAATGGACACTGATTTTCTGAAGCCAATGATATCCAACCCTGTCTCAGCCTAAAATAAGATATTAGCTACGGCATCAGCCCAGGCATGGAGTTAGATCTGAGAAAATTCCAACTGCAGCCATTGCTCCCTGTAAAATCCCGTGGGAGGCTGGAGTGGCTTCCTGACCCCTGCAACGAGGTATACCACACACGGGATTGGTGAAGGGGACCCAAGGACCAGGCACATGGCCAAATAGACATGCCAGATCATCTCCTTTCCTGGTAACCAAGCAACCTCCCAGAATTCCACCTACATACTTACGGGCCCTGGGAGCTGGTGGGGGTATTCACTGAGCCAGAGAAGCTATGATAACAAGAAGGCATCAGAATCTATCAGGCACAGAGGTTGGGCCACAGCTCTAAACATCTCCAATGAGAAGTTTTCCATTTCCTCCTTTTTAATTTTTTAAAAAAATTATCAGATATCTGCACACTGGTTTGGAGCAGCAAATTAATATTTTTTTTCCTCTTCTGACTGCAATTGTAGATATGAAAATACCATATCCATAGACAAATTAACATGAGTTTCTTACAACAGTGTGCTAATTATCTCAGGGACCAGAGACTCCCCTAGGTCAGAGTCTTCAGCCCCAATCTTGGAAAGGAACACGGGTTTCTTTCCAGAAAGCAGTAATTTGTATCATGCTGAGAAGGTACAGAGAAAGGTGGAAGGGGCGTGCATCCCTGGAAAACCCACACTCTAACACCCTCCATCCCCTCCTTCCTCCCCGGCCTGCTCCAGCATCACCAAGAAGTCCAGAAGGACACTGCTTGAAACAGGAACAGCTAGAGTAACATACACACTTAACTTGGCAGCAAACAGATCGGAACAGACTGCATGCCAAACAGCCCTCTCCTTGTTTCACTAACAAAATCTCCCCAGTTTTCAAGGGACGCCATAGCCTGAACTTCAAAGGCATTAAAGGATAGATGTGGCACGTAGGGAATTAAACATGAAACTTCCTTTCTTATTGGGAACAAAAGCTGTGGGTCTAATCTCCTGTGTGATACAAGCTTTAGCTGATCAGGGTTACACTTAGTCATTCTGATGTGGCAAGCGAGCAGTGAATACATCATCTTTCTTATTTCTTTCTTTCTCCTCCTCTTTCTCGGCTCCGTTCACATATGCAAATGCCACAGCAATAACAGAAGTCTTGCAACACCACTGAGGGCGAAAGAATTCTCTTTGATCAGCCTCTTCCAGGCCTGGAGTCCCACAGTCACCAATTTCTACCTGCCCCTTTATGATATTTGATGTATCAAATTAGTCTCCAACACTCTCAGAAGTAGAATATACTAAGAAATTCCGAGACCTAGAAAGGAAGCTATATCTTGAAAAAATATATAAATATTTCTTTAAGTAAGCCTTTTTAAATTTTTATATTTATGGCTAAATTATTACAGATTTCTCACAAACACAAGTGGCTCGCCGACAGAACCCAGGCAGAGCGGGCTGATGGCAGAGACTTCATGGAGAATGCAGCGTCACCCCCACCACCACTCCGAATGCTAGCGTATCGGAAAAAAATAAGAGTTGGAGAAATTGGACAAAATACTGCTAACTTCACCAAAAATAAAGTCCTTGTGCGCAACGAGAAAGGCAGACGGCAGAAAGTGCTTACTTGCTAAAAACAAATGAAATTTCCAAAACATACCCCAGCATCTTAAAGTACAGAACTTCTTTTTCACAGTCATTTTTATATAGGAGTAATGCATTCTGGCTCAGAAAGAGCAAAAAGAAAACTGCTCTGCTCTGAAATGCCTCAAGAAATATATGGTCTCACTAAAAATGTCTGCTTCCTGCCATTTCTTTTGACTTTGTAGGGTTCCAGTGACTGGGACAGGGGCATTGAGAAAAACTCAGGGAACAAAAAGAAAACTAAAGCACATTTAATTTAACCCAGACAGTAATGGTAGGTTTAGCCCATCACACTCTTCTCACGCTTCTCAAAGCTTCTTCACGCTTTTTCAAGATACTATCCAGAAAAGCCTCTTCTCGCCTCTGAACCCAACGTAGTGGCACAAAAAAAGAAAGACGCAAGCTGGCAGCAAAGTGTTTGCGGGAACCCCAGGCCCGCAGAAGAGAGCTTTTCATCGCAAACACAATCAAAGCCAGGGATGGCATTATGGAATGACCACTCAAAAGCAGTTGCACTTACTGAATGCTGAGTCTGATCAGGGAAGCCGTAAGTTCCACTTGCATGAGTTCTCCGAGCAGTTTCCTAGGGAAAAGGAGAAGGGAAGACTTTAGTATCTAGGAGCATATTCCTGAATTGTGTCTGCATCTGTCTTGGTCATACTAATATCTGGTTAACCGATAAAATAGGTAAAACCTAACAATGATAATGGTGATGAAGATGAAAAGGACAAAGATCAAAGCATCCAATATTATTTTCATTGAATACCTTCACACTCCAACTGGGAAGGCATTCCCAGTTTCTCTGTTTCAGGAGAGGAAACCAAGGCTCAGACAGCTCAGTTGTGCAAAGTATGGGTATTGGTAGTGGAGCCTGGATTTGAACTTGGGAAACTGGGTAACAAATTTAGAACCATTCTGCTATGCTCCTAACCTCCACAGTACTCTTTGTCACAGGATGTCTTCAAGGAAAGATGGGAGGCTGATCTTTTAATGATCTTATTGTGAAGTTTCCTGCACTGGAGTAGGCAGGATGAAACCAACATTAAATTTCTTTTCAATCTTAGAACTCAAAGATTCTGTAATGCTCAATTCCGTGACAGCAAAGGTTCCAAGCGACTTCATTTTACAATGAAGAAAACTGATATAAGGTGTCCTATAAATAATACATTTTATAAACATGGCTATCACCCAATCAGAAAGAGCAAGATCCATTTTCATTAATATTTAAATAAATCAAATATTTCAGTTTTCACCTGAACTGAAAATGGCCATCATAATATCATATAATTCAGTGAGTTGGGGGAAAGGTCATCTTCAGCCAGAAAATTCAAGATTTACTAATAGATCTGAAAGACGTATATGGAGCCTTATATCAAAGAGAAGGGCTTCCCAGGTGGGACTCGTGGTAAAGAACCTGCCTGCCAAAGCAGGGGATGCAAGAGACACAGGTTCGATCCCTGGATCAGGAAGATTGCCCTGAAGCAGGTCATGGCAACCCACTCCAGTGTTCTTGCCTGGAGAATCCCATGGACAGAGGAGCCTGGCAGGCTACAAGTCGGATACAACTGAAATGACTTAGCACACACTCACAGATACAAAAGAGAGTTGGCCCTGAGCTGCCTCCTCTCTGGAAGAAGCTTAAGTAGCAGAGGTGGGAATGGTTTGCAGTGTCCCAGAAGCCTGACCCAATGCTCTTTCAACTACTCCTACAAAGTAGTTCTAGAACTTATACCCAGACTCAATGCAATTCACACATTTCAGAGCTCAATGATTCACATTATTTACAAACATATATTTTAAATATATGCTTCCCCTTTGTAAATATGATGAACCATTTTTTTTAACTTCACATTTAGTGAGTCCACTGATGTTGATAAATCAGAACATNAAGTCGCATACAACTGAAATGACTTAGCACACACTCACAGATACAAAAGAGAGTTGGCCCTGAGCTGCCTCCTCTCTGGAAGAAGCTTAAGTAGCAGAGGTGGGAATGGTTTGCAGTGTCCCAGAAGCCTGACCCAATGCTCTTTCAACTACTCCTACAAAGTAGTTCTAGAACTTATACCCAGACTCAATGCAATTCACACATTTCAGAGCTCAATGATTCACATTATTTACAAACATATATTTTAAATATATGCTTCCCCTTTGTAAATATGATGAACCATTTTTTTTAACTTCACATTTAGTGAGTCCACTGATGTTGATAAATCAGAACATCTGATAACATCAAGAGGCTCCGAAATATTGCAAAGAGAGAGACCAGTGTTTGGAGAATTCTGATGGTACAGACAGCTGTGAAGGGTGAGTATGGTGGGAACACTGCTTATCCATCTGTAACCGAAAAGGACTCCAAGGATAGACACCCCCCACGTCCACTGCCTGTCGTTCATTTGTAGAAAAGCTCTGGTCTCCCAAGTATACCCTGAGTCATAAAAACTTGGCTTAAGAACTGGTGTTGAAAAGATATAAACATGGTGAGACCAAGGTGGAATTGCGCCAGGAGAATATAAGCAATTTATACAGTAAATTAATCATATAGCAGTCACAGAATCTTTAGTTCCTCCCTGAAGTACCTGCCGCTGCTAAGTCACTTCAGTTGTGTCTGACTCTGTGCGACCCTATGGACAGCAGCCCATCAGGCTCCTCTGTCCATGGGATTCTCCAGGCAAGAACACTGGAGTGGGTTGCCAGTTCCTTCTCCACTGAAGTACCTAGATAACTGTATCTAATGCCCATTCCTAAGTTGTTTTACAGATATTAAGACCCCCAGACCAGCTGGAGCCTGAGAATTGATAATGTTAACCCCAGTGACACAGCCCTGATACCTCACCATCAATCAGGGTGTGTGCACAAGCTGATCACACTCCCTGAGACTTCTTTGCCTTGCCTTACTCATACCCTTAAAAACTCTTTCCCGAAACCCATAAGGGGAGTCTGGGTTTTCTGAGCATTAGCTCCTTTGGATCCCTTGTCTGGTGTCCACAATGGATGCTGCACTTTCCTTCAGCACAGCCCCATGTCAGAAAATTGGCTTTGCTGTGAGCGGGAGAGCGGACTGAAGTTTACTTCAGCAACACATCCATTCAGTCATCCTTCCATCCTTCTTCACTTCATTCAAGCCTCATTCCTTCCTTCCATCCATGCGCCCACCCACATTCCCGATCCTCCCTTCCCCATCCGTCCAACAATCCTTCCATCCTTCTTTCCTCCATTCATCCATCCACCCATCCATCTGTCCATCCCTCCATGTCTCCACTACCTACTAGCTTTGTGACCACAGATACGTCATTTAACCTTTCTTTGTCTCAGAGAAATGGGAAAAAGCATAGTGTATACCTCAATGGATAGAGGTTAGTAATCAAAGTTAACATTTGTAAGGCATTTAGCATTGTGCCCAGCACAAAATCGATGCTGTTAAAATTTTTGTTATTATTCATTAAGCCTTTTTTAAAGCCAAGCACTGTCATTCTGGGGTCCACAGGCTAGCAGGGAAGACAGATCTTGTCAGGGATGCTGGTGAAGGCAGTGCCAAGGAAGTGACAATAGGGCTGAGATCTCAATGATCAGAAGAACACAACTGAAAGAGGTGGAAAGAAGAGTCAGGACCGAGGAAACGAACAGTCAAAGCTGTCAATAAACTTCTATAAATTCATAGCATGCCTAGGCTGGAGAAGTGTCTGTCTCCTAATAATAGAAATCATAGCACCAGTAGACCCTAGACAGACTGATTATAAATCCACAGATATACTAATCACAGGTCATTCGGGCAGGTCAACCTTCTTAAAGCCTTCCCCGCCTCCTCTCCAGTCTCCTCCTACCTCACCTAAGGCACCTGTCCCCAACCTTTTTGGCACCAGGGACCCATTTCGTAGAAGACAATTTTTCCACGGACCTNCACCAGTAGACCCTAGACAGACTGATTATAAATCCACAGATATACTAATCACAGGTCATTCGGGCAGGTCAACCTTCTTAAAGCCTTCCCCGCCTCCTCTCCAGTCTCCTCCTACCTCACCTAAGGCACCTGTCCCCAACCTTTTTGGCACCAGGGACCCATTTCGTAGAAGACAATTTTTCCACGGACCTGGGTTGGAGGATGGTTTCTGGATGATTTGAGAGCATTACATTTACTGTGCACTTGATTATTATTACATCAGCTTCACCTCAGGTCATCAGTCCCCTGGAGGTTGGGGACTCTTCCCCCTAAGACATTCCCTTGCACATCCTACGACCCAGTGAAACTGAAATACTTGGAAAGACACAAGGTACTACCTGCCTCTAACACTTTGACCACATCTTCCTTCCAGAGCTGGTCATCACCTGGCCCTTCTCGAACTCACTCTTCAAAGTCCACATAAATGGAAGCTTCTCTCTGTAGCCATGACTGACTGACCCATCCAGCTGGTCTGATTTTTTTCCCCTAAGGTCCTATGGCCTTTTGCATATCCCTCATCCGAACAAGAATCAAACACTCTTTCTAATCCCTTTAGCCTTGGGCTGTCCAGGTTGTGAACTCGTAGACGGTGAGCACAACATTTATAAATAATTCTTTTAAAAATAATAATAATGAATTAATAAAGAAGGCTGAGGGCTGAAGAATGGATGCTTTCTACTGTGATACCAGAGAAGACTCTTGAGAAACCCTTGGACTGCAAGGAGATCAAATCAGTCAATCCTAAAGGAAGTCAATCCTGAATATCCATTGCAAGGACTGATGATGAAGCTGAAGCTCCAATACTTTGGCCACCTGATGCAAAGAGCCAACTCACTGAAAAAGACCCTGAAGCTGGGAAAGATTGAGGCCAGGAGGAGAAGGGGGTGGCAGAGGATAAACTCGTTAGATGGCATCACCAACTCAATAGATATGGGTTTGAGCAAAATCCAGGAGACAGTGAAGGACAGGGAAGCCTGGCGTGTTGCAGAACATGGGTTGCAAAGAGTGGGCCACGACTTAGCAACTGAACAGCAGCAGCAATGACAACAGTTAATTAATTATATGTTTTTGGCTATGTTGGGTCTTCACTGTGTTTGGGCTTTTCTCTAGTTTCAGTGAGTGGGCTGAGCTCAGAAAGCTGAGCACCGAAGAACTGATGCTTCTGAACTGTGGTGTTGGAGAAGACTCTTGAGAGTCCCTTGGACTGCAAGGAGATCCAACCAGTCCACCCTAAAGGAATCAGTCCTGAATGTTCATTGGAAGGACTGACGTTGAAGCTGAAACTCTAATACTTCGGCCACCTGATGCGAAGAGCTGACTCATTTGAAAAGACCCTGATGCTGGGAAAGATTGAAGGCGAGAGGAGCAGGGGATGACAGAGGATGAGATGGTTGGATGGCTTCACCGACTCAATGGACATGAGTTTGAGTAAACTCCAGGAGTTGGTGATGGACAGGGAGGCCTGGCATGCTGTGGTCCACGGGGTCACAAAGAGTCGGACGCGACTGAGCAACTGAACTGAATTGAACTGAGAGAGTAGGGTGGGGCTACACTCTCGTTGTGGTCTGTGAGCTTCTCACTGGGGTGGCTTCTCTTGCTGAGGAGCACAGGCTCTAGGGTGCACAGGCTTCAGTAGCTACAGCCACGGGGCTCTGGAGCTCGGGCGCAGAAGCTGTGGTGCACACACTTAGTTGTATCACAGCATGTGGGGTCTTCCCGGATCACAAATCGAACCCGTGTCATCTGCATTGGCAGGTGGATTTTTTTCTAACACTGACCCACCAAGGAAGTCCTCAAGGACGGTGTTTTATCCAGCCCAGCAGCCCTGCTGCCTGGCACAGTGCCCAGCCTCTCTCCAGCTGCTCACCACACTGGGGAAGTCCAGGAAGCCCTGCCTCATTGACCCAATGTGCTAAACCCCAAGCGAGGGCACTGAACTGAACTCCAGAAAGAAGTCTTCTCTGAGCATCATGGCCGCCCATGGTGCTCCCCTACTCAGCATGCAGGGGGATAAGGTTAATTTCACATCCATGTCAGCTTCATGCCCACACTTTTATATCTGCTTTTAATCCAACCTGCAGTTGAAATGAATTTTATACTCCCCCACCCTTGACACTAATAAGAATCTGACAAATCCTTTAGGTGGATTGTTTTATAAAAACGAAGGCTGAGAACCATTGTTACAAGGTGCGAATAGAAATGGTCATTAGCAATGGCACCAGGCAGCAGGGAATATCTAAAGACCTAAGAGTTCCAAAGCAGTGATGCAATTTAAAATAAAACAAAACTAAAGGCTGTCCTGAGTTTGCAATTACTCTTGCAAATGACGGAAAGAGCGATCTGTGACCAGGGAGAATCTTGGATCCTGGTGAAGTTGGATGGAAATTTCACGGCCCTGAGAGGATGCCCCAGTTAAAGAGCTGAGAGAGAAGGAAAGGGAAAGGGCGTCGGAACAGTCAGTCAGAGCTGCTTACTCTGTGCATTAGCCGCGGTCACCTCTATGCTCATCCAAACGGATGCACAAAACAGCGGACCAATTACTTCCAAGACGCTGGAGTTGATGACCCCTGGGCAGGCGCTGTGGAGTTTAAGCCTAACTCAGACTCTCTCAACAGGGCTGGCTATGGCATCGCTTCTACTTCCACCAAGTCAGCCCCTCCCTGCTCCATAGACTCCTGCACATGGGCAACCACGATGGGCTCCGAGGATCTCCTGTCTCCACATTTGCCCCTCTCAGCCCCCAGGGAGCAGGCAGAGGAGTGTTGACAAGCTATGGATATGCCCATGTTACTTGATGGTTTAAACCCCGTATGGATGGCTGCCTTTTCCATTGCTGACANTAGACTCCTGCACATGGGCAACCACGATGGGCTCCGAGGATCTCCTGTCTCCACATTTGCCCCTCTCAGCCCCCAGGGAGCAGGCAGAGGAGTGTTGACAAGCTATGGATATGCCCATGTTACTTGATGGTTTAAACCCCGTATGGATGGCTGCCTTTTCCATTGCTGACAAAACCCACACCTGGGGCACACAGTCTGATGGCCCGCACAGTGGGCTCCTGGCCACAGGCCCAGCCTTGTCTGTTTGTCAGCAAGCAGGCACACCCTCCCTCCAGACCCCCTCAGGTACCAACCCCAGTAACTGAGCAGTACCGGGTCACGCCTTAGTCCCCACCAGCCACAGGGATGCTGTGTCTTTGACCTGGGATGCTCTTAACACCCAATTAACTCTCATTGTTACATCCTCATGGAAGCCCCTGCCCCATGGTCTCACGAGTCCATTATCCTTTCTTCAAGGTGCATCTCCCAGCTGTCATTTCACAGTGAGAGGAAAATGCTCCTCTCATTCAAGGCGGCCTGTGTCACCGGGCAAGTGGGCTCCATGAGGGCAGGGGCTGTCACTGCGTCCGTCTGCTCACCCGCCTAACGCCAGGTCTGACCACCCCGCAGTGGGCATGGATGGCACGTGAAAAGCTCTTGCTGAAGGAAGGATGGCAGGGAGGAAGCATAGGGGTGGAGAGGGGGGAGAAGGGAGGAAGAGAGGGAGGAAAGGAGAGAGGGCAAAGACAGGCTTCCCCACCCAGCGGCTAACTCCAGGCACACTTTCGGTGGCCATCAGCTTCTCTAAGAGCTTCCTCCCTCCCCACCCATCTCCGCCTAGCTCAGTCCAGAAATCACGTCTGATTGCCCTGACTCTGGTTCCATGAGGGCTCTGACGGGATGAAACCTCACCTGATCCGAGTTCCTTTCCTCCCAGGAACCTAGACTGCCCTGCTAAGCTTCTGCCGACTCCTAGAACTGAGAACTCGCATACTGTGGGGTCACTGTTCTCTACCACAAACCCAAGAAGAACAGAAGCCACCAAGCCCCAGAGCAGGAAGAACAGAGCAGAGAGGAAAACAGGCAAGGCTGGAGGGTTCTGGGAGATAGTAGGGGCTGCCTCGTGGCCAGATGACCTAGCAGTGCAGGACCTACTTGACCCTCCTGGTACTGACCACATCTCTTGTCTCAGGGCTGAGACTCACTCCTGTTCTGGGTACTGGATGTCCCCATTTTCTGAGCTCCTCTGAGTGCATCTCTGTCACTTGCCAATAGAAGAATCATGTGTCACAAAGGGTGGCATCTCCCCCAGCTGGCGGCTTCTCCTCCAGCCCTGCCTTCAGAAGCTGTATCTTGACCACATTGATGATGGCACCGGCATGCATTCTTCCCCAGCTGCTCAGTGGTCCCTATCTAGACAGCATGTTACAAAGCAGAGACATTACCTTCCCAACAAAGGTCTGAAGAGTCAAAGCTACGGTTTTTCCTATAGTCATGTATGGATATGAGAGTTGGACCATAAAGAGAGCTGAGCGCCACAGAATTGATGCTTTTGAACTGTGGTGTTGGAAAAGACTCTTGAGAGTCCCTTGGACTGCAAGGAGATCTAATCAGTAAATCCTAAAGGAGATCAGTCCTGAACATTCATTGGAAGGACTGTTGCTGAAGCTTCACTACTTAGGCCACTTGGTGCAAAGAGCCAATTCATTAGAAAAGACCCTGATGCTGGGAAAGACTGAAGGCGGGAGGAGAAGCAGGTGGCAGAGGATGAGAGGGTTGGATGGCATCACCGACTCAATGGACATGAGTTTGAGCAAACTCTGGGAGGTGGTGAAGGACAGGGAAGCCTGGCGTGCTGCAGCCCATGGGTTCTCAAAGAGTCAGACACAACTAAAGCGACTTAGCACCCACACTCATGCTGAACAAGAACAAAATCCAACAGCCAATAGTTCGAAACCAAAATGGATTCCAAGGACAACTTTGATGGTCCAGTGGCTGAGACTCCACACTCCCAATGCAGGGGGCCTGAGTTCAATCCCTGGTCAGGGAACTAGATCCTGCATGCCGCAGCTAGACCCAGCACAGCCAATAAACAAATACATATTTAAAAATAAATTAATAACCCCACCCCCACCCCAACCCATTCTCACTATGCCTTCACCCTGGCGGGTTCCCTTGCCAGGAAGTCTGTTCTCTCTTCATCTGCCTGGGAACAGAGACCTAGTCTTTACATCCTCAGGGAACCCTTGCCAAACACAGCACAGACCTTGCCAAACTCCCGCTTCCCGCTCTCAGTATCCCTCCGAATACTCATCACTCACCGACATCGGGACCTCTGTCTGTCTCCTTCACTGGATTCTCAGCACTTTACAACTCCAGGCCACACTTCTCCTTATTCATGAGTGATGGCACGAGGGTCATGTGGGACACTGACTCGGTTCAAAATCAATTCCCCCATTCATTTATATATGTAACTCTGGGCAAACTTCTTGATCACTCCAAGCCCCTGTTTGCTTACCTATTGGAGGGTGAGAACAACCTCGCTCCTTAGAGGGTTTGCGTGAGGATTACACACTGTAAGTACCTGGCACTGCTAGCCAATACATGGCCATCGAGCCAGACGCCCAGCAATGATGCGCCCCTGGTCAACAGCAGCTCTTTCAATAAACGATGTCACAGGTGCTTTGCAAAATGCTGCCAAATAGGTAAGATTATCCAGGTGACTCTGACAGCCGAGCCCAGGCAGTTCAACAGCCAACACAGCAGCTGGCACATAGTAGGTGTCATTTGTGTGTGCGTGCTCAGTGGCTCAGCAGTGTCCAGGTCTTTGCAACCCCATAGACTATAGCCCGCCAGGCTCCTCTGTCCAAGGGATTTTGCAGGCAAGAACACTGGAGTGGGTTGTCATTTCCTCCTCCAGGGAATCTTCCCAAGCCGGGGGTCGAACCTGTGTCTCTTGTGTCTTTGGCACTGACAGGTGGATTCTTTACTGCTGCCCCAGCTGGGAAGCCCAGGTGTCATTTAAGATTTCCCAAACTAAGGAAGGAAAGGGGCTCTGCCCTTACTGATGAAATACAACTGTAGCTGCTGCTCCAAGGCTTATATGTGACTTGTCACCGTGTTTACATGCAATAAGCATCAATTAGTCTGCCTGCTGCATTTAATTTGGCTGCACACACCCCGTCCAGCAAGGGTTTAGGTACAGTATTGGCGGCTGCTTCGTGAGAAGATGTTTCCGGTCTCCATCCCCAGGGAATCGAACTTCTCCCCAAAGCTCCAGGGACCTTCAAGAGACTAAGGATATTACGCCCCACCCGCCACCCCGCTTTGAGGCTTATTGTTGGTGTGTTTAATTTCCTGTCTTGGCCTTACAGGAGATTTCTAATGTTTGGGCTGTAGGGTATGGTCTGATTAAAAGTAATCCTCCCAATTATGGGCTGGCATGAGCCTCCTGTCACACGCACTCTGCCACCAGCCTCTGCCTCCCTGTCAGCAATAATTGTCTCAGCACTGCCTAACTGTAAATGAAAACCCCAGGGGCATGTGTGGGTCCCCATTTCCCAGGCCGCACCGGATCTTTTAATTTGCACTGTCTGTCAAAAAGATGCTGCTGTGTGTACTCAAAGAAATCCTCAGACTCTCAGATTCAAGGCCAGGGAGAGCAAGGGTACCACAGCCTCTTCGAAGAAATTGTATTTGAACCCGCCAGAGATAACAGGGTGTGTGCAAGGCAACATGGCTCTTTTTCTTCTGCGGCAATCTTCAGTGAGACTGGGTATGAAACAAGGAAGCTGAACTGTAGGGAAAATTCAAGGTGTATTTGTATTGTTATTTTTTTTTTCCCCACCAAGTCCACGAGACAGGACATTGCATTCAAAGCAGGTGATAGCAACTCTGTGAAAGGACCTACACACAGGAGACCTGATTATTGCAATCTCTACAAAATTAAAACTTTCTGGGTGTGGAGTGAGGGGAAACATGTCTGTCCTTTCAGGTGAGAAACATCACCAGGTTCTTCTTGGGGAAGCAGAGAAGTCTGTTCTGGGCCCTGTGGCCAGACCCACAGTGGGCAGCGGAATGTGGTGTTGAGTCAGCATCACCATAGCTTGGAGAGGCTATAGAGCAAAGGTCTCTGACGAGTAAGGAAGAAGGGGGCGTTTGTTGTGCTCCTGTACCCACATCCCTTTTTCTAAGAAGGGCACCTGCCCAGGAATGCAGGTGTGCAGCCTGGCTCCTCCCCACCTTCTTTTTCCCTGGACAGAGGACTGGGAGAGGGCGAGGCCTGAACCCCAGAAGGGCACGAGGACCCTTCCCTTAGGAATTTACAACACAGACATGCAGGCAACGCGCTGCTGTCTGCACGTGGACAAGGCACCTGAACAGCGCGATCCAGACTGAGGTCTGGGCATCTTTGGGGAGCGCTTATGGGGACAAAGTGCATCTCGGTTTTGCCCAAAGCTAGTGGAGTCTGAAGAACTGCTGATTTAGAATTGTGGTGCTGGAGAAGACTCTTGAGAGTCCCTTGGACTGCATAGAGATCCAACCAGTCCATCCTAAAGGAAATCAATCCTGAATATTTAGTGGAAGGACTCATGCTAAAGCTGAAGCTCCAATACGTTGGTCATCTGATGCGAAGAGCTGACTCACTGGAAAAGACCCTGATGTCGGGAAAAACTGAGGGCAGAAGGAGAAGGGGGTGACAGAGGCTGAGATGGTTGGGTGGCATCATTGACTCAATCGACATGAGTTTGAGCAAATTCTGGGAGATACTGAAGGATAGGGGGGTCTGGTGTGCGTCAGACATGACTTAGCAACTGAACAACCACCAGGGGAGGTCTCTCAGATCTAGTGATTCTAAGTAATGGTCTCTTCCTCTGAGAACAACCACTGCTCCCGAGCCTTTGAACTCTCCCCAGCAGACACATGGCATCATGAGAAAGATCCCTCCATGATTCAAATGTGGTAGGTTCCCCTGGTAGGCTGGGGGCTGGGCTGCAACAATCACCCATTGACAGGAAATGCAGAACAGATACAGCAACCAGAAAGCTCACAAGAGGCTGAGATAAGAGATTTACAGAGCTGGGGTACAAAGCACGTCACTGCAAATACAGGACGCTTTTGTTCATTAGCCACCGTTACTCCTCTTGGAGTACAGTTACTTTTGAATGCTGCGTTCGTTTCTACTGGACTGCAAAGTGAATCAGTCACACGCATGCACTCACATGCCAACAGTATATACATTTCAATCCCATGGAATACTACTCAGCCATCAATCACCTTTTACTCTGAATCTCTTTCTCCGTGAAAAGAAGCTTTCCATTTCTATTACCAAGATCAATGTGTCAGCAATACACAGCCGTAACCATAGCAGAAACCAGATGTCGTAGAGAAGGCGGGGAAAGAGACCAAAGAAAAACAATCAAAACCAAAGTAAAAGCCAAGGAAAAAACAGTACACGGTGTGATGTATTTGCTCAGATGGCCACTTTATTTATACCACTGAGAACACTTGATTTCGGCGGCCCATAACTCACTGCTCTATTAAACAAAAGCAAGCTAGCTGGCAGCATCTACTTCAACATGGAGCAAGAATATGGACCATAAAGAAAACTCTTCTCTGAAAGGCTCAATTTAAAAAAAAAATTCTATTTAATATGTGTGGGACTCCAGAGTATCTTATTACCTTATTTAATTCAGACCAGGGTAGATGTCTCCGAATAAAAATGGCACTAACATGAGAGGAGCTAGGCTGAGGGATATGGGCATCATCTTCTCTTCAGAGAGATAATCAGCTTATCAGAATTCATTTCAAGCTCAGAAAGGTCTCACAGCTACACCGAAGATTCAAGCTGATCTCATCATCTCAAGGATGTAATCTCAAGGAAATGGTAAAACTATCAAGGCAAGCTTGGTGCAGTTATCTTTATATATAAGAACAGCAAGCACCAAATGCCGACAGAATCACTGTGGCAGGGTCCGCTCCCAAGTCCGGGAGAGACCTCTATAGAAAATACATCAAGTGCCTTTGCTGAGAATACTGTTATTTATTTTTGCCTCCAAGCAGCCAAAGTTACTTTTCAAAGATGCATTGCTACCCTGTTTCCATCTAAACCACCCCCACCCACTCTCTGAAATACGGTATTCTGAAAAACAGAGGCTTNCCTGCATTGCAGGTGGATTCTTTACCAACTGAGCCATCAGGGAAGCCCAATAATTAGCCTGGCTTACCATAGCCTTAAAAAAAAAGACACAATGAGAAGGAAAGAGAGACAATGGATCAGCCTGTTCAGATGAGTCCCCAGAGTGTCGAGGTTTCAGGCACTGGCATTTTCCTCTTTGTGCTGTTAGTCTTCAGCGTGACCCTCCCTTTTGAAGCTCCCCCCGCCTAAGCCATCACCCAGGAGGCTTCTAGATCAGACCGTGGCTGGGTAAAGGCTCCTCACCAGGGCACACAGCTCGGGGGAGCGGGTGGTGGTGCCAGAGTCGAGAATCAAGACAACAAGGAAATGGGCCAAGGTCCCCATGCTCCCTTCCACCCGCTACTGCCAACTCCATCGTGTGCCTACCCAGTGCCACTCTTCGGCGTCTTAAGCTCCAAGTTACCTTGTAGGGGTTGCCTGGTCACCCAGGAACCAAACCAGACTGTCATTCCAGATTTTCCACAAACACCCAAAGGGCAACGGGACACATTCAAACATCACACTGCATTTGCATCCGACAGACACTGGAAAGCACTACAGTCTGTCTCCTTCCCAAGGGCTAACCTCTGGGAAACACTCCCCTAAGATGGCTTGTCAGTCTTGAACCCTCCTTGGTACATTAGCACTAATGGTCTCTTTACTTTTTAATAAGTACTGTTACCAACCCAGGAAAAAAGAAAAAACCAAAAGGTCTTGGTGAATCACATGCGTGTGCTACCTTAACTGAACCCATCAGGCTCTACTTAGCTAAAGGCGAAGTTCAGATACTTTGCAGCGGCCTTGAACTTGATTTGAAAAACAGAGAATCATCAAGCAGCTGTCATACCCAGATAATTCTGCAAACCTAAGGGCAAAACGAAAATCTGTCACCTGAACTGATCTTTATCTCCTACCTCATCAGGGATCCGCTGTTTACCTGTGGTGTATATCGATGGGAGGCTTGTGGGTCGCCCTGAGAGTTACTCTGAGCTCTGTTAGTGGTGGAAAAGGGTAATAGGCGATGGCTTATGTTGAACGCAGCACGCAGCAGAACTGAGCTCTTGCACACCAGTACCATTCTCATGTTACAGATGAGGAATCCACGGTTCAGAGACGTTCGTAACATGCCCAAGGTCACCACAACAGGAAGGTCATCAGGAAGTGGTGACGCTAGGATGCAAGCCACCGTTTGACAGCAGATCCACAGGTGTCCACCCTGTGATGTATCAGCAGTCACCCATTTGTCATCTCCTTCTGGGCACTATGGGCTTCCCTCATAGCCCAGTTGGTCAAGAATCTGCTTGCAATGCAGGCGACCCCAGTTCAATTCCTGGGTCAGGAAGATCTGCTGGAGAAGGGATAAGCTACCCACTCCAGTATTCTTGGGCTTCCCTGNTGTCATCTCCTTCTGGGCACTATGGGCTTCCCTCATAGCCCAGTTGGTCAAGAATCTGCTTGCAATGCAGGCGACCCCAGTTCAATTCCTGGGTCAGGAAGATCTGCTGGAGAAGGGATAAGCTACCCACTCCAGTATTCTTGGGCTTCCCTGGTGGCTCAGCTGGTAAAGAATCTGTCTGCAATGAGGGAGACCTGGGTTTGATCCCCGGGTTGGGAAGATGCCCTGGAGAAGGGAAAGGCTACCTACTCAAGTATTCTGGCCTGGAGAATTCCATGGACTATATAGTCCATGGGGTCACAAAGAGTCAGGCAAGACTGAGCGGCTTTCTCTTTCAACTTTCTGGGCAGTCCATTTAAGGAGCTCTGATAGCTAATAGTTACTGCTCAGTGTGCTAAACATTCTCAAAATACTGGCTCCTCTGGAATGGATAAAGAAGATGTGGTATATACATGCAATGAAATATTACTGAGCCATTAAAATGAATGAAATAATGTCATTCACAGCAACGTGGATGGACCCAGAGATTGTCCATCCATGCATACCGAATGAAGTAAGTCAGACAGAGAGAAATATTGCATGATGTCCTATATATGCAGAATCTAAAAAGAAATGAGACATGTGAATTTATTTGCAAAACACGAACAGCCTCACAGACTTAGAGAACAAAATTATGGTTAACAGTGGGGAAGGTTGTGGGGACGAGATGGATGGGGAGTTTGGGATGGTCATGTACACACTGCTATATTTAAAATGGATAACTAACAAAGACCTATTGTATAGCAGGGGGAACTCTGCACAATGCTATGTGGCAGCCTGGGTGGGAGGGAGTTTGGAGGAGAATGGATACATGAGTATGCGGACATTCTGCTGTCCACCTGAAACTATCACAACATTGTTAATCTGCTATCAGTTCAGTTCAGTCGCTCAGTCGTGTCCGACTCTTTGCGACCCCATGAATCGCAGCACGCCAGGCCTTCCTGTCCATCACCAACTCCCGGAGTTGACTCAGACTCACGCCCATCGAGTCAGTGATGCCATCCAGCCATCTCATCCTCTGTCGTCCCCTACCCCCATACAAAATATAAAAATTCAAAAAAGTATTGCCTCCTCTGATCATCATATTGAACTATGAGGCAGCTACTGCTTGAATATCCATTTTCCAGATAAGCAATATGAGGACTTGAAGAAAATGACCACCCAGGTTTTTAGTGATAAACCTACTATTCTGCTTCCAGAATCAAACTTTTGCCCTTTTTGAGTTTAGACAAATTTACGTAAGTGTCGTGCATGAATGCTAAGTCACTTTAGGCACATCCGACTCTTTGTGACCCCATGGACCATAGCCCGCCAGGCTCCTCTGCCCATGAGATGCTCCAGGCAAGAACACTGGAGTGGGTTGCCATGCCCTCCTCCAGGGGATCTTCCTGACCCAGGGATTGGACCCACGTCTCTTAGTCTCCTGCACGGGTAGGTGGGTTCTTTACCACTAGCCACCCCCACCCCCCAATGCCGGGAAGTCCTGTCCTGTTTCTTATTTGAGTATCTAGCACTGAACTTGGCACCAAGCTGACAACCAGTGATTGACGAGCAGGGATGAGTGGATGAATGACTATGACCATGGAGGGGATCTCTGTGAAGTCAAGTGGAAGCTTCACCTCCATGCCCACAGCATCTTCTGTTGCCAGGACTCAGTGCATGCAGACCCAGGGCTCCGCTTTCTCTGCAGAAGAGGGAGAGATGCTATTTGATGCCTATCTCCCAAGCTAAGCCTTTTCACTGCTTTCCCGCCCTCCACAATAACCACATAGAAATGTGCAAAGAAAGCGGTTATGTTACATCTGGTGTCCTGCTGGATTAACTTGTGGCCCAGGGGACATTATCAGTGCCAAGGATCATAATCCTTCACTCCCTATCTCTGTGCAAACAAAACTGACAAAACGCTCCCAGGGCTCTGGGAAGTAACCTTCACATTTGTGAGCGGCCGGCTCTACACGCTTTCCTCCTGAGTGGGGGTCCCCCGTCCCCTCCTCGTCTCAGGAAGGAGGCCGGATGGTCCCACCAGCATCGTGCAGGGTATCAGCAGCTTCACCCCGGTAATCTGACATGTGTGAAATGAGCCCGCTTATCAGTGAGGAGAGTGCCCAGCAGCTTTTAGGGATTCGGGAGGGACCTGCTGGCCGCTGCAAATCTCTCACCAGTGCGCTGGAGTTTGACACTTAATATTCAAACCCAACTGCGGGCTATGTACTCAGAGGATAAAACTCGGTAATAGCACACAGACTGATGGGCTGAGCATACAAACCTCCAGTGTAAAGACTCACTTAAGAGCTTTCTGCCGCAAATGGAACTGGAAGGGAGGGAGGGAGAGAGGTCGGGGGAGAGGGAGAGGGGCTGGGAAGCAGAGTCACAGTGAAAACAAGTAAGGGAGAACCAGCGTCAGAATCCCCAGAGGAATCCAGCAATCTGATGGTGGTGGGGCTAGTGGGGCTTAGAAGAAACAAAATAACTAAACAAAGATGTATATTGCTTACCCCTTTGTCTCCTTAAACAATACCGAATGACTTAAAAACACAGTACAATAGCTCATCGTTCTGTTTAAATTCATCGTATTTATGTTCATTATTTTTCCCACCAGGGACTCAAAACAAGAGGAACATTTCTGGAATTACACATCATCACAGAGAGACATGCAAAAGGACAATCTGGTATTTACGTGCCAACTGCCAAAACACAATTTCCCCACGTGCATTAACCTAAGAAGACTCTAAACTGTCTAGCTAATTTGATAGCCTCTTGGAGAATCTCACACAGGGCTGAGCATGAAGTAGACGCTCAATCACTGCTGATGGGTGAGAGTTATTCTATAAGAGGGCACATTCATATCTACTGTTCCCCGTTTTATAGAAATTCTGAACTAAGCCTGCTTAGACAAAAGGAAGCCAATGGATCTAAGTGGCCCATATGTACACAATGTTTAAACCATTCACCATTGAAAATAATTCATGAAAAACTTGCTGATGCTGAAAAACCAATATTAAATATCTAATTCTGACTTCCTGATAAACCAAAATATCCAGCCGCACTGAGACCCTATTTTGCACAGCAAGAACCTCATGAGCTGAGTAGCTGATGCTTCCTTTAGAAAAGGTGTGTGCTCTCCCCAGCCCCCATCCATCTCAACTGTCTCGAGTCATGTCAGCCATATATGTTACCTGTTTGACCCTCTGTAGGCATTTGGGTACCTGATGTCTGGTTCACCTATTTAGAGTGTAAGGTAAACACTCTATCTTCATTTTATTCACTGAAATGCTTTTTACTCTTAGGATAAACATTCATGCAATTCTTCCCTTTGCCCAACTCCCTGCTCTACCCCTGGAATTTTGAGATGGCACAAATGTATGCAGGCGTATTGGCTACAAGAAGAGAATAAAATGTGATGGAAGCAATCTAAATGTCCATTGACAGATGAATGGATAAAGAAGAGGTGGTACACACATGTGATGGAATACTACTTAGCCACGAAAAGCAGAGAAACTGGATCATTTGTAGAGATGTGGATGGACCTAGAGTCTGTCATACAGGGTGAAGTAAGTCAGAAAGAGGGAAACAAATATCATATATTAATGCATATATGTGGCATCTAGGAAAATGGTATGTAGATTATTTCATTTGCCAAACAGAGACACAGATACGGAGAACAAATGCATAGACGCATTTGTTGGGGGCAGGTGTTGGGATTGGGAGATAGGGATTCACATATACACAGTACTAGGCATAAAACAGAAAACTAACGAGAACCTACTGTCAAGCCCAGGGAACCCTACTCAGTGCCCTGCGGTGACCTCGATGGGAAGAAAATCGAAAAAAGAGGGGACATATGAACAGGTATCGCTGATTCACCTTGCTGNGTGGCATCTAGGAAAATGGTACGTAGATTATTTCATTTGCCAAACAGAGACACAGACACAGAGAACAAATGTATAGACGCATTTGTTGGGGGGAGGTGTTGGGATTGGGAGATAGGGATTCACATATACACAGTACTAGTCATAAAACAGAAAACTAACGAGAACCTACTGTCAAGCCCAGGGAACCCTACTCAGTGCCCTGCAGTGACCTCGATGGGAAGAAAATCGAAAAAAGAGGGGACATATGAACAGGTATCGCTGATTCACCTTGCTGTGTGTTACAAACTAACATGACACTATAAAGCAACCATACCCCAATAAAAATTAAAAAAAAAAAAAAAGAATAATAAAGGTTGACTCTCTGATGACATTCTGAGTGAGTAAAGTGGCTTTTCCCTTTTCATTCTCATTATAATTGCAGAAATCTTTCAAAGGGGTGGGCGGATCTCAACCAACACACTGAGCTTTGAAACCAAAGTTTTTGATGATCACATCACTGGCTCGCACATATGACCCGCAGTGGCTTCCCGAAGCCTGCAGAATGCTGGGAAACTGCTCAGTATCAGGGCTACAGAACAAACTGACCTGTCGCAACAATTCTAGACTTCTCGTCTCTTGACCATCTGATGCTGTCCACTACCACCCAGACGCCACACCTCCTGGGGCCCGCCCCATATGTCTTCCTCCCTCTGGTGTCTGAGGTTGTACTCATCCTCATTCCTTTGGCTGGAATCCCATTCCTTGATCTGCTGCAGAAGAAAACCACACTCGTGCTTCATGGTCCAATTCTAATATTTCCCAAGAGGAGCTGGAATTAACTCTCCCCAGTCCGTGAAGGCTAAACTAGCCCCTTTACCCTTGGATTTCTATGATCTTCTATTCACATGCCCCTACTAACAGCATATCTAAGTTATCACAGTGGTTTATCTCATATATATTTATTGCTTGTCTCTGTCCAAACTTAGACAAAGAGCTTCTTGAAGGGAGAAAATTATTTCACTTTGTGTCTTGAGAGCTTATCAAAGGACCTGGTCAACACATACCTAAAGCAGAAAATGATGAGCCCAGATACAGCTGTAAGGACACTCCAGAGAGACGGATCTTAAATCTTGCTGGGGAGGATCAGCACAGTTTCTCAGGAGATGGAAGTTCTGAGAGGGTATCAAGATGCTTGTTTCTTGGAAGAAAAGCTATGACAAACCTAGACAGCGTATTAAAAAGCAGAGACATCACTTTGCCAACAAAGGTCCATATAGTCAAAGGTATGGTTTTTCCAGTAGTCATGTATGGATATGAGAGTTGGAATAAAGAAGTCTGAGTGCCTAACAACTGATGCTTTTGAAATGTGATCCTAGAGAAGTCTCTTGAGAGTCTCTTCACCTTTAAAGAGATCAAATCAGTCAACCCTAAAGGAAATCAACCCTGAATATTCACTGGAAGGACTGATGCTGAAGCTGATGCTCCAATACTTTAGCCACCTAATGCAAAGAGCCAACTCATTGGAAAAGACCCTGATGCTGGGAAAGACTGAAGGCAAAAGGAGAAGGGGGCAGCAGATGAGCTGGTTGGATGCCATCACTGGCTCAATGGATATTCGTCTGAGCAAACTCTGGGAGACAGTTAAGGACAGGGAAGCCTGGTGTGCTGCAGTCCACGGAGTTGCAGGGTTCGATATGACTTAGTGACTGAACAACAACTGTTGTAGAACTATTAATAAGAATGTAGACTTTAAAGCCAGAATGCCTGGGTTTAAATTCCAGCTCCAGTACCTCCTGGATACATAAAGCATATGAATCATTATTATTTGAGCTGGACTATGCAGGGCAGGTATAATTTAGACCTGAAGGAGTGGACATACCCCAAGTGGGGGAAAGAGCATAGATAGAGTCAGGGAAGAAGGGAACTGCAGGAGCCCATAGTCAACCATATCGTAACCTTCGGCATGTCACTGTGAGAAGTGGACAATGGGTTGAAACAGGCTGGAGCCACATCAAAAAGGGCTTTGAATGTCAGTCTAGAATTTTATTTTGATCTGTGTTTTGTAAGAAGTAGAGAACTGGAATGTTCAAGGATGTGGCTCCCAGGCTGGGGTTTAGTTAACTCTTTCTTTTAGGCAAGTCTCTTCCTAACCGCATCTGGAGAACAGCAAAGCTGTTAACAGGGATGTGTGAAGTCAGACATGGACAGTTCAGGGACTTTTTGACAATGTGCCAATAAGATCACTCATGTGGAAGGAACAAAAATCAGTTTGAGCAGAGGAATTCCCTAGGCTGAAACACACAGGGAAGAAGAGGCACCCTCTCCCATCATTTTATCAGTTTCTTTAAGACATTAATCTAAAACTCCACAAGACAAAGCAGGGCTTAAAGCCGACAGAAACATGGATATGAATGGGTTGGTTTTAATGTTTGAGCATCTCTGTTTGACAATGGATTATGGAATGATTTTAATGTCTTAGTAAATTCTCCAAGCTACTTCCCACCAAAATAATAATAATAATAATAATTCACATATACTTAGATTTTCTTTAAAATATTTTTTTGAAACTGTTTCTTCCCCTGAGAAGCCACTGGAGTGATTCCTACCTGTTGTATGTGATTCTTTGTGGTCAAAATATTTTATTAGCCACACCTTCCTTACTTTAATGTCAGAGTTTAAAGGTACACCAGGATTCATAGTAGCCATACGGGAAAGGACATTCTTTTATCTTAAACAGTTTAGATCTGAACTGAAAGTGCATGCTCACACATACACACACACACACAAACACATACACTACAATAAGAAGTCTATAGTTTTGGCAGATCCTAAATAGATGGGGAAACAGTGGAAACAGTGTCAGACTTTATTTTGGGGGGCTCCAAAATCACTGCAGATGGTGATTGCAGCCATGAAATTAAAAGACGCTTACTCCTTGGAAGAAAAGTTATGATCAACCTAGATAGCATATTCAAAAGCAGAGACATTACTTTGCCGACTAAGGTCCATCTAGTCAAGGCTATGGTTTTTCCTGTGGTCATGTGTGGATGTGAGAGTTGGACTGTGAAGAAGGCTGAGCACCGAAGAATGGATGCTTTTGAACAGTGGTGTCGGAGAAGACTCTTGAGAGTCCCTTGGACTGCAAGGAGATCCAACCAGTCCATTCTGAAGGAGATTGGCCCTGGGATTTCTCTGGAAGGAATGATGCTGAAGCTGAAGCTCCAGTACTTTGGCCACCTCATGCGAAGAGTTGACTCATTAGAAAAGCCTCTGATGCTGGGAAGGATTGGGGGCAGGAGGAGAAGGGGACGACAGAGGATGAGATGGCTGGATGGCATCATGGACTCGATGGACCTGAGTCTGGGTGAACTCCGGGAGTTGGTGATGGACAGGGAGGGCTGGCGTGCTGCGATTCATGGGGTCACAAAGAGTCAGACACAACTGAGCGACTGAACTGAACTGAACTGAACAGGGGAAAAAAAGTGAGTAAGAGACTGGGAAGAGGAAAAATAAATTGCACGTCTGGCGCTTCCACCATGTCCTGTGGTCTCATCCTGGCAAGATAAGGCGTGACTTTCAGAATCTCCTCTAGATGAAGCATAGTGTCTAGTGTGGAGAGGATCATACTCTTTATTTGTAATTGTACATTTCACGCAATAGTAAAAGCTACCCTGCGCCACCACGGACACCTTCAGTATTAGCTGAGCACCTAAGAGGTACAAAAGCCTCTTGTCCCCCATATGTGTTAAATGTATCAAGGCCACGATAGGAACACTGTTCTAGTGCTACTCTCCTCTGCTTTCTGCACTCACATACTAGTCATACTGAATGAAATTACTGCTGTTTATCATGACAATCCAGGCTGCTTATCACACGTGACTAATTATAACTTTCAGGCAAAGTGGCGGAATTCATGGCAAGGTAGTTTCGAAAATGTAATCCTTCCGCTTTGTCTAAAAATGCTGTAGCTACAATTTCCCACATTTCTATACTCGTTCCCTCATTCTGCTTAAAAGCCTCGTCCCTCTCTTATAATCCTGTTGCCTCTTCTCTCTATTCCCCTCGTTAAGCCGTTATATTTCCATTTCATTCTCAACTATCAAAGGTATTCAGATTTCCCCATCCTCCTTTCTCTTTCTACACTGCTTCGTGAAATTATTCTCTCACTGTGGGCTGATTCTTTATATAACTCATTCAATTTGCTCTCCTTACAAATGGCCTCAAGTCCTTACTACATTCAGAAGACATTTGCATTATTTTGTTCCTTCAAATTGCCTGGAAGGCATTTTTTTCCGCAGGATGCATCTAGCTCTACCTTTCCATTTTATAATTCTCATTCATTGCATCTTCTTATATGGCAGCTAGCTATACTTTGACTCAAAATTAGTATCGTTAATGGACGAGACAGATGCTGGACATGATATGAAATGGAAAGCTAGTCAGACTGGCATAAGAAAGCAGCATTGGAGCAATTTCCAATGAACAGATATAGCTCCATAAGATAAGCACTGGCAGACTCCTGTATGTTTCCCTTCTTCTTACTGCTGTGATTAAAGTGAAAGCCGGTTGGTGTATACTAGCTAACAGCTAAGTGACTTCCTCACTTCCTATTGGTTATTGCGTGACTTCCCCACTTTCTATTGGCTAATGAGTGACTTCCTCACTTCCTATTGATAAATGAGTGACTTCTCCACTTCCTATTGGTTAGTGAGTGACGTCCCCACTTTCTATTGGCTAATGAGTGACTTCCTCACTTCCTATTGGTGAGAAAGTGAGTGACTTCCTACTGGTGAATAAGTGAATGAGTGACTTTCTCACTTCTAGGTTACACTTCCTATTGGGGTTTTATTCTTTGCAGAACCATTCAGAGATAGAAAGTCAAGTTCTTCCACCAATCTTTTATTTATTTGGCTGTGCTGGGTCTTCAGTGCAGCAGATAGGATCTTCCATCCATACTGCAGCAGGTGGGATATGTGGTGAGGCACGCGGGNTTCTATTGGTTAGTGAGTGACGTCCCCACTTTCTATTGGCTAATGAGTGACTTCCTCACTTTCTATTGGTGAGAAAGTGAGTGACTTCCTACTGGTGAATAAGTTAATGAGTGACTTTCTCACTTCTAGGTTACACTTCCTATTGGGGTTTTATTCTTTGTAGAACCATTCAGAGATAGAAAGTCAAGTTCTTCCACCAATCTTTTATTTATTTGGCTGTGCTGAGTCTTCAGTGCAGCAGATAGGATCTTCCATCCATACTGCAGCAGGTGGGATATGTGGTGAGGCACGCGGGATCCAGTTCCCTGCCCAGGGATTGAAACCAGGACACCTGAATAGGGAATGCAGCGTCTCAGCCACTGGACCACCAGGAAAGTCCCCCTCCATCAACGTCTTTCCACTCTTCCCTCCAAATCAGTGAAATGAAAGCTGGGACACGAACATCTGCAAAGATTGTTCAATAGTGTGATTTGAAGGAAAGTTCATCCACATTTCTAAACAGATTCTTTGGTAATCTAAAAATACAACACCCCCCTACACACACACACACACACACACACACACACACACACACAATCATTCTGTAACTTGTGCACAAACAAAGGGCACCATTGGTAGAAAAAAATAAAAGCTCATTCTGTTCAAAGTCAGGTTGTTGTTCAGTTGCTCAGTCATGTCTGACTCTTTGTGACCCCATGGCCTGCAGCATGCCAGGCTTCCCTGTCCTTCACCATCTCCCAGAGCTTGCTCAGACTCATGTCCATTGAGTCAGTAATGCCATCCAACCATCTCATCCTCTGTCATTCCCTTCTCCTCCTGCCTTCAATCTTTCCCAGAATCAAGGACTTTTCTAATGAGTTGGTACTTCACATCAGGTGGCCAAAGTATTGGAGCTTCAGCTTCAGCATCAGTCGTCTCAATGAATATTCAGGGTCGATTTCCTTTAGGATTGACTGGAGATTGGATTGATCTCCTTGCAGTCCAAGGGACTCTCAACAGTCTTCTCCAGCACCACGGTTCGAAAGCATCAATTCTTTGGCACTCAGTCTTCTTTATGGTCCAACTCTCACATGCGTGCATGACTACTGGAAAAACCATAGCTTTGACTATACAGACCTTTGTCAGCAAAGTTGGAACCCACAGGTAATTGTTATTTAACCTTTCTCACACTCCTGGGAGCTGAAGGAAATAGTTCTGTACCCTCCCAGAGTGACAGAGTATTAATGAGAAGCATTACCTTCAAAATGAATATCCAAGAATTACTGACAGCTCCAAAAGACCTTAAAGCTCCAGGATCCCAACTAACCGATCCCCACCAGAGAAAACCAGGTTCCAACACTCAACCCAGCAGACAGGCATGTCGAGATGTTCTTCCCATATCTGATTACAGAGCTAAGTCCTGGCTTCAGCTGCTGAACCAGTAAAGTCAGGCAGTAGACAGTCTTACTAACAGCATAAGCCTGAAGCCGGAGTTCCCAGACTCAAATCCCAGCTCTGCTTTCTCTTGAAAGTGCACCTTAATTCACTTTCATTTTTCTCAACCTAGAAATAATAAAAACCATCATGGTACCCACACCAGGATATTCATGTAAGTTGGGATGAAATAACAGGTGCATAGTAGTAAGTATACGGGGTGGCGCTCACAGGTTCAAAGTCCTTGCTGCTCAGAGTGGGAACTCCCCATCCTATCATGGGGGGTTCATTTAGAAAGGCTGAATCTCAGGCTGTAAACCACATCTTGTTGTGATTGGTTAGTCGCTTAATTTGTTTCCGACTCTCTTGCAATCCCACCAGGCTCTTCTGTCCAAGGCATTTCCCATGCAAGAATACTGGAGTGGGTTGCTATTTTCTTCTCCAGGGGATCTTCCCCATCCAGGGATTGAACCCACCTCTCCTGCATTGCAGGCGGATTCTTTACCACTGAGCCACCAGGGGAGCCCCAACCTACATCTACTGAATCAGAATCTGCATTTTCTTTTCTTGAGTGCTGTTTATTTTTTTATATATATTTTCTAAAATTTACTTATTTGACTGTACTGGCTTTCAGGTGCATGTGAACATTTGGTTGTAGATTGTGGGATCTTAGTTCCCTGATCAGGGATTGAACCCAGGCCCCCTGCATTAGAAGCACAGATTCTTAGTCACTGGACCACCAGGGGAGTCCCAGAAAATGCATTTTAATAAGATCTTCTGGGTGACGCCTATGCACAAAACAGCTTGAGAAACACTGCTATAAATAACTTTTTATATCGTTCTGATAAGCACTGTTGACCACAAATATTTTCTCCATAAATTTCAACAGCTTGGAGATGAAATTTTAAGGGGAAATAATCTTCCTATTTGTACAATGAATCAGAGCATGCCTATTTTCCCTGGGTACCACACACAACTAAGAGCTACACTGAGTCAGGAAGTGGACGGAGGGCTCAAATGCCTTCTGAATGTCTGTTTGTAACACAAAAACTTAAGAGCACACCAAATGCACCNTCCAGGTCTCCCACACTGCAGGCAGGTTCTTTACCAGCTGAGCCACAACGGACACCTGTGACAATATATACAACATCTCAATCTCTGTTTTGAAATGTTAATTTGTTTATTGCTTTTGGCTGTGCTGGGTCTTCGTTGCTGTATACACGGGCTTTTCTTTAGTTGCAGTGATCAGAGGCTCCTCTTCCTTGCAGTGTGAGGGTTTCTCACTGCAGTGGCTTCTCTTGTTGTGGAGCCCAGGGCACTAGAGCTTCAGTGGTTACAGCACATGGGCTCCGGTATTGTGGCTCCCGGGCTCAAGAGCACAGGTTCAATAGATGTCGCGCCCGGGCTTAGTTATGGCATGGGGGATATTCCTGGATCAGGGAGCGAACCTGTGTGTTCTGCATTGGCAGGTGAATTCTTTACCACTGAGCCACCAGGGAAGTCCTAAAGTTTATTTATTTACTGGTCACACCACGTGGCATGTAAGATAGTTACTTGACCAGGCACTGAACCCACACCTGCCGCCACAGAAGCACAGTCTCAATCACTGGACCATTGGGGAAGCACTTACTCTCTTGACACGTGGATTGCTCTCCCTGTGAGCTAAGGGTACTAGTACCTACATAAGATTGCAAGGATAGATTAAACGAAATAATGTATACAAAATGCTTCTTGAAGTATCCAGGACATACAGAATGCTCAGTAATTAAACAGGCCTCCTTAGTATGCTAAACTCGCTCTCCAAGGTTCTGAAGACTTCCCAGTGAATAGTAATTTGATGGACAGATGCTTAAACATCCCTTAAGAGAAGGGACCCAGTACAAGGAGTGGAGAAGGCCATGAAGTCACAGCCAGATAGATGTAAAATTCATTGTGCGGAAAAGGAGACAAAAATTACCTTGTTAAAATCTCCCTTAGATTTTTTCACTTTGAGATTACACCGCCTCCATCTGTCTACGGGATGGGCACTCTGATCTGTGTGCCATCTGGGACTTTTCCCAAGAACTAGTCAATACTCGGGAGTTTAGCTGAAGACAGCTTCTCTCAAAATCAAAACTTTGAGGCAATTTCTTTAATTCAAAACTTGAACTTCTTGGCATGGGTAGGTAATATTTTTTGTCTACTCAGAAGCATCATAGCTTGCCACTCTGAAGAGAATGTGTTTCTGTTTTGGATGATGATAAATGCTTATCCATTTCTGTCTCTCTACATTGCCTATTATGACCTAATTTTCTTTCACTTTTTCTTCATTCAAGTCAGGCAAGACGCAGCATGGCTTGTCACACTGCCTGGGCTCACTCTCAGACCAGTTCATAGCGTAGCAGTGAGATCTCAGGCAAGTTACTGAATCACTGTTGTCTTCATGCTCCTCAGCCACTTATGATGAAGATTCAGTGAGAAGAAGTATGCAGAAAGCATCCACACTACTCATGGTTTGCTGTTATTGTTCACTTACTCCATCGTGTCTGACTCTTTGCGACCCCATGGGCTGCAGCATGCCAGGCTTCCCTGTCCTTCAGTATCTCCCAGAGTTTGCTCCAATCCATGTCCCTTGAGTCAGTGATGCCGTTCAACCATCTCACCCTCTGCTGTCCCCTTCCCCTTTTGCCTTCAATTGTTCTATTCAAGGTACCCAGTGAACACCCAAGGAATTCAGCTGGTTACTAGGAACACTGCTCTTACTATTAACATCACCAGCGCTACTCCTTATTCAATGATGCCACATAACAATTCGCACGGGCCCCACTCCATCCCAGTTTCTTTTACTGCGAATATTATACCCCCTCCTCTGTTATGAATCCTAGAACAAAGTCCTTCAAGGTCCAGGCCCTTGGAGAAGCTGTTTCTCCCCTGGCACATTTGTGATAGTTTTCTCAATGACCTATTTATTTATTTCTTTTTCTAATGACCTATTTAATAACCTGATATATTATTTCAAAGTATGGGCTCTGGAGTCATTTTGCCATTCTCTGGGTCTACCACCACAGCCATGAAATTAAAAAACACCTGATCCTTAGAAGGAAAGCTATGAGAAACCTAGACAGCGTATTAAAAAGGAAAGACATCACTTTACCGACAAAAGTCCCTATAGTCAAAGCTATGGCTATTCCTGTTGTCATGTATGGATGTGAGAGTTGGACCAAAACAAGAAGGCTGAGCGTCGAGGAATGATGCTTTTGAACTGTGGTGCCGGAGAAGACTCTTGAGAGTCCCTTGGGCTGCAAGGAGATCCAATCAGTCCATCCTAAAGGAAATCAACCCTGAATATTCATTGGAAGGACTGATGCTGAAACTGAAGCTCCAATACTTTGGCCACCTGATGCGAAGAGCCAACTCACTGGGAATGACCCTGATGCTGGGAAAATGGGTGGCAGGAGGAGAAGGAAGTGACAGTGAATGAGATGGTTGGATGGCATCACCAACGCACTGGCCATGAGTTTACACAAACTCTGGGAGATAGTGAAGGACAGGGAAGCCTGAGGTGCTGCAGTCCATGGGGTCACAAAGAGTCAGACACAACTTAGCAACAAAAGAATAACACAAACTCTGCCGCTACCACACTGGGTGAAAGTGGCCAGCGTACGTAACCTCTCTGAGATGTACTTTCCTCATCTGTTAAATGTGGCCATGACCGTTCCTGTTCCACCCGACAATTCAGCCGCGTAACATCTGTAAATTGCCTATCCAAACATCTGGTGCAGAGTGAGCATCTCTGAATACTAGCTGCTCCACATTATTAAAATTTCTGTCCCATTACATGCCCCAGCATAGGCTCAGTTGATCTGAGCTCTCTTGTCTTTTTGTGTGCCAGTGGGCTGTCAACATGCAGATCTGTTAGGCTGAGCACTTTCCTGGACACATCTGCCCGAAAACTCAAAGCAAAAGGAAAAAGTCACTTTACATATGCAGGCTCAGGCATCTGGGCCTGTTCCTAGGGTTTCCTGTTCATAAGTGGCTACACGGTCAGCATGGTCAAAGCCCTTGGGATGTCCCTGGTCCAGGTACTGACTGGGATGGACACACAGACCACCGTTTCCAACCCTTAATTTTCTCCTGCGATGAATTCTGATTATATAATTTCCCTATCTTAATTACTTCTGGCGACACCCCTGCTCCTGGGGCTCTACAATGTCACAGCCACCTTCCTGTTTATTTCACCCAAGTGCCTGCGCACGTGTGTCCCCCCACTTTAGATGCTGCTGGGACAGGGTATGCAAATTCAATGCCTTTAATCTCTCATCATAAATCAAACCTTCCCTTCCCTTAATCTGTCTCACTCTCCCTTGCCAACCTTTCTCCAATCTGTCTCCATCTTTCTCCTACTGAAGGTACCAGAAATAAATGTTTCAGACTAGGGGTGGGTGAGCTGATAGATAGGAAAGAAGGAAAAAAGAAAGAGAGAGGAAAATGGAGAGACGGAGCAAAGAGAGAGCCCCAGAAGGTGGAGGAAGAAAGGTGGGGAGACTGCTATCTTGGGGGGGCTGCCACTCAGCCCACTGAGGCCAAGAAGCAAGGGGGGAGTCTCTGGAACAATACCACAATGAAATTGGTATAGAACAGTTTCCTTCTGAGTTTCTGCACCAGCTCCATTTCAGTATTCCTTTTATTCCCCTCTCCAACCAACCTTCCCCCTTCCCCGCCAAAAAAAGGAATTAGCCTGTCTTTTCCAAGTGAGATCTCATTTTCTTCTTTTCTGCTATTTCTAACCTCTTTAGGGTTGGCTTCTATAATGTTCTCGGTCCACATGCCTGTCCATAACACCTTCCAATTTAATATTGTCTGCAAATTTCATTAGCATGCAATTTACTTTCTCTTCCAGATCATTAAAAAAAAAAAAAAGCTCACCTAGACCAAGCTATTATGAATTGCTCTTCCTCTCGCCCCAGATCCCAGCCAAGTGGGAACATTACCATTTATCATTATCTTTTGTTTATAATCTTTCAGCCAGGTTTCATCTAAGCCGATTAGAACTAATCTTGATGGCAAAAGGAAAGGCAGATAAATAGAACCAAACCCCTACATTCAGGGCCTCACTTGAGAGAAAATATATGGCGTAGTTAATGGTCAATATTTTGTTTATCTATCACGTCTCCATAATAATCTTCCATACAGTCATTCTCAGCATTCTTTCTTCAAGACCAATACAGAAGTAGATTCACAGTTAGTGAGAGTTTTACAAGTACATTGAAGGGATTAAATCTGTCCGTCCCAATTGTTTGTTTCCATGGAATCTTTATCTCCTGCAGAATTTTGCAACCCCCAGGGATCAGGGCATTTTTCTGCAGAGGAAGGTCTTTACCAAATGTCAAAAACTTATTTAATCTCTGATTCTCAGGAACCCACGATCTCCTCCAAAGTAGAGAGGGGTTTTGCCACCAGCCTTGGCACTTGGTGCGTGCTAGTTAGTAAAGTTCTATTTACAACTTTAATGAGGCTAAAACAGCCATTTCTTAGCTAGGTGCCAGATAGTGAGATTGATAACAAGACTAACCCTAATATAATTCCCTTAATAATGGCTAAAAACCACTCAAGTATCTTAATACATCAAGATGTAAATGTTTTATAATACCCATAAACATCTTCAGAACCTAATAGAGTTAATTCCACAGGGATTGAAATTAGTAAGAGGTGGTGCAAAAAATCAATTTGGCTTTCCCTCCAATGATTTATCTTCACCATTCCCAGGATCAATTAATTTTTCACTAAGAAAGTGTCTAATGAAATTTAGGACCAAAGGAATGACAAATAAAACATCAACTTTGATTCAGATTCACCTAATGGGTTAGACAGATTTCAACCTTCATGAAGGGGAGGAAAAAAAAAAAAAACCCTCCATGAAAATCAACAGTAGTTTAAGGTTGAGTAGCAAGAATCATTTGTTGAGCTTCTGATACCAACCAAAACAATTCCCACCTGCTCTGCTTTAAGCTACATAGAAGTATGTACAAATTCTCTACATTTTAAATTACAGATAAAAGATTATGAGAGAGGAAAAAAAATGGACACTGTAACATTTTTACATCCTAAAAATAAAACAAAATCTGTGTAAAGACTCAAGATAGTAAGAAAATGCTCAAAAGAGACTTCAGGGATAATGCAGAAATTGTAGCTGTTTCACTATTTAGCCCCATTTAAGACTCACCAACCCTGAAACAAAAGTGCAATTTATTAAGGTAAGACATGACGCATAGATTTATGCTTTATCCAATCATGTTAAATTCTGCCTCAGTATGCCTCTTTTTTTTTTTTTTTTTTTTTTTTTTTTTAGCTCCTATCNAGTGCAATTTATTAAGGTAAGACATGACGCATAGATTTATGCTTTATCCAATCATGTTAAATTCTGCCTCAGTATGCCTCTTTTTTTTTTTTTTTTTTTTTTGGCTGAGCCCCACAGTTTCCCTTGTTTGAAGCAAAAAAAAAAAAAAAAGACTTGGAAGAAACTTCCAGGGCAGGGCAAAGAACCATTCTTAAAAGAAAGGACTGCAAGATGAACACTTACTCCCTGGCACTGGGGCAGGAAACTGACTGAAATCATCTTTGAAAAGGGACTGGGCCAACAAGGGTGATGTGGCCCCAGAGTACATGCCTGCAAAGTTACTATCCTTCTTTATGGCTTGCCATCAAGTGCCTTCATGCAAAATGGCAAAGAGATGCCCCATTTATACAGCATAAAAATTAAGTGACTAATGGGTTATGTCCAATGAACTCCTTCCCACTTACAAACTAAGAGACCTCAGATTTTAGTTCGTTCAACTCAAGAGGACAGCGGAATAGCATCACCTATCCAGCGATCACACGAAATTAAGTTTCTGGCCAAGCAAAAGTGAGCCGTGAACGATCATGGAAAGTAATGGCATTTCTTCAAGGGTTTTACGACTCCGTGACTCAATCCACGCGAAGCAATAAGGTCTAGAGTCCCGTCTATCAGGATCTTTTCTATCTCTATGACAGGTCTTGACTCACCACCCCTCTTCCCTAAACTCCACGTTAAAGGATACAGGGGGACTTCCCTGGTGCTCCAGTGGCTAAGACTCCACACTCCCAATGCAAGGGGGCCTGGGTTCAATCCCTGGTCAGGGAACCAGATCCCACATACTGCAACTAAGAGTTCACATACCCCACAACTAAAGATCCCGAGTGCTGCAACCAAGACCCAGTGCAGCCAAAGNTAAACTCCACGTTAAAGGATACAGGGGGACTTCCCTGGTGCTCCAGTGGCTAAGACTCCACACTCCCAATGCAAGGGGGCCTGGGTTCAATCCCTGGTCAGGGAACCAGATCCCACATACTGCAACTAAGAGTTCACATACCCCACAACTAAAGATCCCGAGTGCTGCAACCAAGACCCAGTGCAGCCAAAGAAATATCTCTTAAAATAGATAAAATTATAAAAACAAACAAAGGACACGGAATACAAGCAGGAAGGGAGCAATTCAAATCCAAAGACTCCGTATGTTTCCCCAGGCCTATGTGATAATTGATACCTGGATGCTATAAAACCCATGAGTCATTACAAAACAGGAATCATTTTTCTGAATCACTGACAGTTCAGTTATACGTGCTCGAGTTCTATGGAGATGCCATTATTTTTGTTTTACAAAGTGACAACTCATGCTGGGTAAGAGAAGAAGCTGTTTCCCAGTTCCTCTGGAAAAAAATAAATTTAATTTATTTTCAATTCACTCAACAATCTTTTTTTTCCCAAGGAACACCTGTCAGAGGTCAAGCACTGTTCTAAGAATTAAATAAAAGTGTGACATGAGATGAGGATGTGGGCGAAGGAGTGTGTGTCAGTCGCTCAGTCGTGTCTGACTCTTTGTGACTCTTTGTGAACCATAGCTCCCCAGGCTCCCCTGTCCATGGGATTCTCCAGGCAAGAATCCTGGAGTGGGCTGCCATTCCCTCTTCCAGGGGATCTTCCCAACCCAGGGATCAAACCCAGGTCTCTGGCATATTGCAGGCAGATTCGTTACCATCTGAGGCACCAAAGAAGCCCATGGGGGAAGGAAAGGGTAGGACAAATTCATAGAGTAACATGGAAACATATAATTACCATATGTAAAAGTGAGAATTTGCTGTACGACCCAGGGATCTCAAACCGGTGCTCTGTAACAACCTAGAGGGGTGGAAAGGGGTGAAAGGTGGGAGGGAGGTTCAAGAGGGAGGGGACATAGGTATACCTATGGCTGATTCATGTTGATTAACGACAAATCAACACAATATTATAAAGCAGTTATCCTCCAATTAAAAATAAATAATTAAAAAAGATGAGTATAGCCTGGGGCTTCCCTGGTGATTCAATGGCTAAGACTCTGTGCTTCCAGCTGGGAGCGGGGGTTGTGGCTCAAACCCTGGTCAGGGAACTACATCCCACACCTCCCAGCTAAAGATCACATGTGCATAACTAAGACCCAGAGCAGCCAGATAAATAAATAAATAAATAAAAACATTTTAAAAAGTGAGTGTGGCCCTTATCTTCATGGAGTTTCCCCTCCAGTAAGGAACAGAGACAATAAGCAAATGAAAGAAACAATGAAAGACTGTAATAAGTGCCATATCTATACACCAATTAATGCATGAGATACACTGGAATCCACAGGCAGGATGTACTCATTACCTAATTAGCACGATCCCCAAACTCAGAGGATAGGAGACAACCTCGCCTGCAATTATATAAGAAGATCCAGGCCACCATCCTGAAGACTGTGATAAAATCGTTCCTTTCCTTTGAGTTACCTGCATTAATCTTTTCCTTTATTGCATGGGAAAAGATATCTTAATGAGGTGATCTTTTAAAGAAAAATTAAAACTTAAAAAAAAAATTTTCATCCCTTCCACCAGTGAGAGAAGACTATGTGCAAAATTAAAATAAGCTATGAAATTATAGTCATTGAAAGAGTTTGGCACAAGCATCAACACACGAAATAATGGGACGAAATATATGGAAACTCATCTCAGCTTCTGTGATCATGTAGAATATAATAAAGCTGAGAAATGGTGCTGAGAAAATTGTTGAAAATATTTGGTAGAGATTACGATATTGTTCCTTCTGTATTTGACAGTATCGATCACCATCACCACACTAACTGGCAGCCAAAAAAAATTTTTTTTTCTTCTATTTCCTGCTAATATTATACCAATGGTTTCCTTAATAAATTGTTCATTATCCCAAAGCAGATTTTTATTACAGTAAATCATATAATACCATCATGCTGCTCAGTGGAAGAATATATGGCCCAGATTTGAGTCCCAAGTTCACCATATCAAGCCCGTCTGAACACATCACTTTCTTTCAGTCTTCTCATCCATTTTATGCCAAAGGGAAATCAAGGAGTTAAAAATTCCTATTCCACAGGGTAGTTTTTTTTTTTCTTTCCCATATGGAGTTTACTTATTTTTTAATTAATTTATTTTAANCACCATATCAAGCCCGTCTGAACACATCACTTTCTTTCAGTCTTCTCATCCATTTTATGCCAAAGGGAAATCAAGGAGTTAAAAATTCCTATTCCACAGGGTAGTTTTTTTTTTTCTTTCCCATATGGAGTTTACTTATTTTTTAATTAATTTATTTTAATTGGAGGATAACTTCCCTTGTGCTCAGCTGGTAAAGAACCCACTTGCAATGCAGGAGACCTGGGTTCAATCCCTGGGTTGGGAAGATCCCCCTGGAGAAGGGAAAGGCTCCCCACTTCAGTATTCTGGCCTGGA
>SJYA01002943.1:877343-914526 GCA_006410615.1 Neotragus moschatus | reverse complement strand
TCCAGGACAACTGTCCTGATGTAAACGTGCTCCCCACCCCGCCTTAGCCTCACTTGCGAGTAAAGCGTTGGCTCACTTCACAGCTCAAGCAGATTTAATTCCTATTAATCCTTTAATAGTGGATGTTGCTGGTGGTGGTCGCTGTTGCCAATCCTTTTGGTTCCAACTCTCTCCCCCGGAATGGCATTTTGGGACGAACACGTTCGAGTTCGCAGATGGAGTGGCGCTTTTCAAGGGAAGATATCAAAGATATTTACCAAACCATGGCGGGAAGCTTTGTGGGGGATAATGACAAATTTGCAAACAAAAAGAAAATGCTCCAAATGACCAAAACAAAGGGAGTGGCACACATGCCAACCAGGAACCCAGCAGTAACACCAGCAGAAGTGCTAAGCTCTGAAGAAACGGAGGGTGGAGGGGTGGGGCAGGGAGGAGCTGGCTAATGGAGACTCAGGCACGAGAAATACCACATCTGTCAGAGTGAAAGACAGAGTCGGGGCGGAGGAAAACTAAAGGGAAAAGATTTCCTAGCTCAAGACTGCGCTGATCCCATCAGGCAAGTTCATAAACGTACCTCCAAATACTCAGCGGTAAAGAATCCGCCTGCAAAGCAGGAGACAAGGGTTCGATCCCTGGGTCAAGAACATCCCCTGGAGAAGGGAATGGTAACCCACTCCAGCATTCTTGCCTGGAGAATTCCATGGACAGAGGAATCCCTGGTGGGCTACAGTCCATTGGGTCACAAGAGTCAGACATGACTGAGTGACTAAACCACCACTACCGCCTCCCAAATATGTTCGTTATTTTCCCTGCAAACAACTGAATGTTTTCATCAAAGCCTCTCCCATCATACTTTGACATTAAAACAGAAGCATCCTTCTCCCTACCATCCCAGACTGGCATAAGAGTTTCCAAACAGACACCGTATGCTAGGATGATTCCAGGAAATCCCAGGATGATCAAGTACTTGCACACAAATGGATCTGACATGAAATTCTGGAAGGGGTGGAAAGTCTGTCACTATGGCGCTGAGCGAAGTCTCAGGACTCCATCTTTGGTGGAGGCACTTGTCTGACCTCTAACTCTTGTGGTACCAATACTTGGACCTCCCTTGTCTCCTGAACACGTCTGCCTCAGCATTGCGCCAGTCTCTGGCACATGCCAGTTTTTCTGCTGTAACCCTTTCCCTGCCTCCTTTTCTAGGGGAACTTTTATCTTTTCCTTTGCGCTAAAGTCGACTGTCCTCTCTTCAAAGTTTCTGTCCCCATCTATGCAGAATTTAAGATGGCTTACATCTCTACCCAGTGCCTCTTTGCAACTTCATCCCTTGTGTCCTTGATCGTGCCAACCACCGTCTGTGATTTCCATGAGGACAGGGAGCTGGCCTGCCCTGTGTCCCGCTGTGACCCTGGTGTTTTCCTGGAGGAAGTGATAACTGAAGGCAGAAAGGAAACCAGAGATGAGTCGGACATGACTCCTGCTCGCAAAGGATCAATCAGGCTTCCTATGCTTTCCACCCAAAGCAGAAATTACAAAGAAATCACAGCCCTTGGCCCTTTGTTGCGATTCTCCCCAGAATCTAAGATAACCCAGGGTTGATAAGGGGGTGAAAATTAACAGGAGCTCACAATGGTTGGAAAAAGGCGCAACAATCCAGTTGACAGTCAAGTTAGCCACAAACACTTTTAACTAACGCCTCTGAGATGCTGTGCCATAAACATAGTCTCTCCATCAAGATGGATGTGAACGTCAACTATACTTCAAGTTGAAAAAATAAAAAACAAGGACTTCCCTGGTGGTCCAGTGGCTAAGACTCTGTGCTCCCAGTGCAAGGAGTCTGGGTTCAATCTTTGATTGGGGAACTAGATCCCACGTGCTGCAACTAAAGATCCTGCATGCCTCAACTAAGAACGGGCACAGTCAAATAAATAAATAAAATTTTTTAAAAAGTAAATATAAAATAAGAAAGAAGGAAGGAAGGGTGAGATGGACAGGAAAGTGACTGAGTTGTGTTAAGCAACTTTTTTTTTTTTTTTTTTAAACTACCATATTATGACAGCTGAGTTCACCATCAAATTCCGATGTGATGGAATGGCTTCATTCGATCATTGCATCTTTTGGCACCTAAAAGGAATAACGAAAAAATTCTGAAATGATCAGAACAAGCCACCCAGCCTTAACCTAGCTTCCACTCTCCTGAAGAACGTGTCTTCGTAGGGATGTTACTCCATCTCCTGAGACGACATCATAAAAATTTGAAAGGCAAAAGTTTCCCCTAGATTCTCTTACATCTCCAGCCCATCTTTCTGTCAGAGTGGGCTAAAGCTTAGAGAGTGAATGAAGTTTACTAAAGAGACAATTGAAAGAAAAAGGTGAATGTGACCAAGAGAGGTATTCGTGTTCTTCCAAAATCCCACTTGTTTCTTAAGAAGCAACACAATGAACACTTCAGCAGGGTGTAAAGTTACACAGAATGAACACTGCTTTTACCTGCTTCCTTTGTAAGTATGTGTAGCCACATGACTAAGTTCTGGCCAATGAACCGTAAGTGATACTGGGGTGCGTAACTCCTACAAAGGGGCCTTAAAAGAAGAAATGTGACCTAGCTTCCTTGGTTCTCCGTGGTGCCTGTTGGAATGAGTGATGGTGGAAGGTGTTGTATCAGAAGGTGGTGGACAAGTGAAGAGGATGGCAGAATACCTGGACCAGGGAAGTACCATCCAGGAATCTCCACACCTGCCCTGTCCTTCCAAGTCTCTGGATTTCACTTAATGTAAGAAAAGAGTCAACTAACCTGTTAACATCACTTTTTCTTGGGATTTCTATCAATTTGCAGCCTAACCTAACCCCAGCCTACCCAATGGGCCTGGGGGGTTGGGGAGGGGTGGGAATTAATGTAGGCATTTACGAAGATGAAAGCCTGGTGGAGTGGCTGAAAACTGGAGGCCTGGTTCCCAGGATGAGAACGCCCCAGTAAATGGCTCCTCTGCCCATTTCTGTTCTTTGGCTCCGCACTGCAGAAGAGCCGTGGCAGTGATCACACTCCGTATCTGATGTCTGGGGAGGCTAGCACAGCCAGCTGCTTGAAAGCAGCTCTCGCTTTGACCCCCTACCTTGGAAGAGGTGAAACAAAAGGATTTCTCTGGTGGCTCAGTGGGTAAAGAACCCGCCTGCCACGCAGGAGACGCAAGAGACACGGGTTCATCAGACATGACTAAGCAGCTGAGCACACAAGGCTTTTGGTGAAAACCTGTGAACAAACTAACAAGGACCTACTACTGTACAACACAGGGAACTCTGCTCCCTGGGTCAGGAAGATCCCCTGGAGGAGGGCATGGCAACCCAGGCCAGTCTTCTTGCCTGGAGAATCCCACAGACAGGGGATCCTGGTGGGCTACCATCCATGGGGTCGCAAAGAGTCGGACACGACTGAGAAGGCACAAGGGCGGTCAGAACAAAAACAAGTCTGTTGGAGATAAAATAAATAAATAAATAAAGCAGAAAGATGGAAATAACACCAGGACCCACAGACATCTATTTCAGTTTAAAAAAAAAAACAAGCTATGGGACGATGCCAGGGTTTTTCTGCCTTTTGGAAGGAAGTGAAAGCTGCCCATTTTCCTCTTACATACTGGAGTCACGAGCCTCACACCCCTTCTCATGGCCTGTCAACATGCCTATGCAGAAACTGGCTACCAAATGTTCTGCTGTATACTCCAAAACAATTTCTGTCTTTGGTGCAGGAGGGTTCGACACAAGGCTAGATAACGGCATTCTAAGGAGAAGATGGAAGAAAGTGTTAGTCACTCAGTCATATATCTTTTTGTGACCCCATGGACCGTAGCCCACCAGACTCCTCTGGCTATGGGATTCTCTAGGCAAGAATACTGGAGTGGGTTGCCATGCCCTATTCCCGGCGATCTTCCTGACTCAGGGATGGAAGCTGTATCTCCTGCATTGCAGGTGGACTCTTTATCACCTGAGCCACCAGGGAAGCCTTAATTAACTCTACTCCATTGAAAATTAAAAGTTAAAAAAAGAAGAGCCAGGAACAGGTTTACCCTGCCCACTTGCCCCACTCCTGGTCACTCCATTCCCCCCCGGTTCCACTCAGTCCCACTCGCCTCAGGACTCCACTCCACTCCACAGTTCAGGCCAGGCACAGTCTAGACACAGCTGTGTGACTCGACATGTTCTTCTACCTTCTGCCCAGAAGGTATATATTTACCAACCACATGTGATAGCAATGAGGACATGAACCATGCACCCTGTGTCCAGTAATTCAATCAGCCTTCTGCACACCTCAGCCCTTTTACATTCCCACAAAGCCCAGGATATACATACTTTGGCGTCCTCATCATGTGGATAAGAAGATTGGTACACACAGTGATTCAGTGATATGCACCCAGTCACCCAGTCACAAGACTAGTGGGCTTCCCTGGTGGCTCAGATGGTACAGAACCCGCCTGCAATGCAGGAGACCTGTGTTCAATCCCTGGGTCGGGAAGATCCCCTGGAGAAGGGAATGGCAACCCACTCCAGTATTCTTGCCTGGAGAATTCTATGGACAGAGGAGCCTGGCGGGCTACAATCCATGGGGTTCCATAGAGTCAGACACAACTGAGTGACTAACACTTTCTCTTTCACAAGACTAATAAGCTACAAGATGTAATCCAAACACAGGCTTTAGGACTCCAAAATGCTCTCTGCTATAAAAGAAAAAGGGGATCTCAGGCTGACTAGAAGAACCTCACCCCCAGGGGAGTCTTTCCAGGAAAAGTTCATCAAACCCAGTCAGAGCTGCAGGAAGGGAACAAAAGCCAGGGTCCTTATACATCCAAGGGCTTAAAGCACCTGAAAATCTAGTGGCAGCACTTTGGGGTCAACCATGTATCATTTAGAAACAGAGGGAGCTGCCTGGTCCTGAAACTTATCTGCACTCAGCCAAGACAGGCAGGTAGAAAGTAATCTAGGGCATCCATAAACCAAACTTCTCCTCTGTCCAGCGATGACAAAGAAAAGTATGTTTAATCCTGCGGCAATCTATCAAGTGTCACGGGATACAGGCTGCATATAAAGTGCCGCATTATTTTCAATGGGAGAACTTTCGCCCAGCTCAACAGATTTTGTAGAGGCAATGGGTATCTGGGATCACAAGTCTGCAGATTGATGGTGGTGGCTGTTTACCAGAATTGAAAATCTCGAACACCATTTCTCACAAAGATACAGGAACTATTTAAACAGGACTGGGCCTAGAGATCTGAAAGAGGGAAAAGAACTTATTTTCATCAGGTATTTTTAAATCACTGATTCACTTTCGCTTATGTCTCTACTCCGTACCCTAAGATAGTCTGAAAGAGGATACTCGGTGGTGAATCCAGAAGGTAAAGAGACTTTGCAGAAGAGAAAAGAAGGAAGATATTTTGCCTGCATCTACTAGAAGCTCCTTCAAGAGAAGGAAGCGGAGATGGAGACGCACGGATCTGTGTATATTCATCAAGAAGGAGGCAGGTCATGCTTGTTTGGGTGTGAGCCTTGTGGAACTTTTCATGAGCTCCATTGTTGAACTTCACGTGAAGGATGGAAGGGGTAGGAAGGATGGCAAAGCTTTCTGCAAATGAAACAAGCAGAAAGCAAAGGAAGAGTGATAGATTTAATTGGATAGTGGGTGACCTGGATGACAAACTGAATAAATAAACAATGGGTGANGTGAGCCTTGTGGAACTTTTCATGAGCTCCATTGTTGAACTTCACGTGAAGGATGGAAGGGGTAGGAAGGATGGCAAAGCTTTCTGCAAATGAAACAAGCAGAAAGCAAAGGAAGAGTGATAGATTTAATTGGATAGTGGGTGACCTGGATGACAAACTGAATAAATAAACAATGGGTGATCGTCTAAGCGAAGCTTGTATCCAATTTCAGTTGGAGTAATTAATGAAAAATTCATAACTGCACATGCTTGGAATGTGCAACTTGAGATCTCCTGTCTGACATAGCCAAATTAAATACCTGATGCACTGTGAGAAACAAACAATAATTTTGATGTAGAAAGTGAGTGTGAGAAACACCCCTGCCTTAGTATTCCATATTGTTATCAGATTTTATAAATGGACTTGGAACCTTGTGGATTGATTCATTTATTATTTTTTAAAATAATGTTAAAAAAATCATCTAGCTTAGTTAAAAAGTGAAATGCACAAAAACAGAGTAGGGGAGGATAAGGCTGGAAAACAGAGGGTATGGGTCATGGTGGGCCTTCACGGCTGCTCAGTGGCTTCGAGTGGATCTGAGAAATAACAAGGAGCCACTGAAAGTGTTTGAGCAGGAGCGCGAACAGAGATGTGACTGGGGAAGATATATTTGGAAACAGCTTACAAAATTAATCAGTGCATACACACACACACTTCTCAGGTGGCTTAGATGGTAGAGTCCACCTGCAGTGCCGGAGACCAGGTTCAATCCCTGGGTCAGGAAGATGCCCTGAAGGAGAGCAGGGCAACCCACTCCAGTACTCTTGCCCGGAGAATTCCATGGATGGAGCAGCCTGGCAGGCTACGATCCCTGGGGTCACAAAGAGTCAGACACGACTGAGTGACTAACACCCAACACACATACACAACACACTCACTCTTAAGAGAAATCCTTGCTTTTGACAGATAATAAAATTTGAGTAAAGGATATAGTCCTAAGCGGGGTCAAGGTGAATGACACAGCGTCTTTGCGATCGCTGTAACTTCAAGTATAATCACTTCTGGGGCTATTTCGGTTGATTATGCAACGCAAACAAGAGCAAAGATGCTTCAGCAAATTTTCTTTCTAAGTTTCTTTAATGGCCAGCTGGTTCTGGAGGACTGAGTGAACACAGACAAAAATGCACAATTCTAAGGAGTTTTAAAAATAAATAAAATGCTACAAAAGATGCCAGGGTAAGGACAGTGTGAATCTTTGCCAGAAACTCACCATCAGATGTTGCTAACACTGCCTTTTAACATAGAGGGTGGGAAGAGAGACTTGGCGAACATCTCCGCTATAATTTACAGTAAATACACTGTTGCTCTGCCTGCGAGACCATCTTAAGTTCAGAAAAATAAAATACATCACAAAAATGAAACATGCCCACTTCCTTCTAGATGCCTCAGATCCCGATGATCCTTTTATCAGAGCTCCTATAAATATGACATTTTGTTGTTGTTCTTTAGGCGCTAATTCATGTCTGTCTCTTTTGCAACCCCTTGGACTACAGGCAGCCAGGCTCCTGCCTCCATGGCATTCTCCAAGCAAGAATACCGGAGTGAGTTGGTCATTTCCTCCTCCAGGGGAATCTGTCTTCCTGACCCAGGGGCTGAAGCTGCAACTCNCATGTCCAACTCTTTGTGACCCCAGGGACTGCAGCATGCCAGGTTTCCCTGTCCTCTACTATCTCCCAGAGTTTGCTCAAGTTCATGTCCATTGAGTCGTGATAAACGTAAACATATACGCCTACATACACACACACACACACATTTTGTTAAATCATATAGAAATATAAACTATATATGTATGGTTAATATTCTTAAAAGCATTACTGTACTTTATGCACTATGTACTATGTACTGATAATTATACACACATATAATAAATATGCAAATAAAGATACACATATAAGAACTTTTATATGACTAGAACTTTCATGAAGAAATATATAAGAAGCCAAAAATGGTTGCTGTTAAAAGGTGACCTGGCCACCTGGAATGAAACCTTAAAATTTATTCTATGTTTGAAATTCTTATTTTTTTTAAATGTTCATCTGTTTTATGGGTTCAGTTTTTAGAAACATGCTCTTCGTTTGTTTCATTCTTTAAAGTATCGACATTTATTTATTTGGCTGTGCTAGGTCTTAAGTGTGGCATATGGGACTTTTAGCTGCAGCCTGCAAACTTAGCTATGGCATGTGGGATCCAGTTCCCTGACCAGAGATTGAACCTGGACCCCCTGCATTGGGAGTGCAGAGTCATAGCCACTGAACCACCAGGGAAATCCTTGAAATTCTTATCTTTGTAACCATGTGCAAAATATTATTCCATGCCTTTTTCCTAAACGTGATTTTCACCAACCTTTCCCAATACATCTGCTGTTGTTTATCCTATCAGTGAAAGTGCCCAGCAGGAAAATACCCATTCCTAATGGTGTTTGCGTAGGAATGGACCAGCTTTTTTCAGACCACCATATTTACATGCAAGGGCCACTTTGGTGGAAATGATGTTAGCTGATTAAGAGAGTTTGTGAAAAAGTACCCACTGTGATTGAAACACTCATTTAATACATTTTAAGTGCCCGAAATGCTCAGCNTACCCATTCCTAATGGTGTCTGCGTAGGAATGGACCAGCTTTTTTCAGACCACCATATTTACATGCAAGGGCCACTTTGGCGGAAATGATGCTAGCTGATTAAGAGAGTTTGTGAAAAAGTACCCACTGTGATTGAAACACTCATTTAATACATTTTAAGTGCCCGAAATGCTCAGCTTCCTTGATTGGTGTTGATTGTTTGCATTTGATTTATTTCCTCCGTATCAGTGTTCATTAAGTTACTTAAGTAATGGCCACCCTCTAGCTGTGTCTCTATTTAACTCCGCATCTTTGGTAGCATTCTAATTCAGAGACTGTTCACTTCAGGAGCTGGGAATGTAGATTTGACCACTGAAGGGTTGTGTATTTCTCATAGAAGTTATTTACAAGGAAAATCATCTTTCAAAAGAAAAATTCACAGCAGTCTCCTCTGATTTTTTTTTTCTATTTATAGCTTCTATTCTTGGCAGAAGTCTTATTATTTTTGACAATTTATTAACTACCCCAGACACACTTATAAAGTGATGATCAATGTTCACAACAGTATGCTTGATATTCCACATTTTAAATATCTACCACCCGTGTGGACAGTAAGAGTTCTGCCAGCAACATTCTAATAGTCCTTATGCAAGTTCAGTTCAATTGCTCTATATTGTCCAACTCTCTGAGATTCCACGGATTGCAGCACGCCAAGCTTCCCTGTCCATCACCAACTCCTGGAGCTTACTCAAACTCATGTCCATTGAGTCGGTGATGCCATCCAACCAGCTCATCCTCTTTTGTCCCCTTCTCCTCCTGACTTCAATCTTTCTCTTTCCCAGCATCTGGGTCTTTTCCAATGAGTCAGTTTTCTGCATCAGGTGGCCAAAGGATTGAAGCTTCAGCTTCAGCTTCAGCTTCAGCATCAGTCCTTCCAGTGAATATTCAGGACTGATCTCCTTNATTTTTTTTTCTATTTATAGCTTCTATTCTTGGCAGAAGTCTTATTATTTTTGACAATTTATTAACTACCCCAGACACACTTATAAAGTGATGATCAATGTTCACAACAGTATGCTTGATATTCCACATTTTAAATATCTACCACCCGTGTGGACAGTAAGAGTTCTGCCAGCAACATTCTAATAGTCCTTATGCAAGTTCAGTTCAATTGCTCTATATTGTCCAACTCTCTGAGATTCCACGGATTGCAGCACGCCAAGCTTCCCTGTCCATCACCAACTCCTGGAGCTTACTCAAACTCATGTCCATTGAGTCGGTGATGCCATCCAACCAGCTCATCCTCTTTTGTCCCCTTCTCCTCCTGACTTCAATCTTTCTCTTTCCCAGCATCTGGGTCTTTTCCAATGAGTCAGTTTTCTGCATCAGGTGGCCAAAGGATTGAAGCTTCAGCTTCAGCTTCAGCTTCAGCATCAGTCCTTCCAGTGAATATTCAGGACTGATCTCCTTTAGGATTGACTGGTTGGATCTCCTTGCAGTTCAAGGGACTCTCAAGATTCTTCTCCAACACCACAGTTCAAAAGCATCAATTCTTCGGTGCTCAGCTTTCTTTATACTTTATAGTCCAACTCTGACATCCATACATGACCACTGGAAAAACCATAGCTTTGACTTGACAGACCTTTATTGGCAAAGTAATGTCCCTGCCTTTTAATACACAGTCTATGTTGGACATAGCTTTTCTTCCAAGGAGTAAGCATCTTTTAATTTCATGGCTGCTATGCTGGACATAGCTTTTCTCCCAAGGAGTAAGCATCTTTTAATTTCATGGCTGCAGTCACCAACTGCAGCAATTTTGGTGTTAAACCCACTTTAAAAAACAAAAGACACAGCTTTGCAGACGTGGCTTCACTGGACATTCTGATAGTCCATAGTTTGAATGGAGATTTCCTTCTTGTGTTTATTTTTCTATCTGTCCCAGTGGAGGTGGGTATGGGGACTTCTCCCATTCACTGTTGCATTCAGGCTGTTGAGATTTGCTGTTGCTTCCCAAGAGGACAGGTGGTGATGTCAGGGGCTTCACACATTTACATCAAGAAGCCTCACAGTGGAGAGGGGAGGATGGGCCAGGAGAGGGGGGCCAGAAGACAGGTTTTCTGTGCTACGGAATCTAGGATAAACACCAGGATGCGTGACATCATGAGCACCGTGGGCAGGCAGAGGGCCCCGAGAGCACGGCGTATGAAAGTAAAACCAGAAAGGACAAGCCGCATTTGCCTGCGTAGTTTTGCCCACAAAAGCTGGGTGCTTCAAGAAAGAGTAGGAGTTTGACCACCTGGAATGAAAGCCCAAATGAGACTGAGTTGTAAGTACTCAGGACCCTGGTGCCCTGGCACGCAAAGCCCCATTCCTACAGCAGTGGTGTTTTTAGCTCAAAAATCACAACAAATGAAATCACAGTAACTGAGGGGAACTTCAGGTGGTCTGGGCTTCCCACGTGGTGCTAGTGGTCCAGTATCTGTCTGCCAATGCAGGAAAAAAGAGACGTAAGAGACACTGTTCAATCCCTGGGTGAGGAAGATCCCCTGGAGGAGGGCATGGTAACCCACTTTAGTATTCTTGCCTGGAGAATCCCATGGACAGAGGAACCTGGCGGGCTAAAGTCCATAAGGTCGCAAAGAGTTGGACATGATTAAAGCACCAGTAGTCTAGCGAGGTTTACCTCGGGGGAAGGTCTGGGTTGAAGTTCTCTGTGCTCCTAGACAAAGTATGAGATCTAAAAGCTTGTCAGGTTGTCAAAGAGTGAGTGTGGGTCTTGAGGCTTGAGCGAGGGTTCTAAGGCTCCAGGAGGTGTAAGAGGGAGGGAGCCTCACTCCAGTGTCCTGTGTGAAGCCACCCAGTTCTGACATGGTTCTCCCATCCCCACTTCAAGGCTGGAGTGCGTCCAGGGGTGGCAGCCAATGGGTACTTTGAAAGAAACTGCAGAAACATCTTAGTGGGCCCCGAGTAAACCAGCACCCACAGAGACCGCTCATGGACATATTTTTGTTACAAGTAGAAAAAATGTTTATTATTCTGATTTGCAGAAAAAAATTTTTTTGAGTCAGGAGGAGAAGAGTAATTTATTCTTAACAGGTGCACTGCATAAATCTTTCTGTCACAGGACAGGCATTCATTATAAATCTTTCACTTATGTGACAGGTATTTACTGAGTGTTTGCTCTCCCTAAGGCACTGTGCTTGGCTCTGTGGGGTCCAGAAAAATTACCCTGAAGCAGAGTTTACGGAGAATCTTAAGTTTGCCAGGGGAGACTGAACATCAAAGCGAAATACAGGATGACTGTGGAAACCAGTATGGAGGTTCCTTAAGAAACTAAAACTACAGCTACCATATGATCCAGCAATCCCACTCCTGGGTACATATCTGGGGGGAAATAAAATGAACATTCTACACTTCAGCGTGCACAGCGGCACTATTTGCAACAGCTAGGACATGGAAACACCCAAGTGCCCAACAAGACGATTGCTTTGGAGGGTGTGGCATGTACACACACACACACACTCGCATGCACGCACACACACAGTGAAGAGCCTGTGTACCGTAACTAAGGCCTGACGCAACCAAATAAACACATTTAAAAAGAAAATAAAGCAGCACTGTCCATTCTCTTTTTCACAAACTTCTTCCACAGAAAAAGCAAGGCGTACTTCGGTCTTCTAACACTGTAATTTCCTGAATCCCCCTTCTCAGTACAACAACCTTCTGTTTTAGCAAGATAACAAAGAGTGAAGACTTAACAAAATCTATAGGAAGATGTGTTTATAATAAAAACACCCTTGCCATTAAGATTTTAATGACTGTCATTATTATGGTTCAGGCAGAACAAAAGCAAAATCCCAAGCACTCTTTAGACATTTCACTTGNGTAATTTCCTGAATCCCCCTTCTCAGTACAACAACCTTCTGTTTTAGCAAGATAACAAAGAGTGAAGACTTAACAAAATCTATAGGAAGATGTGTTTATAATAAAAACACCCTTGCCATTAAGATTTTAATGACTGTCATTATTATGGTTCAGGCAGAACAAAAGCAAAATCCCAAGCACTCTTTAGACATTTCACTTGGCTGAGGAATGCCCTGGATAAGTCATTCCTTTTGTAAGTGTGATGGTTAGAGCCGAGTTTGCTTAGTGAGAAAATGGAATGCAGGGATTTGGGTCCAAGCAGAGACATTACTTTGCCGACTAAGGTCCGTCCAGTCAAGGCTTTGGTTTTCCAGTCATGGTTTTTCCAGTGGTCATGTATGGATGTGAGAGTTGGACTGTGAAGAAGGCTGAGCACCGAAGAATTGATGCTTTTGAACTGTGGTGTGGGAGAAGACTCTTGAGAGTCCCTTGGACTGCAAGGAGATCCAACCAGTCTATTCTAAAGGAGATCAACCCTGGGATTTCTTTGGAAGGAATGATGCTAAAGCTGAAGCTCCAGTACTTTGGCCACCTCGTGCGAAGAGCTGACTCATTGGAAAAGACCCTGATGCTGGGAGGGATTGGGGGCAGGAGGAGAAGGGGACGACCGAGGATGAGATGGCTGGATGGCATCACTGACTCGAGGGACGTGAGTCTGAGTGAATTCCGGGAGCTGGTGATGGACAGGGAGGCCTGGTGTGCTGCGATTCATGGGGTCGCAAAGAGCCGGACACGACTGAGCGACTGAACTGAATTGAACTAAAGACGTGTGTGTGTGTGCGCGCGTGTGTGTGTGAAGGTCTATGAAAATTTATCCTATGTGTAGATTTATGCCCCATATATGGATTCACGTAGCCACAACCCAAATCAAGATGCAAGACTATTCCTTCTCCAGAAAGGAGCTCCCTGTCTCTACTCCTTTCCAACCGTCTTTTCCATCAGTGGTTCTGACCTAAGTTTATGAGGCCACCATCTACTCAGTCACTCAGGTAGAACATACTTACTCTTCCGATGGGCTACTCTGGTGGCTCAGTGGTAAAGAACCCGCCTGCCAGTGGAGGAGACATGGGTTTGATCCCTGGGTCGGGAAGATCCCCTGGAGGAGGAAACGGCAACCCACTCCGGTATTCTTGCCTGGAGAATCCCATGGACAGAGGATACTAGCAGGCTCNTTATGAGGCCACCATCTACTCAGTCACTCAGGTAGAACATACTTACTCTTCCGATGGGCTACTCTGGTGGCTCAGTGGTAAAGAACCCGCCTGCCAGTGGAGGAGACATGGGTTTGATCCCTGGGTCGGGAAGATCCCCTGGAGGAGGAAACGGCAACCCACTCCGGTATTCTTGCCTGGAGAATCCCATGGACAGAGGATACTAGCAGGCTCCACAAGGCCCTGCTGGCCACCTTAAAGATCTCTGTCTCCTTCTGAAGGGCAAGGTGAACTCCGAAATCCTGAAGGCTTTAGCACGGGATGACATAACCAGATTGCGTGGGAGCCACATGAGAAACTTGGAACTAGCGGGGAGCAGGGGGAGGACTTCACTGCCACCACGCGTTCCAGGGGGGGATAGCGGTTTGATGCCAAACAGAAGCTGATGGAAAGAAGATCTTATTGCAATCAACNGGCAAAGTGGGTAGAAACGATCTCACACACATACACCAAACTTTTATGAAGGTGAAATCCAGTGGTAAAATGATCAGGATTGCCAGAAAGCTATTGTGTTGGGGGGGGGGCGGTTAGCTAAAATGTTCAACTCCCCCTTTGGTCCCATCATTCAAAAGAACAAACATTTTATAATCCAGGGGAGACCTCCGCTCGTCTGAGAATGAGCTGCTGTCCTCCAGCCCCAAGTCCATAAATAGCCTTTGCACATTCTGTTCAGTGACACCAAACAGAGATGAGGTCCCTCCTGGCGTGACATTCCATCCGGCCGGCACTCTCACCACATTCTCCTCTCCTTGGGAAGCAAACCGCTTCTCTGCTGTTTCCCCACTGTGTCCAATTACACTGCTCCCTTGCTAAATGAGCTCTTAGGCATTCAATACATTTTTAAGGCAATGGATCAGCATGATTATTCTGGGAAACACAAAGCTCACGAAGGAATAGGGCAAATTACAAATTTCAGGAAATATTGGTCTTTGCACATTAATCACACTAATAATATTACAAATGAAGGACGGATAAATCCACTTCCCTCTGTGCATGCCTTGCTTTGTTTGATCCCTCTGAAGCTAGTGAGCAGGGTATTGTTTCAATGTATTTAGTCCCCTCCTTGACTGTTTTCAATCATGGCTGTGTGTTTAAAAATCAGAACAGAAAACTGGAAAGCTACACAATTTTTCCAATTAGCAGTCAAAGCCACAGAAAACATCGTGATGGAAAACGGAAGGGCTATCAGAGACTGCCAGATACACAACACACACCACACTAGTGTCTCACTCTAAGCCCAGGGAAGCCATCCCCAATTGATTGCAGAATTCCAGCCTGCAGAGATCACAGGTGGCCTCAAACAAACTACTTACCCACCAAATGGAATTGACTTCACTGTGACCTAGGTGTAAAGACAAAGCAAAGAAATTCTGGTGGGTGGAGTGCCCTCCAAGGACACACAGTGAACAACAGTCAAAGTGAAGTGAAAAAGGTGAAAATGTGAGTCACTCAGTTGAGTTGGAAACAACAGACCCCGTGGACTGTTGCCCGCCTCTGTCTATGGAATTCTCCAGGCAAGAATACTGGAATAGGGGTAGCCATTCCCTTCTCTAGGGGATCTTCCTGACCCAGAGTTCAACTCCTGCCTTGCGGGCAGATTCTTTACCATCTGAGCCACTAGGGAAACCCAAGTCCAATTCTTTGTGACCCCATGGACTATACAGTCCATGGAGTTCTCCAGGCCAGAATACTGGAGTGGGTAGCCTTNGTAGCCATTCCCTTCTCTAGGGGATCTTCCTGACCCAGAGTTCAACTCCTGCCTTGCGGGCAGATTCTTTACCATCTGAGCCACTAGGGAAACCCAAGTCCAATTCTTTGTGACCCCATGGACTATACAGTCCATGGAGTTCTCCAGGCCAGAATACTGGAGTGGGTAGCCTTTCCCCTCCCTAGGGATCTTCCCAACCCAGGGATCGAACCTAGGTCTCCTGCACTGCAGGTAAATTCCTTACTAGTTGAGCCACGAGGGAAACCCTCAAAGCCAAAAGGAGAAGTCAAGTCTTAATCCCAATCTAGTCCTCTTAAACTACACCTGTAACAGGTACCCCCTGTTTGTAGGTGTTTGTAGAGCACCTGGGCAAAATTTCTTCCATGTTTATGGGCTCTGTTAAGAATTCCATTTAAAGAAATGAGAAGAGCCACAGAGGAGTCTCATCAATGAGTTTGAGCATGGAAACCATCACTTACAACTTCATATTTCCACAACACAAACACACACACACACACCCCACCCCACCCCACCACACCACATCTCCATCTGCAAACCTGCTCCATATTTTCTGCATGGCTGCAGCCCTTCCCAAGACTCACATTTCAATTTTAATTACTACTATTCCAAAATATCCTTCCACACCCACTTATCTAAAGAGATGCTCCACTCGCTGGTTTCTATCTTAATACTCTATGTTATGGTCCCCATGGACTATGAGCGGTAGCTTGTATAACTATTCACTAGTTTTACCAGTTCACTATTCCTCCACCCTGGACTGCATGCGCCAGGATGTCAGAGGACCACCTCTGCTTACCCTCCACCATCATCAGCTGGAGGTCAGCACAGGACCACGTCAGCAAATGAATGATAAACACCGCGCTTTCTAGAAGGAGCTCAGCCTCACATTTTTGTTCTCTCTTTGTCCCATTCATGTCCACATCGAGGGATATCCTCGGGTAACACCTGCCAGAGGAGGGGGCTCAGGTGTGCAGTCCTTCCCTTATAGTAGCACCTAAGATATTTGCTCCATCAANAGCAAATGAATGATAAACACCGCGCTTTCTAGAAGGAGCTCAGCCTCACATTTTTGTTCTCTCTTTGTCCCATTCATGTCCACATCGAGGGATATCCTCGGGTAACACCTGCCAGAGGAGGGGGCTCAGGTGTGCAGTCCTTCCCTTATAGTAGCACCTAAGATATTTGCTCCATCAAGCAGATAAAAGTCCCTTTTGATTGTTGAAGTAAAGAAAGTAAACACCTAACCTCAGCTCTGTTATCAGACTTCCCTAAGCTTCCACCCACTTCTGCTAACTAGTGGAACGTGGTAAAGGGCTTCCCCCGTGGCTCAGACAGTAAAGAATCTGCCCGCAAATCCAGGAGACTCAAGTTTAATCCCAGGGTTGGGAAGGTTCCTTGGAGAAGGGAAATGGCTACCCACTCCAGTGTTCTTGTCTGGAGAATCCTGTGGACCGGGGGAGCCTGGCAGGCTACAGTCCATGGGGTCGCAAAGCATTGGACATGACTGAGTGACTAACACTTTCACCTTCAGGCTAAAAAGAAGAGTTCTAGACTGGGGTAGCCTGAACTTCAGTTCTGAGCTTTCCACCAATCAAGTCCATTTGTTTGAGCCTCAATTCCCTCTTCTGTAGAGTGAAAATAATAAGAGTATTTTTCTGACACTGTTATAATTATTAAACAAGTTAATATACATAAAGTACCAGGTACCTAGTGAGTGTTCAACAGGTATCAGTGACTATTGTTAATTTTTAAAGGTTAAAAAGGTTCATTTCAATCACTAATTCATTGAGTTTATCTCCTCAGTGCTCCTAGCATTTTGTTTTTGCAAAGGGAAAAGCTATTTGAACACCATTATAAAGTCTTTTTTGGAGTGGATAAGGTAAAATATATTTATTATTATCTATAATTTCCTAGTATTATTTCTATCATATACGTGTAATTGAGATTCAAGTGCACACTGAATAGAGGGGAAATTTTTGTTGTGTTAAACTACAAAAGGAGAATCATGTCTTTTGTTTTTCTTTAAAATAACGGATTTAGATCATATTCATAGGATCAAATAATACTCCAAAACATGCAATAGGCTACAGGCAATATTCAATCCAATGAAAATTTTCCACTTTTAATTTAAAGACCACCAACTTTAAAATGGATATATTCTATAATTAAAGCTATCCATTTTTTCAACACTGGCAGGATGTTTTCCCTCAGCANGGATTTAGATCATATTCATAGGATCAAATAATACTCCAAAACATGCAATAGGCTACAGGCAATATTCAATCCAATGAAAATTTTCCACTTTTAATTTAAAGACCACCAACTTTAAAATGGATATATTCTATAATTAAAGCTATCCATTTTTTCAACACTGGCAGGATGTTTTCCCTCAGCATAATAATTACAAGTAAAGAAAATCTTTCTGGTGTTTTTTTTCCCATGAAGTCTTGAAAATCTGGAAGGAAACCAATATTTACATTTGGGTTCGTATTTTGCATTAAATTCATATACATACTAAATTTCTTCTGGCTCTTCTACAGAAGAGTACGATTAGCTCACGCTCCATTTTCAGACATGCATAAAAAGCAAATAACAACTTATCTCTTTTTATGAGCTGCTCATAAAGAAAATCCATTCTTGTCCGTGTGACTTAACCCTTACAAGTACCAGAAAGAGCTGTCCCCTTGGTCTTAGCTCCAGACACACAGAGCGGAAGGTAGGGTGGAGATGGTGAGATAATACATGAAGGGAAAACAAGATGAAGGGAAGTCCTTAAAGGCCAGCACCAGGAGAGATGGGGTCTCTACATCTCGTGCATCCTAAGTGTTCTGGAATCACCAGAAAACATGGAGGCCATCCAAGTGTTAGCCACTCAGTCACGTGCAACTCTTTGTGACCCCAAGGACTGCAGCCCTCAGTCATGTGCAACTCTTGGCGACCCCAGGGACTGCAGCCCTCCAGGCTCCTCTGTCCATGGAATTCTCCAGGCAAGAATACTGGAATTGCCTTCTCCAGGGGATCTTCCCAACCCAGGGACTGAACCTGGGTCTCCTGCATTGCAGGCGGGCTCTTTACTGTCTGAGCCAAGAAAGGATTTTAGAATCACAGGAGAGCGTGGACACTATCCAAGGCCATGTCTCCTCCTTGGAGAAAGAGCTTATCTTTCGATTTTTGTCCTCTGTTTAGCAGCTAAGGCAACTCTGTGAGCTTTACAAATGGCCTCTTTGACTGGAGAATGACCCTGTGGTCTCTGGGGTAAAAGGTAAGGAGATGTCATTTATCTCAACTACCTCTCAGAGGCTGATGCTTCAGCATAACCCGGCCTGTCACAAGGATGGGCCAAAGAGGCATCCACTGTGCCTGTCACATCTCCCCATGCCCTGGAAGAGCTGTGGGGCAAAGACGTATACATCATTTAAAATAAATGCCAATCACTTTACCTCTGCTTGTATTACGCAGACAGTCCAAAAGGTTTGTGAGCATGCATGACAATCACATTGGTGAAGGACTGTTACAATTGGTAACCACACAGCTATTCTGTGTCAGAAGACACACAGACCTTTGGAGGTGGCTCCTGCAGCTACTCTTAAAAGAACCGATTATTTAATATTCCCACGCCCCTACTCAAAGTGGTCTCCTGCTTCATGGCCATGAGATGGCTGCTCCATATTCTGAATAAATACTCCTTCCAGGCAAGAAAAAGCGTGAAGGAGGAAGGGAGGTGGCAAGGAGGCTCGCACCAGCTTGGTAAAGCTCCCGGCAGACTTTCCTGGAGAAGGAAATGGCAACCCACTTCAGTATTCTTGCCTGGAGAATCCCATGGGCAGAGGAGCCTGGCGGGCTCCAGTCCATGGGGTCGCAAAGAGTTGGACACATCTGAGCAACTAAACAACAACCCTGACCTGCAGACTTCACTTATGAACTACTGGTTCCACAGCCACCTCCAACTGCAAAACATCCTGGGAAACCAAAGTTTGTCACTGTCATTTTGTCTTAACAGAAACATTGCCATACCCGACCAAAGCAGAAAATTGGACAATGCACATGGCAAGAACAATGGTTCTCAAAATGTGGTCCCCAGACCAGCACCGTCAGCATCACCTGAGAATATTTGGAAAACTCAAATTTCCAAAAGTTCTGGGGCTGGGACTTTCCCGGCTGTCCAGTGGCTAAGACTCTGAGCTCCCAATGCAGGAGCCCGGGTTCCATCCCTGGTCAGGGGACTAGAACCCACACGAAGCAACTAAAGATGCCACAGTGAAGAGCGAAGATCCCACGAGCCACAACTAAGGCACAACACCGCCAAATAAATGAACAAAGGAAAATAAATATTAAAATCTCTGGGGCTATGTTTTAAGAGAGCCTTCAGGGTATCTGGACTGACACAGGTTTGAGGAGGGCTGGGGTTCAAAACTAAGAGTGTCCACAACAGACAGGCACAGGAGATAATAATCATACCATATTACTCTTTCAGTTGTTGAAATCTTGGAAGGATTATCTCATTCCCACATTAAAGATAAGAAAGGTGAAGGTGAAGACTCACAGCTGACAAGTGAATAGAAAATGATAACTTTTCACCTTACACAAACCACTTAAGAGGTTAATGAAGAAAATGCTCTTGGAGGCTAGCACTCCTAGTGAGTCATTCTTTAGACAGTTGAAAGGGGGGATGAAGAAAGGAGGGTTTCTCACGTGGGTCAGTGGTAAAGAACCCGCCTGCCAGTGCAGGAGACATGGGTTCAATCCCTGGGTCGGGAAGATCCCCTGGAGGAGGGAGCCCACTCCGGTATACTTGCCTGGAGAATCCCATGGACAGAGGAGCCTGGCAGGCTAGTCCACAGGGTCACAAACAGTCAGACACCACTGAAGCAACCTAACACACAGATGACCTTGGGAGTTGCATTCCTTTCTGAACCTCAGTTTCAGTATGTTTAGTAAAAAATACCTCAGAAGCTTCCCTCTACATTACTGAGAATTTCTCTGAAATACTACATTACATGAAGACTTTTGCACTCTTGGAAAGAAGAACTTACAGGAATTTAAGTCATTTTTAACATCCTCAGTATAACGATCACCCAATGATTCTAAGAATTTCAGAAAAAGATTGTATTAAGATTTCAAAAGGCTAATTACTCCATAAAATATCCAAAGAGCATGGCCCATGTGTTTCAGTTAATTCCTCAAAGTCCTTCGCATAAAATCACAAGACAAACTTGATCAGAAATGCGGTATCCTGGATTCATACCCGGCGATGCCTCCTAGGCTAATAGGAACTTTCGCTTTCTGACATTATCCATTTTGCTAAAGCTGGTTATGATTCCCCACACATTACTTGAAAACCAATTTCATTCAAGACAAAAGAGTGTGAGCAGGGTATTACATTTTATGCCTAAATTATGCAAATTTGGTGGAGTTATATTGTATTGTGAGCAATTCCCTTTCTTCCAGTTTTCATTGTAGCATCAGTTAAAGTAAATTTCACTATCCTCATTTGCAAAAGGTGAATACTTTCTATTTTAACACCCTGGAGGAAAAGACTGACTTTTAATGAGCAGTTATCTAATATAAAAATCTCTTACATATATTACTGACATCACCCCAAGTATTAAATGTACATTCCAGATAGGGTTGATCTTGATTCAATTAGTCCTTGGAGAAAGGGCTTCACAGCCAAGCTCTGTCTGTTGCAAAGACAAGCCAGGAGGTGAGATAGAGGAGGGCTGAGTTCCTGTGGACCTCAAACTGTAGCTGTTGGTACCAAGCTTTTAGAACATGCCCGCTTTTTTTTTTTTTCCTTCTCACCACACTCGTCTAGCTCCAACAGCAGGCAATGGGGTTGCGTCCTGTCCCTTCCATTTTTAAGATCCCTTTGAAACTCTTCCACTTTCTGTCTCCCACAGCTCATCACTTCCCAGGAGGGAAGAGGCACGTGGAGGAGACTGGGGACAGGCCAGCCTTTCTGGAGTGGGAGACTCCTTTGCTTTTGGCCACGCCATACATGGGATCCTATTTCTCTGACTAGGGAATCAAATCCACACACCCACTCCCCCCAGCAGAAGCCCAGAGTCTTAACCATCAGACCACCAGAGAAGTCCCTGAAGTAGGAGACTCCTGATCACTCTTGTCCACTGACCAATGTTGTCACCTTAATGTACAGGCCATTATGCTGACCTTCACACCTCTCTTCAGAGCAAATGGTGCACATGAAGCAGGAATAACTGGACCTAGCAGGTGAGTCATCTAATATTTCCTAGGGTGTAAGGAACATCAATGGCAGTGATTTTGAAAAATCGGGCTTTATTTTTCTCATGTACGTCTAGCACCTTCCTTCTCCAAGTGTGGGCTGTAGACCAGAAGCATCAGCACTGTGTGAAATTTTGATTGGAACACAAAGTCTTACCTCCCACCTCAGATCTACTAAACAAGGATCTCTGGAGCTAAGGACAAGCAACCTGTGCTCTAATGAAAGCTTTCAAGTGATTCTTCTGTGCACCAAGTGAGAGAAGATTTCATCTGGAGGAAGGTGGTTGCTGTGTCAGAGGTGGTGTACCTATGGGTCCCTTCACATTTCCTCAAGGTGAGAAAATGACTGCCATAGCTCCAGCCATCACTTCTCTGTTCCGGGCAGGGAGAAGGAGAAAAGGAAATATTCAACCCTTTTCATCACGTTTTTGTCTCAAGTTTTTAGAGAGTTGAGGGTAGAAAAAATATTGGCTTCTCAGCCTCTGTAGAAAATGAAGTAGAAGAAGGCTGGAAATTTCAACTCAGTAAACTGCAGTTTTGCCGCACGTGGGCAGCAAGAACTTGGAAGACCCAGTGCAGGGAGGGAGGAGGGAGGGGGTNGTTTTTGTCTCAAGTTTTTAGAGAGTTGAGGGTAGAAAAAATATTGGCTTCTCAGCCTCTGTAGAAAATGAAGTAGAAGAAGGCTGGAAATTTCAACTCAGTAAACTGCAGTTTTGCCGCACGTGGGCAGCAAGAACTTGGAAGACCCAGTGCAGGGAGGGAGGAGGGAGGGGGTTTCAGGATGGGGAACACGTGTATGCCTGTGGCGGATTCATGTTGATGTATGGCAAAACCAATACAATATTGTACAGTAATTAACCTCCAATTAAAATAAATAAACACATATTAAAAAAAAGAACTTGGAAGAGTTGTTTCATAGCTTCCATATTGGTATTTTTAAAAGAAATATCTCTCACCTCTAAAATGTCCATATCCATCAGGATGTTCAGTCTGCTGTTTGGAACACAACTTGCTTGATATCAGTAGATCTTAAGTCAGTCCTTGCTTTTCACTATATACTCTTTTGTGCATCTTGAGTTTGGTACCAAATGCATGGAATTCCTTATTAGAAAGCCAAGAGGGAACATCGAAAGAGAAGGACCACTACTCCCATTACTACAGAGAATAAGGGAAGTAAATTAATTCTCATATATTCCGTTTAAGCTCATACTAGTGAATAACAGGAGAAGGCAATGGCACCCCACTCCAGTACTCTTGCCTGGAAAATCCCATGGACGGAGGAGCCTGGAAGGCTGCAGTCCATGGGGTCGCTGAGGGTTGGACACGACTGAGCAGCTTCACTTTCACTTTTCACTTTCAAGCACTGGAGAAGGAAATGGCAACCCACTCCAGTGTTCTTGCCTGGAGAATCCCAGGGACGGGGGAGCCTGGTGGGCTGCCATCTATGGGGTCGCACAGAGTGGACGTGACTGAAGTGACTCAGCAGTAGCAGTGAATAACAGAAAAATTTGGGGTGACACATTAGCACACAGACTGACTCTGAGATTATATAATAAACCATCTTGGAACAGACCTGTGTTTTCATTTTATTTGATGCAAGAAACCTTAAGTTGTGGCTCTCCAAGTATAATCTGGGCAGCTGAATTGTTTAAAACACAAGGCAGATCTCTATTAAGAAAACATACCCAGAGATTTAGTATATTCAAGTAACCTTACTGATAATCAGACGAATTCAAATCAAACAGCAATGAAATACTTCCTATTAGCAAAATGTTAAAGAAATTATAATATCCACTATGGGTTGGGAAGTAGAAAAACTAGTAATTATATCCTTTGCTGGTAGTTTTATAAATTGGTATGAAAAGCAAGTTAGAAATGTATATATCAAGAGCCATATAAAATATTCCCTTTTCGATGATCCTGAAATTGCTTGTCTAGGAATCTGGTCTGAAGAAAGGATCTTAAATAAAGGGGGAAATGTTCATTGGAACATTATTTAGAATAAAAACAGTGAAATATAATTCTCCCTAACAGAATAGCAATTCAACATATTATAGTTTTATACAGAGAACCCCATGAACAGTATGAAAAGGCAAAATGATAGGATACTGAAAGAGGAACTCCCCAGGTCAGTNACTCACTGAAAAAGACTCTGATGCCAGGAGGGATTAGGGGCAGGAGGAGAAGGGATGACAGAGGATGAGATGGCTGGATGGCATCACCGACTCGATGGAAGTGAGTCTGAGTGAACTCTGGGAGTTGGTGATGGACAGGGAGGCCTGGCGTGCTGCAGTTCATGGGGTAGCAAAGGGTCAGACATGACTGAGCGACTGAACTGAACTGAACAGACACACATTCAGACTCAAGGAAGTATTTGACAGCTTTTTAAAATTATGGTTAGAGAAACTAGACCACTAGGTACCTATGAGACAATATTTCATTTTTTAAAAAATCAAAAATTTATTGTGATAGAAGCCATATAAATTAAAGAATGCATTGAAAGGGAGATACGACAAATTTAATGTTGATTGTATTATGGTAAATATTTTTCTTTTCTTCGTAATTTTCCACTAGAGGGTTAGTGATAGTGCCATGTTACTTTTTCAGCAGAAAATGCATTTCTACTAAAAACACACTAGAAATCATTTCGAATCTCTTGGAAGAAATAGCTCTTTAAACATAGTTTATGACTACAATAAAAGTCTTTGAGAAATTCTGATTGTGTTTTGGTTCATCAAAAGATCTCATTGAACAATATGAATTACAAATGATCAAGGAATCACAAGTCAGTATATGGTTGATGGACTCCAGGGGACAACGCAGATCAAGTTTAAGTTCCTCTGCTGTCTCTTTTCCGTCCCTCAAGGGTCAGCAGAGTGTTCTAAACCCAGCAGGCCCAGGTTGCTGCTGCTGTTGCTGCTGCTGCTGCTAAGTTACTTCAGTCATGTCCGACTCTGTGCGACCCCATGGACTGTATCCCGCCATCCTCCTCTGTCCATGGGATTTCCCAGGTGAGAAGACTGGAGTGGGTTGCCATTCCCTTCTCCAATGCATGAAAGTGAAAGAGAAGTTGCTCAGTGGTGTCTGACCCTTAGCGACCCCATGGACTGAAGCCCACCAGGCCCCTCCATCCAGCTGAGTCTGAAAGAATAAAGGAGCAGGCCTCGCCTCTGTGCTGGGGGTGGGCAGTGAAAGCAGCTGCACCGTTTCTTAGCACAAGTCTTTTAGTCCTAGGAAGACAAAGGAAGAATGCTCATGAACTTGCGCCAGTTAATTAGCACTTTAGGGAAGTAAACTAGGGAACTCCCTGGCAATCCAGTGGTTAGGGACTTGGTGTTTTTCCTGCCGAGGACCCAGGTTCAATTCCTGCTCTTGGAACTAAGATCCCACAAGCCACAGAGCCACCCGCCCCAGGCCCCCAAAAGTAAACTGACTGTATGTATTATGTGTATAGAGACACAAGACAGATGGCAGATACATAAATACACTTATATATGCATGTAGACATATACAGGCAGACATGTTTATAGGTAAATATAGAGATGGGCTTCCCAATGAGGCACATAAGCCATGGGGAATCATCACTGGACCTGCCCATGGAAGACCAACACTGCTAATCTCCTGCATCATTTAAGGTCCCTTTAATCTTGCCAAGCTCCCCTTTTATTTACATTGGGCCTAAGACACGTTCTGGGTTTCCCAGGTGGCTCAACGGTAAAGAATTCACCTGCCAATGCAGGAGATGTGGCTTCGATCCCTGGGTGGAGAAGATGCCCTGGAGAAGGAAATGGCAACCCACTCCAGTCTTCTCACCTGGGAAATCCCATGGACAGAGGAGGATGGCGGGATACAGTCCATGGGGTCACAAAAGAGTCAGACAGGATGCGGAGAGATATTATTGGGCACACATAATACTGGACACTAATTACATGGTCAGGTTTTCTGCCAAGAGCTTTCCATGCATTATCATGATCCTTGGTGAGGATTGATCTATCTTCATTTTACAGATAAAGGAATTCAGAGGTCAAGAAATGATTTCAAGGCAACTATCACAACATTGTTAACCAGCTATACCCGAAAATAAAAAGCTAAAAAAAATCATTCAAGGTTATTCCAGAACAGAAAGCCCAGATGTGACCCACACGCAATTTTCCACAGGACAAGTAGCAGAGGCTTGTTTTGCACGCGCCAGAATCATCCACCACAATTTGAGACGTTTGCTCTCAATTTTAACATTTGATTTTTACGCCCCCCCCCGAATAAATGTGTACCTGCTTGTACCACAGATGTGAGTCACCAAACACCTCTCTTGGCATGCTTCAGTGTTGACATATGTAAATATAACTGACCTTTATGATCTTCCCTTTATGTTCTCATGTCGAAAACCATCGTTATTACCACGTTTCGAATTATGTGCCGCACTTAAGAAAAAGTATAATTGGGACTTTTTTGCTTTTCTGCTTCAACTAATTCCATTTGGGATGTACAAATAATTTAATGCAGATGCTGGCTTCTGTATTAGCTGATGAAATAGCTAAAGAAGGATATTGGAAACCTTGGGAAATTTCAAGGGATGTTATTATTTAATTCCACTGCCAGAAATGTTCCATTTGGAACCAAAATATCCTGTATGCTGTGAACTAGATGTAACAAAAGTAAATTTTTCCTCTTAACAAGCCAAGTTAGCTAGCTAGACGTACTCGTACTCATCTCAGTGAACAAGTATAGAATGCACGTAGCATGCTGACAAGGCATGGACGAGCATTTGGGTGTTTATTTTTAATGGTTTGACTTCATTTATTTGAAGTTAGGTCAGTGATTGCCATGGACTCAAGGTGAGGACAGTTCATTAATAGCCAAGATCCTCAAACTCTGTTTTAAGAATGACAGAGGGCTTCCCTGGTGGCTCAATAGTAAAGAGTCTACCTTCCAATGCAGGAGACCTGGGTTCGATCCCTGTTCCGGGAAGACTCCACATGCTTCAGAGCAACTAAGCCGATGCACCACAACCACTGAGTCTGTGCTCTAGAGCCTGGGAACCGCAACTCCGGAAGCCCACCCGTCCTAGAGCCTGTTCTTTGCAACAACAGAAGCCATCGCAATGAGAAGTCCACGTACCACAATAAAGAGCAGCCCCTGTTCACGGCACCTGGAGAAAAGCCCGCAGCAACAAAGACCCAGCTCAGCCAGCAGTAAATCAATAAAAACTACTCTTAAAAAAGATTGCTAGAAACGCTATGTATCTTGACTGAAGTGCTATTTACGTCGTTGTATATATTTGCCAAAACTTACTGAAAAGAAAACTTGTACGTGAATATAAATTATGCCTCAGTGAATCAGGTTTGCAAAAAGTATAAGAGACTCTATAAATAATGGGGGACTAAAGGGGAAGATATCCCTGAGAAAATGTTATATTAAAAGTGTATATAGAAAACCAATAAAAATGGTATAAACGCTAAACCTGCTGCTGATGCTACTGTTAGTCACTCAGTCGTGTCCGACTCTTTGAGACCGCGTGGACTGTAGCCCACCAGGCTCCTCTGGCTGTGGGATTCTCCAGGCAAGAATACCACAATGGGTCATCATTTCCTTCTCCAGGGGATTTTCCTGAATCAGGGATGAAACCTGGGTCTCCTGCTTTGGTAGATGGGTTCTTTCCCATTGAGCCACTTGGGAAACATAGCTATTCCCACAGCAAGAATCAAGCTGAAATTCCTCCAGCTCCATTTAAACCCTCCAGAAGGAAGGTTTAGAAGAGAGCATATACCCAGAAGAAAGAACGAAGAGGCAGAAAGGACTGAATTACCCTGCAAAAACAGAAGGAAGGCCGGTATCTTCTCTGTGTGGGTAAATGGAAAAGATACAGAAGACAAGGTCAGAGCATTAGGCAGGGACTGGTCACTCACAGCTCTATAATACAGGGGCAAAGCTTGGCATGTATTTGAACTGCCAAGGTGGGGAGAGGTGTCATTGAGTGAAATGGACTGTATAATTTGTATTTTTACACTTCACTCCCATGGGCATTTGTAAATATTATTCCACTGGAAATGCTTGTGGGTTCAACCAATGAGCTGATAAAAATAGCGTATATCGGACCCATACTACTCGCGCTTGCAAGAGGAAGAAGAGATTACGATCACAATTTCTTTCAGCACTGATGGTACAGCTTTCACTCGGGCATTCCCTCAGCAAATCTGTCAGATGCTCGTATAATAAACACTTCACGCTCTGAAAGAAGTAAGTCGCTCGGCCCTTGCTCACAGGCATGTGAGGTCTGGTGACAGGGTGGGTCTGCGTCCACACTCAGCGGTACCCAGTAGTTTTGGAGGCGAGCATGCGGGAGGGGAGTCAAATCCCAAATCAACTCCTCACATCTCCCCTGATTTCCCTGATAATTTCCTCAACAATAGCTCAAAACTGGTGGTGCGTTAGTCGCTAAGTCGTGTCCGACTCTTTTAAAACCCCATGGCCTGTAGTTCACCCGGCTTCTCTGTCCATGGGGTTTCCCAGCAGGAATACTGCAGCAGGCTGCCATGTCCTTCTCCAGGGGACCTTCCCGGCTCAGGGATCGAACCAGCAACTCTTGCCTTGCAGGCAGTCTCCTGCAATGCAAGATGAACTCTTTACCGACGGAGCCACCAGCTTAGTCCTAGCAGACTCTAACATTTAACTGTTTCACGAGCACATTTTCTCAGTTCTGAGACAGCACAGAGACTGGAGGAAACATCAGCTTTATAAGTGCTTCCTCCACTTCCGAAAAGTCAAAATAAGGGAAATGGCACCCATACTCAAATACAGGAAATGGTATAGTCGAGTTCACACCTCTTTGGCAACATTTTTGTTCACCGACACACCTCTGAAAGTGGGACATTCAATAAAATAACACTTTTTTTCCGAGATTCAGAAGGATTCTATTTAAAAAAAAAAAAAGAATCCCCCAAATGAATAGATGGAATGGTACCCTCATAACACAGAGGTGAAAGGTGAAAATGACTGAAGCAAAAAGACGTATCCCGCCAACCCATTAATCCAGCAAAGCTTTGTGTTACGCTGAGGATATATCAGTACAGGTTACCTCAAGAGGGCTTTCTTTTGAACTTGAACTGCCAAAATTCCAAGCAGACACCAAAGGGCTTCCGTTTAAGTGGGCAAAAGGTGAGCAGTCAGAAGGAAAGTAGAAAGAACAGGAAACAAGGCTGGTTATCAAAGAAGGGCTTCCAAGGGAGAAAAAATAAAACAGAGTGGAAGAGGGAAAGTTTTCAGAAAGTCAACATTCAAGGAAAGTCACACTTAAAAATATAAATCATTTGCAGGCGTTTATGCAGGAGAAAGAGAGAGCCTGCTTTCCGGTTTTCAAGCGCCCTAGGAGCCTTTAGGAGATAAAGAGGCACAAACAGAAGCTGGATCAGAGATTATAACTGGAGTGAGTAGCTGTTTAAGCTGGAAGAAGACCAAAAAAAAAAAAGCCAAGGTTATAAAATTTCAGTTACTATCATTTTAAAATTTATTGCATTGAAGTATAGTTAATTTATAATGTTCTGTCTGGTTACTATTTGAATTTGTCAAATACTTGACTTTGGCTCACTCAGAACTTTGAAAATGTAGCCCGTCTACATCCCTGTTGGTGTTCAGTCGCTAAGCCGTGTCCAACTCTTTTGCGACCCCATGGACTGTATCCCTCCAGGCTCCTCTGTCCATGGGATTCTCCAGGCGAGAATACTGGAGTGGGTTGACATTTCCATCTCCAGAGGATCTCCCCGACCCAGGGATCAAATCTGTACCTCTGGCACTGGCAGGTGGATTCCTTACCACTAAGCCACCTGGGAAGCCCCCATGAACATCCCTAGCAGAGGTTTATCAGGAAAAAAAAAAAAAGACTAAGATAAACAAAACAGAAAACACTCTTGACTGGTACAGCCCCTCAGATGAAAAGATGGCACTCATGGGGTTGGAGGAGGTGGAAACTATCCACTAGAATCTGTTCTCCGAACAAATGGGATCACTTGCGCCTAGTTCCTATCAGGGACCAAGAGAGAAAACAAACACATGAAAGATGTCATCTCTGCCTTCCAGATGCTTCAACCCTTTATGTGTTGGCTTTACAGATTGAGAATTGTTCCTACTTTTCACCCTGCTGTGCTCACCTTATGAATCTCAATAACAGGAAGTTTAGCAAGTGGCTTCATCTTGGGTTGCACAGGCCGTCGTTGATTGGAATATTTATGTAGCCCTTTCTACATGCAAGAAAGTGCGCCAGGTTGAATGAGGCAGGACACTTGCTTTCAAGGAGCTTGTCTGCTCCTGGAAAACGAGATGTGCCCACATGGTCATCAGACATGATAAACAGTCCATAAGGAGGGAGGGACAGAAGTGTGCTATGCGAAATCTGGAGGGGGAGGAAAAAAACTACCTTCCAGCTGAAGGACAAGAAGGAGACTTTAAGGCGGAGATAGCATCTTTAAGGAAAGAAAGGGATGGAATGTTTTCCATCGTTTGTTTACAACTTCATGCTTCACGCGTAAGGGTTGGGAGAGAGTTCATGGTCAAGTAAATAAATTTAGAAAAGGATCCACTCCATCACCATCACTTCATCTCTGTCATTTATCACTTTGTCTCACACTCTTGGAGATTGCTAATGCATATTCTCATTATAAAAGATTCTGAGGAATAAACCGTGGAGACAGGGGCGTGCGGAAGAGGAAAGAGAGGGAGAGGGAGAAAACAGCGCTGAGATAAGGAACATCTGAGGCCGAGGAGGAGCTCGGTCCACTTGAGAAACGACACCACCGCGGTTAATGCTGTTCGATGAACAAGTGAGCAAGTGGGTGGTGAAGAGTCTGAGACGGTTGGAACATATGCTTAATGATTCTCCTCCAGGGGTGATTCAGCCTCCCAGGGGACAGCTGGCAATAACCAGAGACACCTGGATGATCACTAGGGGAATGGATGCCGGCGGCGTCCAGTGGGTAAACAGCAGGTATGCTGCTAAAGATCCTCTAACGCTCAGGACTGCTTCCACCCCTAGCTCCCCTGACCACTAACAAAGAATCATCCAGCCCAAAATGTCAACAGTGCTAAGGCTGGGAAGCTCTGGCCTCAGAGTGGGAAAAGTTTAGCACAGTCAGCAAAGGGGTAGGGAGAGCTCAGGATCAGTGAGACTGACACACAAATACCTTCCCGTGGTTCCAGCTCTACTAACAAGCGAAGGATTTCACCACCTGATATTACTTCTTGTATCTATCCAGCTGAAAGGAGAGCATAGCCCATCGTCTCTGAGGTTCATAAATAGTTTAGATATGTGTTATAGACAATTGTCATGATGTACACGACTCCACTGATCAGCTTCCCTGGTGGCTCAGATGGTAAAGAATCTGCCTGCAAAGCGAGAGACCCAGCTTCGACCCCTGGGTTGGGAGGATCCCCTGGAGAAGGGAATGGCTACCCACTCCAGTATTCTTGCCTGGAGAAATCCCCACGGACAGAGGAGCCTGGTGGATTACAGTCCATGGGGTCCCAGAGTTGGACACGACTGAGTGACTCACACACACACACAACTCCACAGCAATGACTGACAACTTAGGAGCACACCCAACAATGGCCGGTACCATCACCACCAGCTGTGTTCAAATACCAGATCGGCAAAAGGTTCTACCAGAGGAGTTCAAGTGCAGCTAAGGTGGCTACCTAGGAAGATGTTGACCATGCAGACTATAAATCTGACCCCTGTGGCCAAAACAGGGCTGGGAGGATCTTCAGAGATCTCACTTACCCACTGGAGTCACCAAGATGATACAATCAAAATACACGTACCTGACAGCATTTTATCAGAAAACCTAGAGACAAATGATTGAAGGTTTAAGAAACTGCTGATTAGCTGTTTACAATAGCCGAGACATGGCAGCAACCTACAAGTCTGTGAACAAATGAATGAAAATAGAAGATTTGGTGTATATATATAATGAAATATTACTCAGCCATTAAAAAGAATGAAATAATGCCATTTCCAGCAACATGGATGGACCTGAAGGTGATCATACTAAGTGAAATAAGTCAGAGAAAGTCAAATATCAAATGATATCACATATAGGTAGCATTGAAAAATAATGATACAGTACTACTATTATTATTGAATATAATACACATATTCAAAACGGAAATAGACTCAGATAACAAACTTAGGGCTGTCAAAGGGGAAAATTGGCGGGGGCGGGTGGGGAAGGATAAATTGAGAGCTTGCGATGAAAAGACACACACTAGTGTTATTTAAAGTAGATGACCCACAAGGACCTACTATACAGACAGCCTGGGGTACTAGGCTCAATATTCTGTAACAAACTAAATGAGAAAAGAATTTGAAAAAGAATAGATACATGTTTATGCGTAGCTGAATCACTTTGCTGTACACCCGAAACTAACACAACATTGTTAATAGACTATATATAAAAATTTTTAGAAACAGCTGATTAAGCTACCCTCTCTCCCTCAAAAAGACACATTGCGTAATAAAAGAGAAAAATCAATATACACAGTTTTATGTCTTTAAATGCAAAAACACAGTAATAAAGAGAAATTACAGCCAGTGACCAGACTTCCATTTGGAAGATTACAGTTCAAAATGAGGTACTTTTTGACTCATCAGAGGAGACCAACCTTTCACAAGGCTGCAAGGTCATCCCAGGAGGTTGCCTCTAGTTGACCACAACGGTGAATATAAAATTAGCGTATTTCACTCTTAACAGGAAAGGCCTTTCAGGTCTGCTTCATTATGTAAAACGATTATTCTAAGTAGGTTGCTCTTCAATTCTCCATTAATAACAGAGGAGTTTCTTCACTATTGGCCTTTTTTTTTTTTTTTTTTTCCAGCTTGAAAATATAGTACATGCTTCTTCGGAGAAGAGGAGGGGGGATGGTTTAAAAATGTCTTCTATGTAGAAATTTTCACTTATAAAAACCCAATAAATCACTTGGTTATCATAGTGGTGAGTTTTTTTTTTTTAATGCATACACACACAGACACCTCTATACATCTGTGTAATTCTGAGTACTGTGTAGTACGTACCTTGCATATTTTTAGAATGCATATTCTGGAAGACAGGAAATCTGCACCGATGTCAGCTTGTTTTGAAAAAGAATGACATCAGTCTATTGCCACAGTCACTGTGGTTCAAGTTTTCTGTCACTTGTGGCTAAAACCATTTCTAACAAATATAGATGCCCAACCGTTCTGTTGCATGGAAACAGAACTCGGAATGTTCCCCAAGGACGCCAACGCCACAGACACTTCCCTGAAGGAAGAGTCTAGGATCTTCCTTGATCTGTCGTAACAGCATGTCTTGTTGTTTAGTCGCTAAGTCGTGTCCGACTCTTTGTAACCCCATGGACTTCAGAAGGGCACCCTCCCTCTCCCAGAGCTGGTTCAAGTTCACGTCCAGTGAGTTGGGGATGCTGCCTAACCATCTCATCTTCTGCCAACCCTTCTCCTTCTGCCTTCACTCTTTCCCAGCATCAGAGTCTTTTCCAATGAGTCAACTCTTTGTATCACGTGGCCAAAGAATGGGAGCTTCAGCATTAGTCCTTCTAATGAACAATCAGGATTGATTTCCTTGAGCGACTGGTTTGGTCCCCTTGCTATCCACGGGACTCTCAAGAGTTTTCTCTAGCACCACAGTTTGAAAGCATCAGTTCTTCAGCTCTCAGCCTTCTTTATGGTCCAACTCTCACATGCATACATGACTACTGAAAAAACCATTGCTTCCATCTTATGGACCTTTGTCAGCAAAGGGTTGTCTCTTTTTAACTATGCTGTCGAGGTTTACCCTGGTGTCAGTTAGGTCTTTTTCAGGGTCAAAACCAAAGCAGTGATTGTCCCTCCCCACCACAACTACTCGGTTCCCTCCATCCTGCAGCAGTACCGATCTCAGCTATGGGGCTGGAATACAAAACTTCCTGAAAGGAAAAAAAAAAAAAAAAAGTAGGCTTTGTGTTATCCTACGAGAAGGTGACACTGTGGGGCTGACCCAGTCCCACTGGAGCAGCGACACAATGATAGGGTTCACAACAGGCTGCCCCCAATATATGGCACATTGGCACAAAGGAATTTAAGAAATGGCGTGGCATCCCTGGTGGCTCAGGCTGTAAAGAATCTGCCTGCAAAACAGGAGACACGGGTTCAACCCTAAGTCAGGAAGATCCATTGGAGAAGGAAATGGCTACCTTTCTTGAGTACTCTTGCCTGGAGAGCGCCACGGACAGAGAAGCCTGATGGGCTACACAGTTCAAGGGGTTGCAAAGAGTCGAACATGTCTGAGCGACCAACACACACCCAAGAATGAAAAGAAAAGATTTCCTGGCCTTCTCCTGAAGCAGGTCATCAAACTCTTCCATGAGAGATGCCCTCCCAAATCCCAAGGGAAGAAGCTGCCTTTTCTCCAAAGACAAAGGAACACAGAAAGGAATCTACGAGAATGGGCTGGGTTCCCCTCGGTTTACAACACTCAGCTCCCAACACATCTGTCCTTGACTTTCCATCCTCCTTCAAACCTAATGTAAAAACGCTCAGGTGTATCCATGCCTCGGGGTCTTCATTTCCTTATGAAGGCTTAAAAGCCACATGAAACTGACTACTCAATGTATCGAAATACTTGTCTCTTGTTAGTCTGTCTACTGGGACATCTGGGAACTTAGAAGGGTAGCAGAAAAAGGTATTTCCCATTCTCTGCAACATTTAGCTTGAGGATGATCTGGGGTTGAAAAAGTTTGTGGCTTCGCGATTAAGGATCGAGGATTATTATTGGACCTTTCTGAAATTTCTGACTTTGCAGCATTTCTCTCTGGAGAAGGAAAACAAATTTCAATAATGTATACACTGTTTTTTAAAAAATACTCAAAGGGACAGATACATGAGTTCTTGCCATCAAGAACAGCAGGTGTGCTGGCTCTGATGGGAGGAGTGTAAAGATGAATCGGTAAGGACCAAGCAAGAATTAGGTGACACAAATTATGAGCTTGGGGTTAACAGATTCACGCTATGACATGTAAAATCGATTAACAACAAGGTCCTACTGTGTAGCACAGGGAACTATATACAATATCTTATAATAAACTATAATGGAAAAGAATCTGAAAAAGAATGTGTATGTAAACTGAATCACTTTGCCATAGACATGAAAATAACACAATACTGTAAATCAAATATACACTGAAATATTTACAAATGGTATGGGATGAGTCTGAGTTTGCTTCAAAATGAAATTGGGTGGACAGAGAGCTGGGGCTAGAAATCAAACAGCATTGATCATGAATTGATAATTGTTGAATATGCGGATCTATATATTCTTCTGTTGACTTTTGTATATATTTGGAAATTCACAAATAAAACATTTGTCAAAACTTAAAATTTTTTTTTAAAGTTTTGGAGATTCCTGTACTAATAGTCATATTTAGGGAGATATCACTAGCCAGATTTCTAAAGACTTACTAGAGATATATTTATCTTCAGAGCTTTCAGTTTTTCAATTTCAAGTGTTTAACATATAACCAATTTGCACCAGATGGTTCCATCTTCATTATTTATCTAAAGTAGTAATACTGATATTTAACGACTATTGTTGGAGGGAGATTATAGCACTGTTGGAATTTGGAGTTTCAGTACTGAATATTTTACTATTTTGGAAAATGCCTGGTATTTCAAATGATTGTTCAAATCTCTGCTTCTCAGGAAATTCATACTTGGCTTCCTCAGTCAATTCTTTGGGGCTGTCTATTTCTGTAAAGTTACTGGGAAAGCCATTTCATGACTATTAAAAAACACTGACTAGGGCTATGAATAAATTTTTATAGGTTTTTATAATATGAGAGGAATTTGTTTGCTTTGCCTATTGAAATACACGGAAAAAATTATTCCAAAAAAGAATTCGGAGATGGAGCTAATAAGAACTGGAGGACATGAGGCGAGAGAGTATCCGACTCCGTGAAGTAAGCCAGAAAGGGAAAGGCAAAGACCGTATGATACCACTTATATGTGGGATCTAGTGACACAGATGGGCCGACCCAGGAGACAGAAAGGGCGCCACGGGCATAGAGAACAGGCTGCGGTCGTCAGCGGGGAGAGCGGGTAGGCGTGGCATGGATTGGGAGTTTGGCACCAGCGGATGTAAGGTATTATGCATGGGATGGCCCAACTACGAGGTCCTACCGTGTTGCTCAAACCACGTTCACTATCCAGTGATAAACCACAGTGGAATATGAAACAGAACATACATTGTGTATAATTGTGTCACTCTGATTTACAGCAGCAATTAACACAACACTGTAATTCAGCTATACTCGAATAAAAAATACATTTAAAACACGAACGGAGCGCAGAGTTCCGCACCGGGCGTCCACAGACTCCCTCCGCCCCGCTGTCAGATGAGCAGCTAGAACACCCGTCCCAGCAGGAAGGACCTGCGACGTCCTTGGGCTGAGAATAACGAATCATCCACTGCCTAGCTCCCCGCTTCCACTCCCAGCTTGCTTGATAGTTGGGAAGATCTCAGTAGCAAAGCGGGTTGAGCCTTCCGGCAGCGGAAGGTCAGGACCTCAGTACGGGTGGATGCGTCCTATATACCTACATGCTCTGAGTTCTCACAGCTCAGTAATATCTGGCTTTACCTGCAAATGGCTTCCATTGCCTTCCCTCTCATCTCAGAATGGAACAAGCATTACAGGACTCCCTTGGTGGTCCAGTGGTTAAGACTTCGCCTTCCAATGCAGTGGGTGAGGGTTCGACCCTTGGTCGGGGAGCAAAGATCCCACATGCCTCACAGTCAAAAAAACCAAAACATTAAACAGAAGCAATATTGTACCACATTCAATACAGACGTTAAAATACTCCATTAAAAAAAAAAAAAAAACCTTTATAAAAACCAGAAAGATACACATGCTAGACGAGACAGCAGTAGGTTCAAACTAAGAAAACAGACCTACTGATGGGAAGTCTGGGAGCGATTTGCATTTTTTGACTCCTTGCTCAAGTTTCTTTACAAGCAAGCAAGGGTCCCTACTGATGTGAAGGAAGCACACAGAACCAGGGGAGTGTCAGGCACACCTCAAGGGTCCACAGAGCGGGGAGACCTTGTGAATTCTGAGAAAGAATGTTAAATATTATTATGGTGGTTTGGTGGTTTAGTTGCTAAGTTGTGCCCCACTCTTTGCAACCCCATGGACTGTAGCCCACCAGGCTCCTCTGTCCATGGGATTCTCCAGGCAAGAATACTGCAGTGGTTGCCATTTCCTTCTCCAGGGGATCGTCTCGATGCAGGAATCAAACCCAGGTTTCCCGCACTGCAGACAGATTCTTTACTGACTGAGCTATGAGGCAAGCCCCCAATATTATTATACATTATATGTTATTATCTATTATTTAGTTTCTGTGAGCTGAAACGGAAGAAATCATTGCACTTCCAATATACATATTACTCAATGAGAGATTAATAACTACAAAATTCCTCTAAGGTGAAGAAAAAATATTATGAAGTGAACTAAGAATTCAAACTCAGGTTTTCAAACATTGTCTCTATCGTCATGTTTCTATAATCTATAATCCAATGTGCAGAGCACTCTGGTTCAATGAGGGAAATAATTATGTCAATACATGGCATTCTACTTTTTAAGGATGCTTTCACCCCAAGAGAACAATTTGAGAAACTGGAATCACCTTGAACTATCTTTTTTTTCCTCCATCCTCTCTTAACTATCTCCTTCGGGGGGGGGGGGGGGGGGGGAAAAAAA
>SJYA01002943.1:867184-877205 GCA_006410615.1 Neotragus moschatus | reverse complement strand
GGGGTGTGGGGGGGGGGGAGAGGAAAAAAAAGTCAAAAACACAAAAACCTTGATTTTCATCCTTTCAGGTAACATCTCCTGTCAAATGGATTGCCTCTCCCTAATCTTGTCATTTAGCTTCCGAATTATGCAGAGATAAATGAGAGCAGCAACCTTTTGGCTGCTAGATAATTTTATCAGCCTCATTTATGGCTTTCTATAGATTGCATTAACTGCCATTTCTCGGGAGATGAAAGATAAAGTGTGCCTTATGCAAAATGCTCCACTGAACCACAGGAGCCTTGGAAGCCACTAACAGCATTAGAAGGCTGAAGGGAAAAGGTGAGGATATTCAATAATCCATCAACGGCAGGGTTAACGTTGATGACTGTCACGGGCACCTCGAGCCAGAAGCCTGTGTGGCAGGTGTGTGCTGAGCCATAGTTAAAATCTGTCTTGGGAAAACTTCCAAGCATCTCCAAACAGAACTTGAGGCAGAGCTGTGTACCTTCTAATCTTTTCTAAGCAAATGCACCCACTTAGAAAAAGTAGTTCTTTGATGACATTTCAATTCACTATTAGAAGAGTTAAGTATATTTAAAAAATGTGCTCACCTGTACTATGGATGAAAAAAAAACAGAACATGTGCTTAAAAATGTATGTTGTTCTTGAAGGGAAGATTGGGGTAGGGGAGAGAAAAATTTCCCTTTATACAATACAAAATGACAAACTGAAAGTGTTAGTTGCTCAGCTGTGTCCAGCTCTTTGTGACCTGATGATCTATAGCCAGCCAGGCTCTTCTGTCCATGAAATTCACCAGGAGAGAATACTGGAGTGGATAGCCAGTCCCTTCTTGTAATCAAACTCGCGTCTCCTGCATGGCAGGTAGATTCTTCACCGTCTGAGCCACCAGGGAATACGTTAAATGAATGAGACGTGGCCACTGAAATATCTGTTAGCTTAAAAGCTCATGGTAGCCTTTACTTGAGTGGATTTGTTGGACAAAACTCATCAAAATATACCCCCAGAATGAGCACATATTGTGGAATATAAATTGTACCTTGAATTGAAATTGACATTGCATTGTACTTACTTAAAACATTACCATTAGGAAAATCTGGGTGATAAGTATGTGGCAACCCCTGCATTAACTTTGCAGCCTCTTGTGAGTCCCTAAATGATCTCAAAATAAAAAGTTAACAAAAAATATATATATTGTGGCTGAAATTGAGGGAAGATTCAAGAATACATTCCAAAAAAATAGTGAGTATCTAATATTGTCCACTCCTGGAGATAAACCAGAGAGTAAGACAGATAATATCTCTGCGCCCCACACCCGCTCCCCCCAGCCCCAAGGTCCCTTGTTCCAGTGAGGAAAGCAGAGGAAGAAAAAGAATGAAAATGGGTACACAAAACAGCATGCATTCTAACAAGAATGAAGAAAGCAGTAATCAAGCTGAGATGGAGAAAAATCAGGTCAGAGCAGGAGGTCATAGGGAAGGACCTTTTGAAGAGTGACATTTTCACAGATCTGTTAAAGGGGACTAGCTTGGCAGAGTGCAGGAAGGTGCCATCCAGGGAGGAGCAGCAGCTTGCCCATTGTCCTGGCAAGCCATGGGAAGGAGTTTGGCTTGCTCGGGAGCTGCAAGGGAGCCAGTGGGGCTGGAGGAAAGGGAGCCAACAGAGAGGGGCAAAGAGGAAATGGAAGCGCTAAGCACAAAGTGCCCCAAGGTGGATTTGATCCAAGCTGTGAAAGAGAAATACCAACTTGGTCAATATCTGCATATCCTCAAGATTCATCTTCAATTCTCTTTACTTCTTTTTAAATTTACTTATTTTTATTTGGAGTACAATTGCTTTACAATGCTGTGTTCATTTCTGCTGTACAACATCATGAATCAGCTATGTGTATATAAACATCCCCTCCTTCTTAAGCCTCCCTCCCTCCCCTCCAAGTCAGCACAGAGCACCGAGTTGAGCTCCCTGTGTTACACAGCAGCTTCCGACTAGCTGGCTATTTTACACATGGTAGTGCATGTAAGGGGCTTCCCTGGTGGCTCGAACAGTACAGAATCCGCCTGCACTATGGGAGACTGATCCCTGAGTCGGGAAGATCCCCTGGAGGAGGGAATGGCTACCCACTCCAGTATTCTTGCCTGGAAAATTCCATGGACAGTCCACAGGAGCACAAAGAATTGGACACGACTGAGGACATCAACGTTACTCTCTCAATCCGTCCCACCCTCTGCTTCCCTACCAGATCCCTAAGCTGGTTCTCTATTCTTCCATCTCTATTCCTCTGCTGCAAATAAGTTCATCAGGACCATTTTTCTAGATTTCACATACCTGCGTTAATACGTATTTCTTTTTCTCTTTCTGATTTACTTCACTCTGTATGACAGACTCTAGCTTCATCCACATCACTACAGATGACCCAATTCCGTTCCTCTTCATGGCTGAGTGGCTGGCCGTTCCACTTTCTGTTGTTTAGGCTACCCCAGACAGTACTCTCAATGCCTGTGACAGAAGCCTGCTATTCGCAGGTGAATCGGCTACAGGCAACAAATAATCTGTTGATTCCAGGTATGCCTGTCACGTTGTCAAAGGCCAGGATGATGGCTTAGGCCCGTCTTCAAAGATAACTGCAGAATATTTTTTAACACTCATCACTGTCTTCTTAAACCCAAACTGGTAGGCAGCAAAAAGTCTACAAACAGGATAACCAAAGCGCACTATTTTCCATTTTTACACAAAGAAAATGAGAAAAAAGAGAGAGAGAGAGAGACACACACACACACACAGAACAGCCGACCCATGATCTGCAGTGTCAGGAGAAGCAATATGATTGAAATATTACGAAAAGTCACTGCCTTTCCAGTCAATGCCAGATCACAACTGTACGCCAAGGGTACCTGGTGCTGTTTAATTCAGAGGAACCATAAATCTGGAGTCCGCAAAAGCATCTGACAACAGTTAAAGATGTTTTGTAAATGTGCATACATATTTATAAACAGCAGAAGCAGACGCACGGAGTAAGTGTGCTTCCCCTAAAGTCATCTGAAAGTCAAAAAACGCCATTAATTACTTTGTCACGACAACCTTGTTCAATTTCATCTCAGGTGACTTATCAGCTTTGATGCAGAGCTGAAATTTTAATACCAAATTGCAACCAGCTACCGAGGCAGCCTACCTTTAAAACACAGAGCTTCTCTTTCTTCTGGGCAACATTAGCTAATCTGCCCTGACAGAGGAGGGCTCTTCGGAACTAGCTAGCAAGTCTCCCAAATATGAAGCAGTAACCCAAATGTCAATTACTTTTCCAGTGGTAGACAAATTGCTAGCACACTAATGCAATTTAAGCCCAATAATTAGATAACAGGACTACAGAGAGGGCCTGGTGACAGAGCTTGTGAGATAATAGAATCTAGTGTCCTACTTCTTAAATATTAACATCATTCTGTCTCAGTCAATCGGTTTATGGTAATTTTAAAAAGGGCAAAGCAAATTCCTTTTATTGCTAATAATATTGTGCTACTGCAGAGTTAGCTTTGAAGGTTAACAATCTGTGGGGTCAAAACTTAATCATGTGTTATTGTGCATTTATGCATTCTTTTTCTTTCATCTCTTTCTTTTGGAATGCCCTCTTGGTGGAAAGCCAAGGCTTTATGGAAAACACACACGTGTGTGCAAACACACGCAACGCACTGACAAAAGACAGGCAACTCAATTAAAAACAATATAAAGAAATCAATCCGTTGACATCATACACACTCTGTATGTGTCTCTTAGTCGTTCAGTCGTGTCTGACTCTTTTTGACCCCCATGGACTGTAGGCTTCTCCGTCCATGGACTTCTCCAGGCAAGAATACTGGAGTGGGTTGCCACTCCCTAGGGGAATCTTCCCAACCCAGGGATCAAACCCGGATCTCCCGCATTGCTGGCATGTTCTTTACCATCTGAGTCACCAGGGAAGTCCATCGTAAAATAAACATTCTAAATATCTGAACTTGATCACCTTTTCTTTCCCCAATAAATGGCTCATTTTAAGGACATTAAAGATATGCCTATAGACTGCTCTCAAATACCATATGCTCCCCTCCCCAATACTACGCTGCTCACACTTTTATGCTTAGATTCAAAGACCCCCATAGAGTAACTGTTCAAATTTCAGTTAAACAGTGGCTTTTTCTTTTTAGAGGCAGTTGGATATATGTTGCTACTTTTACTTACTAGATTTTTCTTTTAAGTGCCTAATGAATTCTGAAGTTTCTAGAACTTCCAGAATAAACCAGGACAAATGTAAATTCCCCCGAGACATTATCTCCCTAATGTTTTCTGTAATTTATCTGAACAGGGAGTCAGATGGGCTGATGTTCACCTGGTCACAACATGGATTCCAAAATGACAGGCCAAAGATCACATTCTGAACCCTCAGTTTCCTGACGATATGACTGGAGAAATTAAAGCTTTAAAAACTGTCTTTGAGGAGGAACTGGTGGAAAATCAAGTAGGTATATTGGGTGGGGAATGTCTACAAGTTGAATATCACCAATATTAGAAGTAATATGAAGGGGGTTTCCCTGATGGCCCACTCCTTAAGAATCTGCCTTCAAACACAGGGGACACAGGTTAAAATCCTGAGCTAAGGAAAATAAGATCCCACACGCAGAGGAGCAACTAAGCCCACATACTACAGCCACTGAGCCGGCACACCACAACCAGAGAGAAGCCCTCACACACCACAACCAGAGAGCCCACGTGCTGCAACCAGAGAGAAGCCCTCGCACACCACAACCAGAGAGCCCACGTGCTGCAACCAGAGAGAAGCCCTCACATACCACGACTAGAGAACCCACACGCTACAACCAGAGAGAAGCCCTTGCAAACCTCAACTAGAGAGCCCAATGCCACAGCCGCTGAGCCAGCACACCACAACCAGAGAGCCCACGTGCTACCAGCAGAGAGAAGCCCTTGCATACCACAACCAGAGAGCCCACATGCTACCAGCAGAGAGAAGCCCTCGCATACCACAACCAGAGAGCCCACATGCTGCAACCAGAGAGAAGTCCCTGCACACCACAACCAGAGAGCCCACGCGCTATAACCAGAGAGAAGCCCTCACACACGACAACCAGAGAGCCCACGCACTACAATCAGAGAGAAGCCCTTGCACACCACAACCAGAGGGCCCACGTGCTACCAGCAGAGAGAAGCCCCCAACATACCACAGCTAGAGAACCCATGTTCTACAACCAGAGAGGCCCTCGCACACCACAACTAGAGAGCCCACATGCCACAACTAGAGAGAAGGCCTCGCACACCAAAACTAAGACCCAGTGAAGCCATTAAAAAAGAATAAAATTAAAGAATAGCAGTAAGAGGGATCCTTGGGCTTTCCCACCATGTCTACCAAGAATGTTTAGAGACCGTAAGAAACAAGCAACTGGCTGGATAAAAAAATAAACTAAAATTCTTTATGTCATTTTGGATGCTGGCCTGCCAGAGATCCATGACATAATAGCAGAGGTGATTCCATGTTGAACGTCAATATGACTTTTGTGTGTATTTCAACTCTTGAATCAGGTACAACCAGATAATACAAGTGAAAAAAGCACCAATCCAACAGGAATACGGTTAGACATTTCCTTAAGAAAGCTCTAACGCTGCATCCTGACTTATTTGTGAAACTGCCTGTAACTTGAGAAGTTTTTGAGAAGCACTCTTTCTCCCTCTAACTCAGTGTCCTCTTTTACAAAACCAGCAAGATGAGCCGAATAACCTCAAGACTCCTTTAAGGCTGACATGAAAATCCCAAGTCAACAGGAATGACAATAAATGATCCAATCACAAGGCGGATCTCTCAGAGCTATCCAAAATCCCTAGACAATGTTTGAGTATTGGAATAAATTTACATCAGGGATATATATTAATGCATGAGGCAAGATCCTAAAGCAAACAAGTCAATCCTAAAGGAAATCAACCCTGAATATTCATTGGAAGGACTGATGCTGAAACTGAAGCTCCAATACTCTGGCCACCTGATGCGAAGAGCTGACTCTTTGGAAAAGACCCTGACTCATTGGAAAAGACTCATTGGAAAGACTGAGGGCAGGAGGAGAACAGGACAACAGAGGATGAGATGGTTGGATGTCATCACCACCTCAGTGGACATGAGTTTGAGCAAACTCCAGGCAATAATGAAGGACAGGGAAGTCTGGCATGCAGCAATTCACCGGGTCACAAAGACTCAGACACCACTTAGCGACTGAACAACAGCAACAAGTGAGGCAACACACCACTGAGACACACCTCATGTGAAAGTTAGGTTCCCCATGAACGTGTAAAGCAAAAATTCACAATGAAGGTACTTCCCTGGTGGTTCAGTGGTTAAGACTACAGTGGAAGCAAGGTTCGATCACTGGTCAGACAACTGAGATCTCCCATTCTGCATAGCCAAAAATAATAATAATAATAATAATGTGCAGTGGAATTAAAAATATATCTTTGCTTGGAAAAGGCCACACTGGAAATTACTTAATGAAGGGACACAGCTATGTTTTTCTCACAACTCAGGACATACTCTTTTTCATTCAACGGAGCACAAGATGAAGTGGTTGACCTGCATTTAAGGTCACAGGGAATCGCATGTATTCTTGGTCACATGAGCTCCTCTGGGATGTTCACAACAGAGAACTGAACCCCCAGTATTTCCCTCCCATCCCACAGTCCCTCTGACAGTCAGTTCTATTACAACGTTCCTTCTGAAAACGCACATGCATTCCAGCACAGAGACAGAGCCGGGAACAACTGGAGCATAATTTGGATTTCACATTTGCTCACGCTTGGCTTCATCTGCAAAAAACACTAGGTTAACACAGAAAACTCCACCCAGCCGGAAATACACACACACACACACACACACACACACGCGCGCGCGCGCGCAAGCACACACCATGAACAAGGCGTGCCACCCCAGTTCACAGCCTGTGCTATGAGTCACAATTCATTTACATCTGGCACAATAACTTTCCAGCCAATTTCAGATAACTCTCTGCTTCTATCACTTCACAACAGCTCATCAGCTGCACCCCTTCTGATGCTCACTTACTCAGAAAACATCGAGTCTTCTTCAAGGTGAAACATCACATTTATTGTAGCATTTATGCGGCTTCCCAGGTGGCACCAGTGGTAAAGAACTCGCCTGCCAATGCAGGAGACATAAGAGAGGCAGGTTCGATCCCTGGGTCAAGAAGATTCCCTGGAGGAGGGCATTGCAACCCACTCCACTCTTCTTGCCTGGGAAATCCCATGGACAGAGGAGCCTGGTGGGCTACAGTCCCGGGGGTCGCAAAGAGGCAGACACTGAGTGACGCACTTAACACATAGAAAACTGCCACTGCTGGTGTGTGTATGTTTTGTATCACTGATGAAGTTACCCATGGTCCCATTCTCCCCATAAGCCCTGTGGTTTTTACTGCCAGACTTTTGCATAGTGCAGTGATTTAGGAACACAGATGTCATGTTATAGGCAAACTGATGGTACGTGTTCTCAAGGAGAGAAAGGGTAGGCGACATCAACACCATTTGATTGTTTTCTCTTTCTCTCCGATCAGGTGACTTGACTACATTTCAGTCTCTTAAAATTGCAGTCTTTAGGGGCACACGGTGAAAACATCTGAGCAAAGGGTTTCAGCAAAGGAACACAGAGAGACCACCTGCCTCATCGTCATTTAGGGAGGGGTCTGCTATTCTTGATGCAGCAGCTCTAATACAAATATACTGTATTTATCTTTCCCGAAATATGAGGTCGCCTCCTGCTCCTTCACTGTCTTTCAAAATCAAGGTGTTCCCTGAGATAACAGAAACAATTTGGCTTTCCTTCGGAGGGTGCCAGCACCTCGGAACATCTTCATTTGTATCTTCCGAGTGGTGCCATCTCTGGGCCTGGCCGTGCCCATCAACCCAGGCTGTTTGTCCAAGGTCAGACACCCAGGATGGCTGGGTGTCGGTGAACATTCCAGCTGTAGTTTATGGCTGTGCTCAAGACTGTTTGCACAGTCCAGGACATAACTTATGTGCTTTTGTTCTAGCCTTGATAACCTGCTGATAGGGAGCTGTGGCTAAGGGTGCTAGCAGAGCAGGATATAAATTTGTTCTAGCAAGCATCCCATATAAGAACAAAAAAAAAGTACACTGAGACCCCAAGTCTTCACTGACATCCAGTTTTACTTCTTTGCTGGTTTCCACAGATTAAACCCACCCAACCCACATATCTCCCCACAAAAGTTTGAGATGCACAGTGCCAGGTGAATAAATAGCCGGTGTCAATGATCTCCATCAGGTGAGTATTATTTAGTTAATTTACACCTATTATATTATTACAGAGATTAAAGACCTTTTGGTCCAACATGCTAGAAAAGCAATAAATCTGAATTAGATCTACCATTTCAGTCACTCAGGATTAGACCTTTTGGTGATGTGATCCATTAACATGCTTTAAATCTATTGATTCGGCCTAGAAAGACACAATTTAAACTCAGAAGTCACAAAATGAACTTTCCATTAAGTTTGGGAGACTCTGGTCACAGCTCATTTGACTTTTATGAACTAGAAAATGTGATGTAGACCACAATGGCATTCTATTAGGGGAAATCATGCATTTAACCATGTAGCAAAATACTGTAGTCAATTATGGGAACACACACCTCTTTTACACATGACTGGTTTTCTGACTTTAAATTATTAAGGATGTGCATTTAGCTTGTTTTAAGGACTATTTACTCCCAAAGAAGAGATCCATGATAAAACTTGGTGCAAAACAGTAGATGAATATTTTTCATTTATATTACACTTTTTTCAATAAGAAACTGAAATTGAGCACAGAAACTTTTGTTGTTGTATTTCTTTGTCTCAAAGAGAAAACACGTGATCTGTTTGCTTTTCATAAGTGGAAAAAAAAATTCTATCAAGGAGAGGAAAAAAACACCATCAGAAGCAGATTTTGAGATTCATCTGCCAGTCTGAAAAATATAGTGATAGTGTTTAAAAAAAAAAAAAAAAGGGTGGCAATGGTTGGGGGGGACTATTTAGATAAGGTTTAGTTTCTCTTTTCTGGAGTTCATCTTAGTGGTGTACTCTATAAACATCATTTTCTCTCAATATAATTTTGTTTATATTAGTATTATACTTAAGCCAGACTATATTAATACTAGACTCATTATTATTCTATATTTCAGCAAGGGTACACTTTAGTTCCAAATATAATTCAACACAGTTCTTCCTTGAATCCATCATTACCAATTTTTAACGGTTACACTTTTCTCCCGGGTTCACAGTCATAAAACTCTTACTATTCAAAAGCTTGAAATATTAGAAATGAGCTAATTCAAATCCCTCATTTTCAGAAGATAAACCCCACAGAGGTTAACGGACATGCTCAAGGTCACACAGCCCCGCAAAGTCAACCCACTACTCAACCACTATTTCTGCCTCTTAAAAAGAGGCTCCCTCTTCATTTTTCTCAAATGAGACCTCTCCTGGGCTTCATTCACAAAGGCACAGACAAAACTTGTAATATCCTGAACAGGTATGGAGATTGTTCCTATCTACAAACTATTCCTTTGAATCTAGCTTGTCATCAAGACTCCATAATTCTTCTATCTACTCAAAATAGTTTTATCCCTCCTTCTGTAGAGTTCATGTCCTTGTCTTGGTTTTCACCTCCCCTGAACATGTCTGGAAGCCCAGTAAAAATCAGTGCAGTAGTTTCTTGTCCCACAAATCGTCCAGAATCAAGTAAATAGACTCTATCCCTCCTGTTATCAGGTGTTTGTCCCTACAGGATATACAAAAGCCAGGCTGAGTTCAAGAAATCATACAGAAGTTACTGATAGGAATTGGTAATGAATTGTGCTCAGGTAGGGCTGGATGACGGAGGAAGCAATGGCACCCCACTCCAGTACTATTGCCTGGAAAATCCCATGGACCAAGGAGCCTGGTGGGCTACAGTCCATGGGGTCGCTAAGAGTCGGACACGACTGAG
>SJYA01002943.1:764912-867100 GCA_006410615.1 Neotragus moschatus | reverse complement strand
AGAAAACTGCCACTGCTGGTGTGTGTATGTTTTGTATCACTGATGAAGTTACCCATGGTCCCATTCTCCCCATAAGCCCTGTGGTTTTTACTGCCAGACTTTTGCATAGTGCAGTGATTTAGGAACACAGATGTCATGTTATAGGCAAACTGATGGTACGTGTTCTCAAGGAGAGAAAGGGTAGGCGACATCAACACCATTTGATTGTTTTCTCTTTCTCTCCGATCAGGTGACTTGACTACATTTCAGTCTCTTAAAATTGCAGTCTTTAGGGGCACACGGTGAAAACATCTGAGCAAAGGGTTTCAGCAAAGGAACACAGAGAGACCACCTGCCTCATCGTCATTTAGGGAGGGGTCTGCTATTCTTGATGCAGCAGCTCTAATACAAATATACTGTATTTATCTTTCCCGAAATATGAGGTCGCCTCCTGCTCCTTCACTGTCTTTCAAAATCAAGGTGTTCCCTGAGATAACAGAAACAATTTGGCTTTCCTTCGGAGGGTGTCCTCACAGAAGCTCACTGCCAGCACCTCGGAACATCTTCATTTGTATCTTCCGAGTGGTGCCATCTCTGGGCCTGGCCGTGCCCATCAACCCAGGCTGTTTGTCCAAGGTCAGACACCCAGGATGGCTGGGTGTCGGTGAACATTCCAGCTGTAGTTTATGGCTGTGCTCAAGACTGTTTGCACAGTCCAGGACATAACTTATGTGCTTTTGTTCTAGCCTTGATAACCTGCTGATAGGGAGCTGTGGCTAAGGGTGCTAGCAGAGCAGGATATAAATTTGTTCTAGCAAGCATCCCATATAAGAACAAAAAAAAAGTACACTGAGACCCCAAGTCTTCACTGACATCCAGTTTTACTTCTTTGCTGGTTTCCACAGATTAAACCCACCCAACCCACATATCTCCCCACAAAAGTTTGAGATGCACAGTGCCAGGTGAATAAATAGCCGGTGTCAATGATCTCCATCAGGTGAGTATTATTTAGTTAATTTACACCTATTATATTATTACAGAGATTAAAGACCTTTTGGTCCAACATGCTAGAAAAGCAATAAATCTGAATTAGATCTACCATTTCAGTCACTCAGGATTAGACCTTTTGGTGATGTGATCCATTAACATGCTTTAAATCTATTGATTCGGCCTAGAAAGACACAATTTAAACTCAGAAGTCACAAAATGAACTTTCCATTAAGTTTGGGAGACTCTGGTCACAGCTCATTTGACTTTTATGAACTAGAAAATGTGATGTAGACCACAATGGCATTCTATTAGGGGAAATCATGCATTTAACCATGTAGCAAAATACTGTAGTCAATTATGGGAACACACACCTCTTTTACACATGACTGGTTTTCTGACTTTAAATTATTAAGGATGTGCATTTAGCTTGTTTTAAGGACTATTTACTCCCAAGGAAGAGATCCATGATAAAACTTGGTGCAAAACAGTAGATGAATATTTTTCATTTATATTACACTTTTTTCAATAAGAAACTGAAATTGAGCACAGAAACTTTTGTTGTTGTATTTCTTTGTCTCAAAGAGAAAACACGTGATCTGTTTGCTTTTCATAAGTGGAAAAAAAAATTCTATCAAGGAGAGGAAAAAAACACCATCAGAAGCAGATTTTGAGATTCATCTGCCAGTCTGAAAAATATAGTGATAGTGTTTAAAAAAAAAAAAAAAAGGGTGGCAATGGTTGGGGGGGACTATTTAGATAAGGTTTAGTTTCTCTTTTCTGGAGTTCATCTTAGTGGTGTACTCTATAAACATCATTTTCTCTCAATATAATTTTGTTTATATTAGTATTATACTTAAGCCAGACTATATTAATACTAGACTCATTATTATTCTATATTTCAGCAAGGGTACACTTTAGTTCCAAATATAATTCAACACAGTTCTTCCTTGAATCCATCATTACCAATTTTTAACGGTTACACTTTTCTCCCGGGTTCACAGTCATAAAACTCTTACTATTCAAAAGCTTGAAATATTAGAAATGAGCTAATTCAAATCCCTCATTTTCAGAAGATAAACCCCACAGAGGTTAACGGACATGCTCAAGGTCACACAGCCCCGCAAAGTCAACCCACTACTCAACCACTATTTCTGCCTCTTAAAAAGAGGCTCCCTCTTCATTTTTCTCAAATGAGACCTCTCCTGGGCTTCATTCACAAAGGCACAGACAAAACTTGTAATATCCTGAACAGGTCTGGAGATTGTTCCTATCTACAAACTATTCCTTTGAATCTAGCTTGTCATCAAGACTCCATAATTCTTCTATCTACTCAAAATAGTTTTATCCCTCCTTCTGTAGAGTTCATGTCCTTGTCTTGGTTTTCACCTCCCCTGAACATCTGTCTGGAAGCCCAGTGAAAATCAGTGCAGTAGTTTCTTGTCCCACAAATCGTCCAGAATCAAGTAAATAGACTCTATCCCTCCTGTTATCAGGTGTTTGTCCCTACAGGATATACAAAAGCCAGGCTGAGTTCAAGAAATCATACAGAAGTTACTGATAGGAATTGGTAATGAATTGTGCTCAGGTAGGGCTGGATGACGGAGGAAGCAATGGCACCCCACTCCAGTACTATTGCCTGGAAAATCCCATGGACCAAGGAGCCTGGTGGGCTACAGTCCATGGGGTCGCTAAGAGTCGGACACGACTGAGTGACTTCACTTTCACTTTTCACTTTCATGCACTGGAGAAGGAAATGGCAACCCACTCCAGTGTTCTTGCCTGGAGAATCCCAGGGATGGGGGAGCCTGGTGGGCTGCCGTCTCTGGGGTCGCACAGAGTTGGACACGACTGAAGTGACTTAGCAGCAGCAGAAGGGCTGGGATGACAGAGTGAATGGTGCTGGCCTGCAGAACGTGGGTGACTGGAATACACATATGATTTGCCAAGATGGCAGAGCCAAGATAGACTAGGGTACAGTAGGTGGGATGAGGGTTTTGATTTCAATTTCAGACATAATGAATGAAAGATATCCATGGACAATTCACAGTCAGGGAGTAACTGGAGATATGTATAAAGAAATATGAATCTCAAGTTCAGAAGAAACACTTGGTACTAGAATATTTGTGTGTGTGTGCTCAGATGCTCTGAAGTGTCCAACTCTTTGCGATCCCATGGACTGTAGCCCTCCAGGCTCCTCTGTCCATGGGATTCCGCAGGCAAGAATACTGGAATGGGCTTCCATGCCCTCCTCCAGGGGATCTTCACGATCCAGGGATCATGTCCTGAGTCTCCTGCATTGTAGGAGGATTCTTTACCTGTTTGAGCCAGCAGGTAAGCCCACTAGAATTAATATTTGAGGGAACCATAAAGATATTTTGAGCTTAAAAACAAAGATTAAAGGAGGTTACCCAGAGAGAGAGAGAGAGAGAGAGAGAGAGAGTACGGAGTAAGAAGAAATGAGACCATGAATAGTGTCCACGTATTCTTTTACAAATTTTTCAAAATAAAAGCAATTATTATAAGCTAGTATGAATAATTACACACCAACAAATCAGAAACTTCAAAACCAAGTATAAATTTTTAGAAAGGTGCAACCCACTTAGATTTTACCATGATGGAATTAAGAAAAATCAGAACAAACCTACAACTTACTAAGTAGACTAAAATAGTAATTTTAAAGAATTCCTAACAAAGAAGATTCCCAGAATAGATGATGTAACAAGATAAGTCCAAAAACGTTGATAAAAAACACTAATTCTAAACAAATACATTCCAAATTTCAACACATCTTTAAACAAATGCATTTAATCAAAACTATTCCAGAAGCTCCCAATATAAAGTTCTATAGCTGTGATACATTTATAACCAGATATGTTTATAACCAATGGATTTAACTTATACCTGGGTAAATACATGTTTTCTTCTCTTTTTCTCCACTCCAATACAGACAGTACCAAAGAAAGCACAAAATAGATGCTTTAAAAATGCTGTTGGGTGGTATTAAACACCATTTCAGCTTTTGGAATCCAGTGTAGGCGAAAAAGAGAGATGACCTCGATGCAGAAAATGCAATAAAAGACAGGACAGGGTGGGAAATCAATGTCTCCATTTGTAAAGAGAGAGAGAGAAAAAAAAGGATGAACCAGACATTATTAGCATGATATATAAGCTCCGCATAGCCCCATTTATATCACTTGTATTAAGGATAAATTGCCTGAATAAATTCTATTATTCTAAGAAACAGCACAAATAACAACCTGACAGCATCAGGAAAAAAATGAAAATAATAACATTGATATTGCTAGAATTGTGTGTTATTTCTCCATTTCCAGTTTCATGGATCTAGTTAGACAATAATTCAAATTTGAAGGTGGGTTCAGTTTTTAAAGTCAAATTCATGTATCCAAATTGAAATCTTCCAGAAAGAGAAACTAATTATTTTTTATTTAAAAAAAAAAAAAAGGCCTGGACTTACTGTCTACTGTGTCCCATGTTAGGTACTTTGCCCAATTTGAAACACCTAAGCTCCAGTAATTTGGCCACCTGATGTAAAGAGCCGACTCAATGGAAAAGAAGCTGATGCTGGGCAGACTGAAGGCAGGAGGAAAAGGGGGCGAAAGAGGATGAGATGATTGGCTGGAATCTCAGTGGGCATGAGTTTCAGCAAACTCAGGGAAATAGAGAAGGACAGGGAGCCCTGGTATGCTGCAGTTTATGGAGTCGCAAAAATTCAGACATGACTTAGCAACTGAACAATGACAACCACCCACCAAAATTGGAAAGATGGGATTATTATGCCTATTTTATTGGCTATGGAACTGAGGCTACATCCGATCACTTAAACTAACACAGCTAGTGACCTGGAAGAGGTAAAATTGCAACATAACAATTTTCTCTAATGACTGGTAGTGACCTATGAGTTTTGGAATCCTGTGCTTAAATTCCTGAAGGCTTTCTTAACTTGAGTGGCTTAACTGAGGCTTTTCTGAGCCTTGGTCTCCTTACCTGGTGCCTACTTTAGGCACCAGCTTTGAAGCACTAAGTAAAAGTGTATGCAAAGCACAGTGCTAAGTAACTGCTCAATAAAGGGTGGCTGATAGTTAGGAGAAAACAGAAGACCAGGAGACAGAGGTCACACATCTTGGAGGCAACTTCACTTAAACAAAAGCAAATAAAGGGGAGACATTGAAAAAAGAAGAAACCCAACAAAACAACAATCTTAATCCTCTTAATCTTAATCCTAAACTTCCTAGAGCTTACTTCCTAATATCCTTCTCAACAAAACCTCTATTAAAAAAGTGTGGACATCGTTCTGTGTCAAAATTCTCAACTTCCACAAAGAGCTAGTCTGATTGGCCAGCCCCATTCATGTGTTTCCTCAGTCCAATCAGCTATTGCCAGTGAGTGGCAATCAATAGATCTTTGATCTATCGAGAGATACACTGAAGCCTGAATGAGGTTTTCTAAGAAAAGGTGAACAGGTTGGGTGGACACACAGCCTCACCAACAGGATTCATTAACACTGAAACCCTTAGCAAGTTAGAGATGAACCGTAAGGGGGTAACTTTTTTTATAAGGCCCTAATCATACATTTCCTCAAGGAACAAAGGTAAATATTCCAAATATCCCATAATCAACACTGAATGGAACTTTTCCTGGCTATTAACTCCAATGCCTGAATTCAGGTAGGATATGCTGTTTAAAGATTGCTTTTCTCTGGTGAATAGTAGCTTTGATCCTGCATATTATGGAATGGAGTCCAATGAAAATGCTTTCTATTAGTGATAATACACAATGCTCAGATTAACATGTATATACTGCTATATATAAAGTAGATAGGAACTTCCCTGGCTGTCCAGGGGTTAGGACTCCGCATTCCCACTGCAAGGGTCACAGGTTTGATACCTGGTCAGGGAATTAAGATCCTGTATGCCTCAAGGCATGGCACCCCATCCCCCAAAAAGAACAGTAATGGATGTGGGAGTTGGACTGTAAAGAAAGCTGAACACCGAAGAATTGATGCTTTTGAACCATGGTGTTGGAGAAGACTCTTGAGAGTTCCTTGGACTGCAAGGAGAGCAACCAGTCCATCCTAAAGGAAATCAGTCCTGAATATTCATTGGAAGGACTGATGCTGAAGCTGAGACTCCAATACTTTGGCCGCCTCATGTGAAGAACTGACTCATTTGAAAGACTCTGATGCTGGAAAAGACTGAAGGCGGGAGGAAAAGGGGATGACAGAGGATGAGATGGCTGGATGGCATTGCTGACTCAATGACATGAGTTTAAGTAAACTCCTGGAGTTGGAGATGGACAGGGAAGCCTGGCGTGCTCCAGTCTATGGGGTCACAAAGAGTTGGACACGACTGAGNCGCCTCATGTGAAGAACTGACTCATTTGAAAGACTCTGATGCTGGAAAAGACTGAAGGCGGGAGGAAAAGGGGATGACAGAGGATGAGATGGCTGGATGGCATTGCTGACTCAATGACATGAGTTTAAGTAAACTCCTGGAGTTGGAGATGGACAGGGAAGCCTGGCGTGCTCCAGTCTATGGGGTCACAAAGAGTTGGACACGACTGAGTGACTGAACTGAACTGAATGGCACCTACCTCATAAGGCTGGTATAACTTAAAACAGATAAACAGTTAGGACTTACTGTATAGCACTTGCTGTATTCAGTTCAGTTCAGTCATTCCGTAATGTTCGACTCTTTGCGACGCCATGAATCACAGCATGCCAGGCCTCCCTGTCCATCACTGACTCCTCAAGTTCACTCAGACTCACACCCATCGAGTCAGTGATGCCATCCAGCCATCTCATCCTCTGTCGTNGCGATTCATGGGGTCGCAAAGAGTCGGACACGACTGAGCGACTGAACTGAACTACTCTTATAGAAATTTATTATTTAAAAAGTGTCATCTATTTTTAAAATATCCTTACATCTTTTCTTTTATGTTGATCAGACTGGAAAACAAACTGTCCAATACATTTAAAGTTCTTCCAAACAAAGCCTTCTCAGTAAATTTTGAATGCCTGCTAAAAATATTAAAAAGTAACATTTTTATTAGTTCACAAGAACCCATTGTCAGAAAATACATATGGTATACCAAATTTTATTAAAAGATTATATAACTGGAGAACGCTATTTAAAACATGAGTATCTTGAGTTAGAAACACAGCCTAAACATGCTACATTTGGAGCCACATGGCTTCATGAAGTATCTATTTCCTACTATGGTGGTGGTGGTTTAGTCTCTGAGTCGTGTCTGACTCTGTGATCCTATGGACTATAGCCTGCCAGGTTCCTCTGTCCATAGGATTGTCCAGGCAAGAATACTGGAGTGGGTTGCTTTTCCTTCTCCAGGGGATCTTCCCAACCCAGGGATCGAACCCATGGCTCCTGTGTCTCCTGTATTGCAGGCAGATTCTTTACCACTGCACCACTGTGGAAGCCCCCAGAAGATGCAGCAGGGTTTAGATACATCAGAAGTAACTTGAACTTAGAAGCTAACAGGGAAGAATCACTGCATCACAAAGGGTTAAACCAAGAGTNTCCCAACCCAGGGATCGAACCCATGGCTCCTGTGTCTCCTGTATTGCAGGCAGATTCTTTACCACTGCACCACTGTGGAAGCCCCCAGAAGATGCAGCAGGGTTTAGATACATCAGAAGTAACTTGAACTTAGAAGCTAACAGGGAAGAATCACTGCATCACAAAGGGTTAAACCAAGAGTTTTTCAAACTTTCATGAGAAAGAAATTGATAGCAACTACAGGAAACCTAAACCTGTGTATTCAACTGCCAGTGCCCAAGTGCTTGTGAGGCTCTGAGGGCTTGCTCTAGTTTATTGGAAATCATTAAAGTGGTGCCCTCTCCCCACCTGATATTAATAAGGCCACACCATTCTTGCTGCCTGCAGCGCCTCTGTGTAATTTGCCACGGCCCCCAATTATCTGTGGGTGATCTGCAGGCCTGCGAAGGGGGTTCCACATGGGCAGGCGCTTAATGAACAGACTGGCTTATAAACATAGTCTAATCTCTCCCACATGAGCACCTGAGGAGGATCACAAGTGACAGCTGTTTAAATTTGTAAGGAAATTAATGATCCCTAAAGAGGCAGTGCTTATCAGGCTAGGAGTAGGTTTGATAGGGGAGAGTCACCACGGGGCAAAATGTTTATAATCGTCCATAAGTGCCTCATTCTGTAGCTTCACCTTGGGAACTTTTATTGGCACACTCATTTCTATTAATGCTCAGGTTGCCTGAGCTTCTTGGTTCAATCTGTTCCTGATAGCGGGCTCCTGCAGCCGCTAATGAGCATCTCCACATGCTCAGATCACAAGCCATTTAAAACGATCAGGACTGTGGTTGGCATCCTGACCACTTAGGGAAAAATCCCGTCAGATGCAGTCCACAAGGCATTTGTAATGCATCAGCTGAGCCCCAGAGATGGGCCTCACAGAGGGAACAGGGAATAGCCTGGCCACACTGGTTGGCTGCCTGGGAAATAGAGCAGGAACAGGTAATTAAGTGCAGATTGGCCAAAGGGCCTGAAGAAACTTTTTAAAAACAGATCTGGGGAGAAACAGCACATGGCGAAACTCACCACCCTCTTCTCCCATTCATACACATGCAACCCCCCTCCCCCAACCGCTGTTCTGGTATTTTACGACTTTTATGTATCTTTACTGCAAGACATACTACTTTGTTCGCAGTTGTCTTTACATGCAAGACCTCAGGATCCCTTAACAGGAAGTAGCCTCATCTGCAAGGGGGGTTTTACAGAGTGTAGTGTCATGTGAAAGGAGATAACAATAGAGAGACAGACAGACAGACAGGCACAAAGACAGATGAGAGAGAGATATGCTGGTCTGTGAATAGTGTTAAAGGCCGAAAGCCTTAGCTAAACTAAAATAAAAGGACCAGCACCTTTGGGGGGGAAAAAAAAAAAAAAACAGAAGTATATTGGATCTGCTGATGAGTTCATTTCAGAAGAGGGGAATTTTATTACTATTAGAAAATATGAGATTAAACACTATTAGATTTTTATGCAATTTTCTCAAATAGTTAAGTACCCAAATGTTCCACAGGGGTATGTAAGTATGTTCAAATTCAGGCTCCATGGAAATAGAGGAAAAAAATAGGATGGGAAAGACTAGAGAACTTTTTAAGAAAACTGGACATACCAAGGGAAGAATACATGCAAAGATAGGCACAATAAAAGACAGAAATAGAAAGAATCTAACTGAAGCAGAAAAGATTAAGAAGAGGTGGCAAGAATACACAGAAGAACTATACAAAAAAGGTCTTAACTACACGGATAACCACGATGGTGTGGTCACTCACCTAGAGCCAGACATCCTGAAGTGTGAGTCAAGTAGGCCTCAGGAAGCATCACTATGAACAANTGTAAATTAACTATACTTCAACTTTAAAAATGGTTTAATAAAAATCAATGTTCACTGAAAGCTTTTAATGCAGCAGACCTCATGCTAAACTCTTCATCCGGCAACCTTGTAAGATTGGTATTATTATCATTCTAGATTTATATATGAAAAACCAAACACAGAGAGACTAGAGTATATATCCAGAGTCACCAAGTTAGTTCATGGTACCATCAAGATATAAGTTCGATCTCCTCTACCACACCTCTTCAATTTGGGTACCAGACATTTTCTGCTATTACGAAAAGATGTTTAGTGACAGTCCTCATTAAAGATACCAGCTCATGGATGGGTAAAATTGTGAGTGAGCACGTGCNCAAGTTAGTTCATGGTACCATCAAGATATAAGTTCGATCTCCTCTACCACACCTCTTCAATTTGGGTACCAGACATTTTCTGCTATTACGAAAAGATGTTTAGTGACAGTCCTCATTAAAGATACCAGCTCATGGATGGGTAAAATTGTGAGTGAGCATGTGCGTCTACAACAAAGAGGACAGGGAGAGAGGGAAGGGAAAGAGAGAGACACCCAAAGAAGAGAGAGCAGGAAGAAGAAACAAAGGAGAAGGAAGGGTTGAAATGAAGACAGGAAAGGGGCCTAAGATTGGAATTAAGAACAACATTACTCATCTTCCTGGTTGCTTCTCTAGAAGACAAAACGCCAAGCCCACCTCCACCCCACTCACTAGTCAGCCAGGAATGCCCATCTGACGCGACACGGGTAAGGGCGCAGCCATCCTCCAGTTAATGGAGTAGAATGTCTTCCTGGCATCCAAAGACGGGTCTGGAGAAGCATGGTGGGAAAATCTCACTGTACTGAATGGCACTGACATCCTCTCTCCTAAGGCGCAGTGGGGAAGAAAACACAGGGACTTAATAGTGATTGATGTGGGCGGGAGGCAAGGCTGAACTGCTCAGGGCTAAAAACCGTGCCCAGAAGGAACTGCATGTTGTCATCTCATGCTTCCTGACTCAATTCACTGGTGCTGTTAAGGCCATTGTGTCCCAAGAAACATGTACAGAATTCCAAGTCTGAGATGGATTCCTTTGTTACTATGTCAGCTTAATGGTGCCTTCATTATAGAAGATGGTTCTTTCCTCCCCAAATCACAATGTTTCCTTTAGCGGGCCTTATGATCTAGTGGAAAATTCTCAGAACCGAGAATCACAGCTCTTGGGTTCCACGTAAAGCTCTGTTGTGGATTTCCATAAGAACTTCAGTATGGAGTGAAAACTCTCTGGCACGAGCCCTCACTTTGTTAAACAAACAAAAACCTCTTTTAAAACTCTAAAGTACCATCAGAGGCATCAGAAATTCAATTTCAGACCACGCAAAATACGACAGGTTATTCTTGTTCTCTTACTTTCATCTCAACCAAGTACCTTTTCAATGCAATATTGAAATACAATATTATAATACATACAATAAATAAATGCAAGACAACATTAGCTTTTTTTCTATTCAGGAAAGAACATATTAAGTGGTACATCCATAACTGTAAAAATAAATGGCCACTGGGCCTTCCTTGGTGGTCCAGTGGTAAAGAATCGGCCTTGCAATGCAGGGGACATGGGTTTAGTCCCTGGTCCGGGAAGTTCCCACCTGCCACGGGGCAATTAAGCCTGTGGCCATGACTATTGAGCCCTCGTGCAGTGGCTACGGAAGCCTGCGTGCTCAAGAGAAGCCACCGCATCGAAAAACCTGTGCACCGCAACTAGCCCAAACACAGAGACGAAAATCTAGCACAGCCAAAGATAAATAAATATCCAAAAAATTAATAAATGGCAACTGTCCAGCGGGGCGTGGTTAATATTTCCTACCATGATACGCTTGCTGATGCCACCTCTACCTTCTCGAAGCCAAAACCTGCCCTCATTTTCCAGTGAAAGTGAATGTCACCCCTCCCCCTCCTCGGCAATAATTTCAGCTGCAATGGGAAGCTTGAAACAATAGGTCATAATTGCAGGCAGCCCAGTAGCAGGAGCGCAATGTTAACAGCCAATTAACAGAATATTTTCAGGTAAGACGCTGCTGGAAAATCCCGCTCTAGCCTGATACCCACGCTCACCAGTGGAGGTGACTCCAGTTTAGTTCGTGCTTGTATCGGATGAGAAAACACAGGCACATTATTCAATCCGACCAAGCTGTCTGTTCAGGAGATGCTTTAGGAGTGATTAATGACAGAAGGCAAAGAGGAGCTGCTCAGACCTTGCCTGCCAAGGTCAAAGGCACAGGCAGACAGAACCGGGAGAGGCAAGGAGGCTGCCCGGATCTGGATTTCGGCCGTCGGCCTCAAGTTTTGGCTGGAGCCCCGGGCGTGTTGTCATTCCCCCTCCCTTGCAGTGGGACCACACACAAGATGGAGAGGCATATGGTGCCTTCTCCAGACTCGGCGTAAATGTGGGCTCTGATTTAAGCTTTAAACCTTTTAGACTCCTTCGCCAGCAAGATAAAATATATAAGCCATGATATTCCGAGCACCATATTTTGTGCAATATGCCGAGTAGCACGTGGTTCAGTGATTTTGAGGGTAGAGCCAACAGAGAGTAAGTCAAGCCACATCTTTGATAGGGGAAATTGACAGGTGTGTGTTCGCCGGAAGGAAAACGTTAGGCCAATAATAATAATGATGCCATTGACCATTCGAGGGCTTGTACGTTACAGGCACAGTGCTGACATCTTTATATAGATTTTCTCATTTAAACTGCATAGCAAACTTATGGGGTAGATCTTTTTATCATCCTAATTTTCTGAAGGAAGCAACAAAGGCTTAGAAAATTAAATCATTTGCTCCAGGTCATCTGGTTAGTTACATGAAGGCAGGACTCAAACACAGGTGATGAGACTCCAGAACCTGCACATCTAACATTATAATATAATGTCCATATTATAGATACTAGACAAATACTNTCTTTATATAGATTTTCTCATTTAAACTGCATAGCAAACTTATGGGGTAGATCTTTTTATCATCCTAATTTTCTGAAGGAAGCAACAAAGGCTTAGAAAATTAAATCATTTGCTCCAGGTCATCTGGTTAGTTACATGAATATAATGTCCATATTATAGATACTATACAAATACTATACAGTGCAGTACCTACACTGTATACTGAACATTACTCGCCTTCTGTTTGATTTTGATATATAAATTCTGTACAGTCAAGGACACTAAATGATACATCAAAGCAATGTGAGCTCACTCAAATGACTGTTCATTCATTCATTCGCTTATTCAAGCACTAACTGAACATGCGCAGACTATGAAGCACAGGAAAATGCCCGGAGGACTTTATAAATATATATTCCAGGTCTATCCATGCAGCAGACTTGTTGTGATAGCTTTCACTCCATTCTTTGAGCTTGAGTGGAAAAAAAAAAAAAAACACATATATTAACGGGGCTTCTCTGGTGGCTCAGATGGTAAAGAATCTGCCTGCAGTGTGGTAGACCCAGGTTTGATCCCTGGGTTGGGAAGATCCCCTGGAGGAGGAAATGGCAACTCACTCCAGTATTCTTGCCTGGAGAATCCCTCAGAGGAGCCTGGCAGGCTACAGTCCATGGGGTCACATATTATTAACATCAACTCACAAAACATTCCTCTTCTTCATTTCATAGGAAGAAAGAATATGGTCCATCAGTTTGGAGCAGGGGTATATATAAACTTCAGGAGTGAGATTTTCTTAACCTTAACCACAAATGGAAAGAGAAAATCCTGGGAAACAGGCGAATTAAGCCCCCGAGTAAATGCAACAAGCAGTCTTTTGGACCCACTTCCATCAGTACAAGGTAATGGTTTAAAATGATCCCAGTCAATTCAGCAAGTAGGACAGTGAGCCACATCCCTGAACGTTGAGTGCTCAGACAGCCAGGCTGCCTCCCAAGGCTTCAGCAGGCCCGATGGGTGCAGGTGGATTAACAGCACCAGAGTCCTGGATGCCAGGTCAGAACCACGGGCACTGCTTGGATCCTTCTGCCTCCCTCAGGGCTCAAACTTGCCCTCCTGCCCGAGAGGGTGGCGAGGACTGTTTGGCAGTGCTTGAGAGAGGCTGCTGGTGCTAACTGCACTTTCCCCTGTGGGCAATTCAAAAATAAACAAGCAATGGAGGTACACAGAGAGAGCACACAGGCGCAAGCAGGACGCTTCCAAGGGTGGTTTTGCTACAAGGGGGCATCAAGCAAGTGGGGGAGATGGTTATTAAACTCCAGCATTCNCTGGTGCTAACTGCACTTTCCCCTGTGGGCAATTCAAAAATAAACAAGCAATGGAGGTACACAGAGAGAGCACACAGGCGCAAGCAGGACGCTTCCAAGGGTGGTTTTGCTACAAGGGGGCATCAAGCAAGTGGGGGAGATGGTTATTAAACTCCAGCATTCCTAACACCCCACCCCAAGCCGACTCAGGGCCAGAACAATGAGTCCCCATCCACCCTGGGACTTAAGAATATACACATTGTAGCACATGCAAAAAGAGACTTGTTTGCATATGAAAATATGCACACGCTTGACTAAACCATGTGCACAGCACCCCCCCACACACCTTTTTGTTAACTCCCAAAACATTTTGTATTGGGGTATAGCTGATTAACAATATTGTGGAAGTTTCAAGCGAACAGCAAAGGAACTCAGCTATACATATACCTGTCTCCATTCTCCCCAAAACCCCATTCTGTCCAGGCTGGCACACAATNCCATGTGCACAGCACCCCCCCACACACCTTTTTGTTAACTCCCAAAACATTTTGTATTGGGGTATAGCTGATTAACAATATTGTGGAAGTTTCAAGCGAACAGCAAAGGAACTCAGCTATACATATACCTGTCTCCATTCTCCCCAAAACCCCATTCTGTCCAGGCTGGCACACAATATTGAGCAGAGGTCCATGTGCTATACAGTAGGTCCTTGTTGGTTGTCCATTTTAAATAAAGCAGTGTGTACATGACCTTCCCGAAGTCCCTAACTATCCCTTCCCCCCGGGCAATCGTAAGTTTGTTTTCCAAGTCTGTGACGCACAGCCCTTCTGAAAGGGCTAAATGACAATTACTCTGAGAAACCACTGAAGTTCCCTGTAGCCAGGTAGCAGGCATCTCTGCACCAACTAGGGAAAGATTCATTCTGAGCTGGCAAACACAGGTCCTCGTAAACCAGCCTGTGAGGCACTGCTGCAAGCCAGTTTCCTGATGCAGACAAGAGAGGCCCATTTCCAGTCTCTTTGTAAGCACTGTGCTGTCGGCTTCATCCTGAACACTGGTTATATTCGGCTTTATAACATTTGCTATGAACGCATTCGTTATAATACCCATCTGACAGCTGCTGGTAAACAAAACGCTGGCATGACAACAGATGGAAAATGGAATCATTCCGAGGTGTAGAATGCAACAGGTACTTTTCGGAGGTCATCTGAAACCACACACAGCATGGAAGACAGAATCTGTGCCAAGGTCCATCGCAGGTTAGATAAATAGAGGTGTCTGAATATTTCAGAACTGACTGGCTTCACGTTGCACCGTGCTTATGTGCGCTCAGTCTCTCAGTCATGTCCGACTCTTTGTGACCCCCCGGGACTGTAACCTGAAAGGTTCCTCTGTCCATGGAATTTTCCAGACAATAATACTGGAGTGGGTTGTCATTTCCTTCTTCACAGGATCTTCCTGACCCGGGGATCGAACCTGCATCTCCTGTATTGGCAGGAAGATTCTTTACTACTAGTACCACCTGGGAAGCCCTGCATTGGGCTTGAGGTCTCACTAAGTTTTGGTTCACCAAATTTCCTCCTAATTCCTTTTATTTCAGATCCCTTAGTAAAGAAAATCAAATTGCACTTTTAACCCAACATGTTGGGTAACACAAAATTGATATACCTGGCTAAGAATGTACTGGATGGACTTCCCATCTCAGCATCAGGCAAGTTTGCAACATTTTTATTTGCCTTTAAGGATAAGAATGATGAGGCATACCATAATACTATGTTCCTTATATATATTCCTTCCTCTACTTCATGCAATGTGGGCTCATTACTTGCAAGATTTCTTCAGTTCACAGCTTTATAGTTTTTAATTTAGTTACTGAAGTTGATGGCACTCGGGTAGCTGAGAAACAAGGAGTTAGCAGAAAATACTAGCAGGGACAAAATATATTGCTCTCTGTTTTGTTTTCTTCACAGCTGAAGGTTTCTGGGATCATACACCTCTTTTCTTTGTCTGAAATAGACAATAACCTCAGGGAAGAAATTGCCAGCCAGGATTATAAAGACTGTGTTTCGTGTTTTGCCATCTTCTTTCGCTAAAACAAAAGTCAGTAGTGGCAGATACATTTCTTCTCAAACCNTGCTCTCTGTTTTGTTTTCTTCACAGCTGAAGGTTTCTGGGATCATACACCTCTTTTCTTTGTCTGAAATAGACAATAACCTCAGGGAAGAAATTGCCAGCCAGGATTATAAAGACTGTGTTTCGTGTTTTGCCATCTTCTTTCGCTAAAACAAAAGTCAGTAGTGGCAGATACATTTCTTCTCAAACCTTTAATTGTTTCTTGGTCTTGAAGAGTAAAAACTTTAATTCTCATGGTAGAAAATTAGATAAACAGAGGCATTAAAATAAATCACTGACAGTCTGTCTCCTTGAGATAACCACTGCTGATGCTTCACTGTATTCCATTTCAGATGTGTGTGTGAGACGAAGAAGAAAACAATACATATACAGATATATTTCAGGCAACATATGTGTTGAAAGCTTTTCTATGGCATAATAAGAAAAGTTCAGATTAAACACACGTACACATACACACATGTACCTAAAACCCTAATATTAGTAATATTCTAAAAGGTACCCAGATCCAGGGACTTCCCTGGTGGTCCAGTGGTTAAGAATTTGCCTTTCAATACAGGGGACAGGGATTAGATCCCTAGTCTGGGAACTAAGATCCCACATGCCTTGGGGCATCTAAGCTCAAGAGCTCCAGCTAGAGAAGCCAGCGTACCACAACAAAGACCCAGCAGGGCCAAAAGGAAACAAATAAATAAAAGGTCTCAGGTCCAGACAGGAAAGCTCTCTCCATCCTCCGCGTGTGCCCACAAGTTAACACTACGAAGTCCTCCTCTTCCTCCGCCCACCCTTCCACTACTGCCCACTTTGCCAAAACACCCAAGCAGCCCACAGGCAAGGGACCTCTCGCCTCCTAGACATGAATTAAGCCCACGTGCTGTGCCCCTGTGCCCTGGCATCTCTTGCGATCAGGTCTCCACCTGGACTCGTACACCCACTGATGTATACGCAACTCCCGTTTGGGGTCCTCCAGTGTTTTTCACAAAACAGCTGGTGGAATCTTCTAAACGCATGTGGGATCACATGACCCCTTTATTCACAGGCACCCCCAAGGCTCCCCCATTTAAGGTGGCTGAGATGATGCCTGTTGTCCGCCTCCTGCCCGCCTCCTGCCTTCCCGTTTCAGTCTCCCCACCTTCCTCCTCCTCCCCAGGCACACAGGCAGGTCCCTGCAACGCTGTCACCTTAGACTGAACACCATTCCTCTACCGCCCTTCTCTCATTGCCTAAACCGACCCTTCTCTCAACCGAAGCTCCTTCACCCAGCTGAAGTGGCTTCACTGAGAATGCAGAGTACCTTCCCTGACCTCCTATCAGTAGCCCCATAGCATCTTATGTTTCTCCCTCAAAGCACTTAGGCCAAAGTATGAGAACAGTTTTTTTCATTGTGAATCAACCCTAAAGGTGTTTCTCTGCTGAGTGTGTGTGTGCGTGCGTGTGTGCGCGCACATGCGCGCCCGCGCTCAGCTGTATCCAATTCTTTGTGACACAATGAACTGTAGCCCGCCAGGTTCCTCTGTCCATGGGACTTCCCAGCCAAGAATACTGGAGTGGGTTGCCCTTTCCTCCTCCAGGACATCTTCCCCACCCATGTCTCCTGCACTGGCAGGTGGAGGCTTAACTGATCCATAATAACGGGTGCATGCCAGATGGCTATTAAATCAACATAGTTCACCTGCAACACTTACTAGAAGAAGGAGAAGAGCTGCAGAAACATCCAATGACATGCCAGGATCTTGACACATGATAGTATTAGAGTGGAGACTCAGCTGTCCCGATTCAGGGCTGTTGCACACCCAGGCTACCCCACCTTCACCGGGGTTTAATGCTGCAGCCTGATATCAAGTGCTTGAAAGGCCGATCTGTCCCGGATCTCAGTCTCCATCAGCACCGACCGCGCCACACGCACTGCTCCCATCATCTCAATCAGCTCAGCACCATCTCCAGACACAGCCACGTCCACAGTAGCTTCCTCCACACCTCCTGACTCCAATCTGCCCTCACCCTCCTCTGTCCAGCTGCAGCCCAGGACCTGGTAGGCACCCAGAAAATCTCTCCATGGCTCTGCTTTCAACAAGAAACTAGAGGCAAGTTCCAGTTCTGCTCAAATCCCCTACTCACTTGCCCCATCAAAATCATCTCTATTCTCAGCATCTCTTCACGCGGTCCTCTCTTCAACTCAGTAGATATCCTAACAGAATCTCATGGACAATGTCTGTTCTTGCATCCGAGCCTCTGCATGTAGCAGCCCCTTCCTTCCAGATTTCTCTTTGACATTTCACACCCTCTACCTCCTCAAACTCAGTCTGAATTCCCTTGTGTAGAAAAATCATCCTCTAATATTGCACTCTAACCCCAAGCTATCACGCAAATCGATTCTTTGAACGAATCCATCGATACAGGACTGGCGACCTACCACAAGGAACTGATGAACAAGAAAAAGCATTTCACCACATTTGATGGCTAAGGCATTGCTCCGTCCTGTGTACAGGATCTCAGAACAAATGAATGTCTACAAAGACATGATCACATCAGGACAAATATTTTTCAAGTCCTCTGGGAGAACCTTCCCCTTCCATGGCAAGTAATGAATATCCAAGGAAGACAAAGAAATAATAATATGAGATCGACTTTAAGTCACAGCTATTTAGGCCAGAAAGAAGATACGGGTCTGCCTACCTGGGACTCCAAGGAAAATAACACATCCTGCCATCCTTCTCTGAAAGCCTCTTGCCTGCCCTATTCTTCAGGATATCAAGGAAAGAATTCTGACTCCTCATATTCTCCAAGCAGGCCATTATCATACATTGTCAAAAGATTAAGTGATTGCTAAGAAACTATCATGTTTGAAGGCAACCCAGCAACACGTCCACAGTCTTTATACAAGCTTTATTTCTTACAGGAGAATAGACATGAACCATTTAAATGCCTACATTTATCAGGGTGAGATGTCCTCTATTTACATAATGATAAGGGATTTTTTAAAATGTTCAGTGTAAATCGGCCATCAAGCGCACCTTCCAAGGCCCTGTTTGCAAACACCATTCTATTTTGTTCTCAAGAACTAGGATGTAGTGACAAAAGGCAGGTTGGGGACAGGAAGTGAGGCTCCGGTTTGAGTTCTGTTACTGAATACTCAAATGGCCTTAACCTCCCTGAACTTCAGTTTCTTCATTGTTAAGTGGAGATAATCAGCTTATTGTCAGTATCGAACGCCTGGTGATGGGATAAGATCACCCAGAAGCTGGGCAGGAGGGAGGCCTCTTTGGAATGAAGTCAAGAGAGACTGGAAAGAGAAGAAACTGAGAGCAAATACAGACACATTTTATTTCAGGGTTTCGTGCAAAGGAGATCAGAGAAACTGGGTGGCAGATGGAGGGGAAGTGGAGTCACAGGAGATTTTTTTTCTGTCGCATATATTATGGAATGTGCACACAGGGATGGGTGTGAGGGTGTGATCTTGTTCTGTCTAAAGGTGTCAAACCCCATCTCTAGGATGGAGAGTCACAAACTGCCATCTCAACCCAAGCTCCGTCCTTGTCCTCCAGACTCAAAGAGCCAACAGTCTCTTTGACCTCTGTGCTTGAAAATCCAATAGGTGACTTACGCTGAATATGTTCAAAAATGAACTTCCAGTATCTCCCATTCTTCAACTCCCTCCCTTCCCTGCCTGCTTCTCTCCTTCCCCACCCCTTCCCCCCTCTAAAAATCTGCTCCTCTTGCAATCCATCTTGGAAATAGCACTTCCATTTTTGAAACGAACAGGCTAAAATAACTGCAGTAACCATCGATTTCTCCCTCTTTGGCATGCACTGACTAAGTAGACGTCTCTGCTTTTAAATACATCCAGCCTCCAACCAGTCCTCACACCTGGACTGCCACCCCCCTGGCCATCTCTCACCCGGATGGCTGCAAGGCTCCCTTTGTTGGATTTCCTGCCTGCATCTTGCCCGGCATCTATTCTCTACCCAACAGCAAGAGTCTGACTTTTCAAATGTGCGCCATGTCACACTGTCCCTCTGCTCAACACCCTCCAGTGACTTCCTGTCTAGCTTAGAGCAAATTCCCAAGTCCAGCCCATGACCTTCAAAGCCCTAGAGGATCTAACCCTCACCCACTGCTAACTCTCTGATGCCACACAGGACCACTCCCGTCTCTCTCATTCCCTCCCCTCCAGGTGACTCCATGCTAACCTCTTTGCTGTGAACCTGACAATCCATCCAGGTGTCTCTGTACTGGTCGTGCCTTCTGCCTGTTCCTTCCAGATATCCACCTGGAACTCTTCCTCACTACCTCCAGATTTCTACACTCATGTCACTTATCAGAGATGCATTCTCAGACACACACCTCTGTGCAAAACAGCATCCTTCATCCCATCCATCACATCCTATTCTCCTTGAAAGTAAAAGAGTTAGTCAGTCGTGTCCGACTCTTTGCAACCCCGGAGACTGGAGCCCACCAGGCTCCTCTGTCCATGGTATTCTCCAGGCAAGAATGCCGGAGTGGGTTGCCATTTCCTTCTCCAAGGGATCTTCCCAACCCAGGGAATGAACCTGGGTCTCCTGCATTGCAGGCACATTCTTTCCCTCCTTACCTTGCTTTATTTTTCTTCATGCCACCATATGTTATTTCTTTTTTATGTATACGTCTGTGACCCCCACACTTCACCCCTATCTCTAAAAGAATGTAAGTTTCTTGAGAGAACTTTGCTTTTTGTTTCAGTTTTGGCTTTTGCTTTTTCACACTACATCTTTATTTTGTAAAAGACTGCCAAGACTTGAGTAAGTGCTCAACAATATCTGTCACTGAATTCAATATATATATATATACGTTTATATATAATAATGTATAAAAAGTGAGATTATATATAATGTGACATTTCTGGGTTTCCTTTCTTCCTGCAATCCTCCTTGGTAAATTAGTAATTAATATAAACAAATTTCAATGAAATCTTACATTACATGGCTAATAAGATAACAGAGAAGGAAATGGCAACCCACTCCAATATTCTTGCCTGGAGAACCCCATGGATGAAGGAGCCTGGCAAGCTACAGTTTGGGGGGTCACAAGAGTTGGACATGACTTGGCAACTAAACTACCACCACCAATAAGATGACACTGGGCTTCCCTGATAGCTTAGTAAAGAATCTGCCTGCAGTGCAGGAGACCCTGGTTCAGTTNTCTTGCCTGGAGAACCCCATGGATGAAGGAGCCTGGCAAGCTACAGTTTGGGGGGTCACAAGAGTTGGACATGACTTGGCAACTAAACTACCACCACCAATAAGATGACACTGGGCTTCCCTGATAGCTTAGTAAAGAATCTGCCTGCAGTGCAGGAGACCCTGGTTCAGTTCCTGGTTTGGGAAGATCCCCTGGAGAAGGGAAAGGCTACCCACTCCAGTATTCTTGGGCTTCCCTTGTGGCTCAGCTGGTAAAAAAATCCACCTGCAGTGTGGGAATCGTGGGTTTGATCCCTGGTTTGGGAAGATCCCCTGGAGAAGGGAAAGGCTACCCACTCCAGTATTCTGGCCTGGAGAATTCCATGAACTGTATAGTCCATGGGGTCACAAAGAGTCAGACACAGCTGAGCGCCTTTCACTTTCAAATGACTTTAAAAGGTTCATTCAAATCTCCCAGGTGACAAACAGGCTCTGCCTGGGTAAGGCAGGCTGCGAGTCCTGGAAGCTTTGCTGTCATGGCCAAAAGGGCTTACATGATTTGGGATTGAGCGCAATGACTTATGCATCAGGTCACATCACTGGTAGAAGTATTCTCAGTAGTGGAAAATTTGGAAAAGGCAGTGACTTTCCTGGCCTGAGGTTGCGGCTAAAGAAACATGTTCCAAATTGTGACCATATACATGGTTATTAAGACTGGAGAGGGTCCAAGCTATTTACATATTCCTGATTGATCCCAAGGCAGCGTGCGGCGGAGGTGATACAAAAGGGCCCAGCAGAATGTAAATACTCGAAGACTTGCAAACGGTCTGAATGCTGGATTCACTGTCTTTGATCCACACGGACCTGTCAGCAGAGGACAAGAGCCTTCTTACTGCTGTTGCAGGCGTTTAGACACAGCCTAAGCTCAAGTGTTGGCGGGCCATTCAGCTACGTGGACAATAGAGAAGCACCTTGGAAACCAAGGTTAAAAACAAGAGAGGCAGAAAACGAAGAAGAACTGAAGGGAAAACATCAGTGGCCACCTATCATGGGGGGGACGGATGCCACAGCGTTAGTCCAGGCAAGTTTATATAAACAAGAAACACACAAGAGAATAAGCAACCACAATAACTGTCTGGGGAAAATCAGAATTCAGCGTGGCCATAATGTTATCTAGTTATCTACTTTCCAACAAAAAATTATAAGACACGTGAAAAATCAAGAAATTGAGACCAATATTCAGCGAAAAAGTAGTTAACAGATACCATCTGTCATTACATGTTGGACTGTTGGATTTAGCCGGCAAAGATTTCAAGACATTATTATAAGTATGTTCAAAGAACTAAAGGGAAAAAAATTTAAGAATCAAAGTATGCAAATGAAAAATACAACAGAAAATCTGAGTGAGGAATGAAATAAAGGGACAAAGGAATACTATGAACAACTGTGCATCCAAAAAATTAGATAGCCTAAAGTATAAAAATTCCCAGAAAGATATAAACTACAAAAACAAAGTAAGAGAAACTCTGAATAGATCCATATCAAGTAAAGAAATTGAATTAATGAGCAAAAAAATTTTCCACAAAGCAAAACCCAGGTCCAGATGGCTCCACTGGTAAATGTTATCAAAATTTTTAAGAAGGATTAACATCGACACTTCTCAGTCTCTTCAGAAAGAAGAGGAGGTGACACGTCCCAGCTCATTTAGTGAAGCCGGCATTACATCAACATCGAAAGCAAACAAACCACAACGCAAGAATACTATAGACCAAGATCCCTTATAAATACACATGCAAATATTCCCGAGAAGATGCTAGCAAACCAAATCTAGCAACGTAGGAAAAAGATTTTCGACCAACCACAACATGTGAAAATTTGTCAGTGTATCATGTGGTAGTAATAGAATAAAAGACGAAGCCATATGATCATCTTGACAGACACAAAAAAAGGATTTGACAAGAGCCCAGATCCTTTCATGATTAGAAAAACTCAACAATCTAGGAAGAGAAGGAATTACATACATCACCTTCCTAAAGGACATCTACCAAAGAACCTGTGTAGTATCATACGAAATGGGAAACCCAAGTCAGCAGCTCCCAAATTTCTGACCTACAGAAACTATGCATACAAAGCTGTTCTGTTTTTGATACATCAAGTTTGGGGCTAAATTGATTTGTACCCATAGATCTGGAAATAATAACAATAATGATACAAGACAGGAGGGGAAGAGGAGGAGGAGAAGTAATAGCAGCTGCAATAATAGTTGTTGCTGTTGTTGTCCTACAAATGCATCTGACTCTTTGCAGAGAGTCAAAGAGTCAGACTGGACTGGCTCCTTTGTCCCTGGGATTCTCTAGGCAAGAATACTGGAGTGGATAGCCATTCTCTTCTCCAGGGGATCTTCCCGACTCAGGGATCAAACCCAGGTCTCCTGCATGGCAGGCAGATTCTTTAATGTCTGAGCCACCAGGGAAGCCTCACAAATGGTACTCCGTAGTAGACCACAGCCTCTCAGCCAGAAGGGCTCTGAGTTGGGGCTCCAGACTGTTAGATAAAAGTGGATGCTGGAGTTCAGCCTCTAAAGGATGGTCCATGTCCAAGGCATCAGAGAGTTCCAAGATGGGATGAGGTCCCAGCACTTAAGATTCTTCCTAAGGTCATAGTTGGTCCTTCCAAGGACTAAACCTACCAGCAAAACCATATGACCCCAGCTGTGGACACAGGTGACCTGAGAAAAGGGATCAGGGCCCAGCCCCTCCCAGGAAGTGAAGTGGAGGAGCCATCAAAGGCTACACGTAATCACAGAAGCTGGATGCCTCAGCCTTGAACACGTGAAGGGGTAATCAGCTCCCAAGGAGTCCTCACTTCTCATCTGATGATCTGAGAGCTGCCTGAGGCTGGCTTTACTGGCGCCCTGCTCTGCTCGGGCCTCTGTTTGCAGCTGCAGGTGCCGCAGATGCCTTGTATTAATAGTAAATCAGCCACTCTCCCGGTGTGTGCCCAAGCACACAGCATCATGTCTCACCTGACCCCAATTTAAGACAATGTCCAGATGGCTTCTTGGGGACAGCGCATCTGTATTTCTTCAGTCCTTCTCCAACAGGGCAATTCATGTTCCAAGTGAGATATTTTGGCCCCTAATTTGCTGTGGGTTTGGTCCCTTTTCATAAGATCACTTGTTTAAAAATTGATTTTTTTTTTTTTCCTCACTGTGTGGGTTGCAGGATCTCAGTTCCCCGACCAGGGACTGAACCCACGTCACAGCAGTGAAAACGCCAAATCCTAACCATTAGGCCACCAGGGAATTCCTGTTTTCTGTCCTCTTTATGAGAAGGTGTTCAGTCATGAAAACTGAGGGCTCCTTAGGACAGAAAATGCCAATCTGTATCTACTTTACTTTCATTCACAAATGAAAAGGGACAAGTCATTGCTCAAGAGTGCAATTAAGGTTAGATTTGGGAGTTACATAAGTAAAACACAGATATTTTAATCCAGCATGACAACTAACAAAAGTACATAAATAAATGTCTTAAATAAGACTTAAATGAGAAGGGAGACTAGACACTCTCTCTGATCCTCATGACTCAAAGATTTTATATTCACTGAAAACCCTGTGATCAATACAAGGGCACCTGAAACAGGCAGATTCCCCCTTTAGCATTGCTTTTAAAACATGCTTTCCTTTGTAGCAAGCCATCAACGATGGGGATTCTAAACATGTTTGGAAATTTCCTGAATCCATAAATGCCCGGAAGAGAAGGTAAACAAGAAAAAGTGACCTCTGTAAATTTGGGCAAGGTCACAGGCTGATGTCCAGATTTTCACGCCCATAACCAAATATTCATAACACTCTTATTTCTGTTCATTAGGAAGCAATCATCCTATTCAAGGGAAAAACAAGGTCCTAAAACATTACAGTCTCAAAACAAAGTGACAAAGTTATCAATTTTAGAACCATAAAGTATCCAAAGTGTTAAATGGCTCCATCTTCAGGGTAAATGTGAAACAGCTCTGTTTCTTTCGAGTCCTGAAAACGCAGGAGCTATTTCAAGTCCTTCCTGAATTAGATGGATGTAGCTGTGGTCGCCAATCCCCATGGCTCTAGGGACTGGAGCTGCACAATCAATGTTGTCTGTGAGTAGTGTCCACAATGAGTCTGAAAGTGTTCTTAACCGATTACGTGCTTGGGTGTGCTCATTCGTAATTCAAACTCTCATGATATTCAAAACACCAGCGAGTAAAATAATGCTTTCTCTCCAAGGGCATCTGTCAAGTTCTTTCACAAATGTTCTCTTGCGTATCTTTATATCTTACTGGGATGACGGGCCCAGGGAGGGAAGGAGAGCACGGAACAGGTCTTGTTTTCCTCCATCCCTGGAAGGAGAAATAGGCCAGGAATTGACTTCCCTACATTATCTCAGAAGGCTGCTGCTGAATTTGAATATGATAAATATTCGTTATGGAACAGTGTGAAAATTATTGAGCACTTTTATTCACGTGATACTATAAGAAGCTAAAACCACACAGATGGTCCCTTCTGTCCCCCAAATTACATACACATAGCTCAATATGAAAGCGATCAGCTATAGTTAGAGCCAGGACTTATATAAGCAAGCCGATAATGATTACCGACCAAGTGGGAGTAAGGTGTGCGGTGGGGGGCGAAGGAGAAGGAACCTAGACAGGGAAGAAAAAGAGAGAGCTGTTTAGTCTGAGAGAGTATATGAGTGGAATAGTGGAAGAGGGCAGAGAACACAGCTGATTTTAAACAAAACAAGAAATGAGATTCGGTCACGTAGTTCTAGAACCAAGAAAGGAAACCAACACTTGATAAAAAGATTGGAGTAAATAATCCAAAACATGGCACTCAGTTCTTTATTATGACTGTCTTGTCATTTTCAGCCACTAAAATAATCCAGTGGGTGCAGGCAGCAGTTGACGGATCTCCACTTGGAATAGTTACCATCAATTACTCAGTTCAAACACCAAAAGCACTGGGGATTCCACAATAAACAAAATCAGTAGGTTCTCATGGGGATTACAGCCTAAGTAAGTGCTTGTTGGAGCAGCTTGGGCTACAAACAGGCATTCCTCAGGTAAGGACACATGTACCCAACAGACACATAACACTGTTAACACTGATGAAGAAATTTAAATATGTGTTTATTTGGTTTTAGCTTATGACCAACACAGTATCTCAGGCAGATTTTTAAAAAGGAAGAAAATGACCTAAAACTCTCCATTACCAAATCATAACAGTAGTAACAGTCAACTACTTCAGTCATGAAATTTAAAAAAAAAACAAACAACACTTGTTTCGTTGAAGGTAAGTTATGACAAACCTAGATAGCATGTTAAAAACCAGAGACATCACCTGGCCAACAAAGGTCCATACAGTCAAAACTATGGTTTTACCAGCAGTCATGTACAGATGTAAGAGTTGGACCGTAAATAAGGCTGACCACTAAAGAATCGATGCTTTTGAACTGTGGTGCTGGAGAAGACCTTTGAGAGTCCCTTGGTCTGTAAAGAGATCAAACCAGTCAATTCTTAAGTAAATCAACCAACCCTGAATATTCATTGGAAGGACTGATGCTGAAGGACCAATACTTTGGTCACCTGATGCAAAGAGCCGGGTCACTGGAAAAGACCTTAATGCTGGGAAAGATTGAGGGCAGGAGGAGAAGGGGATGATGAAGGATGAGATGGTTGGACGGCATCACTGACTCAATAGATATGAGTCTGAGCAAACTCCAGGAGATAGCGAAAGACAGGGAAGCCTGATATGCTGCAGTCCATGGGGTTGCAAAGAGTCAGACACGACTTAGTGATTGAACAACAACAATAATCATTATAATAACTATNTTGAAGAGATCTCTAGTCTTTCCCATTCTGTTGTTTTCCTCTATGTCTTTGCATTGATCGCTGAAGAAGGCTTTCTTATCTCTTCTTGCTATTCTTTGGAACTCTGCATTCAGATGCTTATATCTTTCCTTTTCTCCTTTGCTTTTTGCCTCTCTTCTTTTCACAGCTAAGACCCATGTTGGGCTTCTGTCCTACAAAACTGCAGGAAAATGAATTTTTGCTGGTTTAGTCACATAGTTTATCCACAACGAGGTGGGACACACTTTACCAACAATAAGAACACCAAGACTTACTGCATAATGCAGGGAGCTCTGCTCAACATCATGTGGCAGCCTGGTTGGGAGGGGAGTTTAGGGGAGAATGGATACATACCTGAAACTACCACGACATTGTTAATCGTCTTTACCCCAATTCAAAATGAAAAGTTTAGAGAACACCAAGTTACCTACTCCCTCTGGTTCTTGGATTTTTTTTTTTTTGCCTTTCATTCTAAAATGCAGATAGCTTCTTTCCTATTCCAACAGTCAGGCAGCCTCTCTGCTATTCCAAAAGTTGGTTCTCTCTTTTCCAGAATTTCCACAAGCTATTTATGCTCTCAACTAGACTGAGATCTAAAATCTGGGCATCCTTGTCACCCTTGCTCCTCAGCTTCAAGCACTGTGCAGTATGTCTTTTCCAAAGACATAAAGCAGGATATTTCCAAAGGTACCTTGAGTTGAACTGTTGGGTCAAACACGTCAATTAACAAGTGCTCAGTGCTCAGTTATGTCTAACTCTTTGCGACCTCATGGACTATAGCTCGCCAGTCTCCTCTGTCCATGGGATTTCCCCAGGCAAGAATTACTGGAGTGGGTTGCCATTTCCTCCTCCAAGGATCTTCCTGACCCAGGAATCAAACCTGTGTCTCCTGTATCTCCTGTACTGTGGTGGATTCCTTACCCAGTGAGCCATCAAGGAAGCCTTCCCACCAAAAGCCAGTGATATTTGTTCTAAGTTTAACCTACTAAGCCACCATCTTTGCAGAACCACACTTCAAGATTGAATCCAAGGTCATAAGGGAGGCAGAGCTCTAAAGAAGGGCTTGAACCACTTACAGGAGCAAAGAATTGGAAGCAACCTAAATGCCAAACAATAGGGGATGCTTTACATTTACTGTGATGCAGCTGGACTATAAAGCCTTGAAGTAAATGTTACACATTCATATGTTGATGCAGAAATTGCCCTTAATATGTGTATAATTGCTATGAAAGAGAATATACAGAATAATCCCCCATATGTTTTGCCTGTTGAGAGAGGGAGGGAGGGAAAGAGAGAGAGAGAAAAAGGGAGAGAGGCTAACAGCCCTATACCATAGGTAATAAGCACCACCTGCATTAGTATTACGGCATTTTTTAAATTTGTTTTTAATTGTTGCTTTGACATATACAATGCAATCAACAAATGTTCATTTCATGCTGACCAGGCACAGAGGTGCATGCAACGGGTTCAGAGGAGGAAGAAAGCCCAGAATTCCTAAATGACCTTATTAACCCTCACCCAGCAGCTATTTACTGCAGATTTATTGCATGTTGAGCCCTGGCGTAGGTGCTGGAGAAGAAGCAAGGAGCAAGGCTGACCTGCCTCGGCTCTCCAGGGGCTTGTGCTCTGATGGGAACTGAGGGAAGGGCAATAAACAAGCAGATGGCAAATGCAAGGCTTTAGCACCAGGCTCAGGGTCTCCCTCATCATCTCATGGGCTTCAACCCTGCAGTGACATCCTTCCTAATACCCTGGCCCCACACAATAGGTATCAGCAGCCTTGGACTCAGCTAGCCCTGACATAGCCCGTCTAAACTGTCATTGGTAAGACTTCCAACATCACTTTCCCCACGTTCCTATCTTTCCCCACAAAAATACTAAAGCCTCTTAGTCCTTAGTGGTCAATTTGTAGAGATTGGTCTCCTACAGTTGTCAAGTTCAACTCTTGCATTCAAATTTCATTTGTCACCCTAGCTGAGAATTGGACCATGAAGAAGGCTGAGTGCCGAAGAACTGATGCTTTCCAACTGTGGTGCTGGAGAAGACCCTTGAGAGTCCCTTGTACAGTAAGGAGAGCAAACCAGTCAATCCTAAAGGAAATCAATCCTGAATATTCATTGGAAAAACTGATGCTGAAGTTCCAATACTTTGACCACCGGATGCGAAGAGCAGACTGATTGGAAAAGACCCTGATGCTGGGAAAGATTGAGAGCAGAAGGAGAAGGGGATGACAGAGGATGAGATGGTTGAATGGCATCATTGATTCAATGGACATGGATTTGAGCAAACTCCAGGAGATGGCAAAGAACAGGGAAGCCTGGCGTGCTGCAGTCCCTGGGGTCCCAAAGAGTCAGACATGACTTAGTGACTGAACAACTGTCCTACAGCTAAGGATGAGCCCTGATTATCACATATGACCATGGTCCAGGGATCAATGGTCTCCTTGGCATTATTCATCTGCTGTGAGTCATCCCTACCGTCCATTTCCCTCCAAATAAGAATGGAGCTAAAGAAGATGATAAACACAGTTTTTACAAGGTCTATTATGACATCAGCAGGCCTTCTTTGCTGTTCAGGCACTTTCCCTATCTCTAAGTCCACACTGTTGCATGCCATAGTGGTTCTGAACCTTTTCTATTGTCCAGACCATCATCCCACTCCTGACTCCCCAGTATCATCAGATGCCCAGCCATATTCCTTTATGAAAAACATCAAGGTCATAGGAGCCCAGAGGGAGTTAAACAAAACAGAGAAGTGAAAGAGCCATGAAAATGCAGAACAGTGAACAAAGCGAAACAGGACTCTCCCAGTTACACACTCTCCATCCAATATTTAATCAGCCTTACACAGAAAGAACACTGTTTTCCCTCAGGAGTGACAGAGAGTAAGAGAAACAACATACAGAGTTGCAGGTATTAGAAAGACATACGGATCTTAGCAGATTTGTTAGTTCCACAAGGATAAAATTATTGATTACTATCTATTATCTGACAGGTCCTCTGATGGGTAATTTTTATACCTACTCGGCAGTGATCAAAGCCCATTTTCAAGGCTGTCCTGTTATACACTTGCCACGGATAACGAAACTGGGCTCAAGTTAAGTAATGCGTGCACAAGCGAAATACATGGGAGCTGGACTTTTGAACTCGAGCCTGTCTGAACCTGAGTAAAAGCCAGGACACCTCTTCCCTCAGCTGTTAAGACTTTATTTAGAAGGAGAACTATAAGCAGAAAGGAACTGTTATGGGAAATCCTCAAAAAAAAAAAAAAGGGTCCTGAAACCTTCTGCATCACGCAATAATTTTTTTTCCCCTTCTCATGTGAACAGATTAAACTAATAGATTATGAGCATTATTCTTAAGCAACTTATATCAGGGTTGATGGAAGCCTGTTCTTGAAAGATAAGCTGCATATCAGCACTGAGGGAAAATGAATTAAAATGCAAATCTGAGTGTGCTCCCATTGTTAGACTATCTTTAATAGATATGTCTTCCTGAATACATCACAGGCACAACTGTCAGCTTGCATCTCAAATAAAGCAAAACCAACCTCTAATGGCATTTCACTAAGGGTAAAGTTTATAATTGGATTTTGCCATGGGTGGAGTTTCAAGTTGCCCTTAACCTGGACCTGTGTTTTTGGCCTCATGGAGACAGATAAACAAAAGGACAGTGCTTTCCCCTCTCTGACCTTTTTCTGGAGCAGCGGGTTGACTGAACACTCAAAACCTCAGCTGCAAGGTATGGGGCATCCCTTACATCTTCTGCTCCCCAGGCCCAAAGGGAGCACTGTCCACAGGACCCTGTGCCTGTGGGGAACGAGACCCACCCCCAGGCAGACTGCTGAAAACAGTTTCATCAAGAGGTGAAGGCTGGACTTCAAAGTGACAATCTTTCCTGATGCTGGGAAAGGTGGAGGGCAAGAGGAGAATGGGGCGACAGAGGATGAGATGGTTGGATGACATCATGGACTCAACGGACATGAGTTTAAGCAAACATCGGGGAACAGTGAAGCCCAGGGAAGTGTGGCGCGCTGTAGTCCATGGGGTCTCAGTGAGTCTGACATGACTGAGCAGCTGAGCCACAATACAAAGGGACAGAAAGGCAGGAGAAAATCACTGAATGGCTTTGGTCTCCTGATGTTCCTCAGATTCCCATCTCACTAAGATCATGAGTCAGCGCTGCCTGTACTAAAGAAGATACACACCCCAAAGTTCATCAGTTCCCACCAAAAGAGTAATGGGACATTTAAATACTAAACAAAAAAAAAAAAAAATGGAATGTCCAAAAAATTGTCTGAAGACTACAGTAACAATGGAAATAACAATAATGACGATAATAACTAAATGAAAAAGCCAAATGAGAAGTCCAGGTATGTGCTACTGACTTAAAAAGGAAGGGAGTAGAAATCAGGCTGGTAGGAAAAGTCTCCAGAGGAAGTACCAGCTCAGCCACACCCTGCAAGGTGCAAGAGCAAGCAAGGACAGCTCCACACAGACCCGTAGAGACAGGTGCACATTCTGGGAACATGGAAGATTAAACACACGTTTTGACTTTTCTCCATCCAACACCCCTCTTGTAACAGAATCACACTAGTCTTTGGGCTTCCTGGGTAGCATGAGAGGTAAAGAACTCGCCTGCCAATGCACGAGACATAAGAGATGTGGGTTCGATCCCGGGATCGGGAAGACTCCCTGGAGGAGGGCACGGCAACATACTCCAGTATTCTTGCCTGGAGAATCCCATGGACAGAGGAGCCTGGAGGGCTACGGTCCGTAAGGTCACAAAGAGTGGGACATGACTGGAGCACCTTAGCACGCACGCCCTGCTGCTGCTGCTGCTAAGTCACTTCAGTCGTGTCCAACTCTGTGCGACCCCGTAGACGGCAGCCCACCAGGCTCCTTTTCCATGGGATTTTCCAGGCAAGAGTACTGGAGTAGGGTGCCATTGCCTTCTCTGCTCTAGTCTTTAGCAAAGAGCCTCCCTCCCCATCTTAGGACCCTGCCTCTGAAAGCAGAGTTAGGTATATGACTCTTGAGAGAAGTCAGGCTCCATCTAAACTGGGACCTGGTCCAGGGTCAGGCAGTAAAAGAAGCAAGAAGACTCCTTCTATATTCAAGGACTGACAGGGTACCAAGACAGAGGGGTCCTTTCCTGAAAACAAAGACGCCGATAAAGTCAGAAGTCTCCAGTTTCAGGGTCATCCTGGCTCTACATGAAGACAACCTGTCTGAGAATGAAACCCTAACAGAATAAGAAATTTGTGATGAGTGATGGAAAGACAGAGAGAGAAAGAGACAGGGGCCCTGATGACATTATTTGAGCTGCTGAATCTGGCCACTCAAAGCTAGCAGACCAATGGAACACCCAGGTAGGTGAGTCAACCTATGTCCCCGATATTACTTGTTTGAGTTGAGTTCCTTTCATTTGGACCCTAAAGAGCCCTGAAGGTCACGGAATCAAGTTCAGCAGGGGAGGAAAGGCCATGAGATGGAGGAGGCTTCAGCAGTAGATGGACGCCATAGCTGAAGGTCAGTTAATTTGACCAGGTGGCGCTAGCGGTAAAGAACCCACCTGCCAGTGCGGAAGATGCAAGAGACTCTGTTTGACCCCTGGATCATGAATATCCCCTGGAGGAGGAAATGGCAACCCACTCTAGTGCTCTTGCTTGGTGAACCCCATGGACAGAGGAGCCTGGCGGGCTACAGTCCATGGGGTCACAAAGAGTGGGACATGATTGGAGCACCTTATTACTGCATTTATTGACAACTGAAAGGTTTTCTACCTTGGGAACCAGAAGCCACTGGAAGACAAGTGTCTCTAGGAAAATAAGACTATACTCTAAGAACTGAAGTCCTTTGTAGGAATAATTTCCACTCCACAGTGAGGGGGTAGGGGACAGGGCACACACTGTATAGAGAGGAAAAAAAAAAAACATTAAAAATCTCTTTCCCATCAAATCCAGCAGCCGGTATGTGAGTCTGACATCTGCCTTTTTCTCCCGAATTGCCCCACTTCTCCACTGGCCTCTCCTATTCCCTGCACCTTAAATCTCTCATTTCCCTTTCACAGCTGAATGATCAGGCAGCTCGGAGTTCTTGTAAGTAACCCTGAACAGCTGCTGAGTCCTGACGGGTCTGAACAGAAAGGAAGAGTCTCTCTGTGGCCATAAACCACTCCACATCCTCACCCATGTCGTGCGTTTCTGTGTCCACCTGCACACTCATCAGAATCCAAGAGAAGCGAGCAGTGCTGTCGTTCCCAGCCACACAATTCTGGCTTTTTAGGGAGGAGATGGGAAATCTGAATCTATCCAGAGAAAATCCTAACTGGCTGAAACGAAGATCCACCAGAGGGCAGGCTTGTTATCTTTCCTGGGTTTGGAACTCTCAAATACAAAACTCTTGGGTGAGGCTTCTGCAAATAGCTGCCTACTAAGAAGCACTGCTGCTTGTCTGGGGTTTTACTGTCTCCATATAATGAACCCTTGCGGCTCATACCACCTGGAGAAGCAGATGACGTGGTTGTTTCTGGTTGGCCGCTGTTAAGGTAGTTTAGACGATTAATATTCTCTACCCATAAATAAGTGAACATAAAACAATAACAATGAGCTCTCATGCATTGAGCACCTACTAGACGTCAAGCCCATCATTCAGCACTTTGCTTTCCAGACTTCATTCTATCTTTCAAATAATAGCATCAGGTACAAATGTTATTATTACCTTCATTTAAAAACTGAAGAAACTGAGGCTTAGACGTTTCATTAATATGTCTAAAGTGTCAGTTGCTCAGTCGTGTCCAACTCTTTGCAACCCCATGGACTGCAGCACGCCAGGCTTTCCTGTCTTTCAGTGTCTCCCAGAGTTTGCTCAGATTCATGTCCATTGAGTTGGTGATGCCATCCAACCATCTCATCCTCTGTCATCCCCCTCTCCTCCTGCCTTCAATCTTTCCCAGCATCAGAGTCTTTCCTTATGAGTCAGCTCTTTGCATGAAGTGGCCAAAGTATTGGAACGTCAGCTTCAGCATCAGTCCTTCCAATGAGTATTCAGGATTGATTTCCTTTATGATTGACTTGGTTTGATCTCCTTGCTGTCCAAGGGATTCTCAAGAGCTTTCTCCAGCACCACAATTCGAAAACATAAATAGCAATAGCAAAAATAATACAGTATTTTTAATTAAATATACATGTGTAATGGTAATAACCTTTGCATATTTAGAACTATTTAGCTAATTACATAATTTTTCTTCAAAATCCAAGCAAAGATCCTTTTTAAAAGATTTTTTTAATGTGGACCATTTAAAAAATCTTTATAGAATTTGTTACAATATTGCTTCTGCTTTATGTTTTGGTTTTGTGGCCGCAAGGCATGTGGGATCCTAGCTCCCTGACTAGGGAGCGAACCAGCACCCCTGCACTAGAAAGTAAAATCTTAACCACTGGAGAGAAGGGAAGTCCCTGCCAAACATCTTTTAATCTAAAAAATTCATCTGTAGCAGACGCCAGGATTTTTCGATGGTATCTAGCATTATATGGAAGTAAACATTTCAAACACATTGTCAGTCTTGGGCTGAGTTCCACTGAGTGTGTTTATATGCAATTAAAACATTTTAATAAGAAAAGAAGTTTCAATACAAAGGGATTTTGTGGAAAATGTCACTTCTACCTGAAGTATAAATTTTAGAAATGTAATACTCCCAGAATACAAATAGATAGGCAAAGAACAATCTTGCCACCTGAAGAGAGAAATTTTAGAGCTCTGATTTATAATTATTTATATTATTACCAGGCTTATGCTATGAAAGAAATCTAGTAATTGACATTAATTATAATGCAAAGATATATAAGTACAAGTATCTGCCTGACTATGAATGCTTAGACATAATATCACAATAAACAATTCTTTCTGGAGCTTACAGTCTTTGGATGATGACTAATACCACAAAATCTCTGGTTACAGAACTTAAAGCATCGTGAAGCAGGCGACGTTTGACAGGCAGGAGTTGTACTTCTCGCTTCCTCCCCAAATTGGCACTTTCACAATGTGCTCCCTTTCCTATACTTATTTCATTTAATTAAGGTTTAGGGAAAATATTCCTACCAGCCCCCCATCACTGCTGTTGTGCTGTGCTTAGTCACTTAGTCATGCCCAATTCTTTGTGATCTCACGCACTGTAGCCCGCCAGGCTCCTCTGTCCATGGGGATTCTTCAGGCAAGAATACTGGAGTGGGTTGCTATGCCCTCCTCCAGGGATCTTTCCACCCTAGGGATCAAATCCAGATCTCCCACATTGCAGGTGGATTATTTACCAGCTGAGCCACCAGGGAAGCCCACTACAGATTTAGGTTAAAACGTTAGATGGACCTGGCATTTTTGTGTATGAGTAGTTTTTAAAATATATTTTAAAATATGTTCTACTGAAACATATGGAAAGAAGATAAAATAACCACTAAAGGCTTTCCAATCTTGAGGCTAAGATACCAAGATATTTCTCAAGCTCAGAGAACATCCAATGTTTCCATGAAAATCCCATTGTCGATGCAAACAAATGAACATACCAACTCAACCAAAAAAAACAACTACAACCCCTCTACCATTTATCTGATTTTTCAAGCCCCGGAAACCTTCAAATGTTAAGGTATTTAGTATAGTCAATGACTGCAACAATAATGAACTTCCTTCCTTCCCTTTATGCTCAAATAGGGCCACCCCTCCACTCACAATGAAATGCCTAAATGAAAAGTCTTTATCATGCTACCAAAAGCTGTTTAGTTCAGAACTTCTCACAAAAAAAGTATAAATGGGTCTTTCCAGTGGCTCAGTGGTTAAGAGTCTACCTGCCAGGGCAAGGAACACAGGTTCAATCCCTGGTCTGGGAAGATCCTGCATGCCAACTAGCAACTAAGCCCGCAAGTGGAAACAAGAGACGTCACCGCAGTGAGAAGTCCACACACACACCACAACACAGAGTAGCCCCTGCTTGCTGCAACTAAAGAAAGCTCATTCACAGCAAGGAAGACCCAGTGCAGCCAAAACCAAATAAAGAAGTCTTTAAAAAGAAAAAGTATAAATGGACTTCCCTGGCAGCCCAGTAGCTAAGAGTCTGTGGTTCCAGTGCAGGAAGCCCAGTTCGGATCCCTGGCCAGGGAATGAGATCCCATAAGCTGCAATTAAGAGATCACCCGCCACAACTAAAGATTCTGCACGCCACAGCTAAGACCCAGCACAGCCAAAGAAATAAAATAAATATTTTAAAAATGAAAGCACAACTGCCTTGACAAGCATTTCGTGATGAATGGTCTTTCCCTCCCCACAGAGTCGATTCTCAGGAGACTCTTTAGAGTTCCATGGACCTGCTCCCCTCTTCTTATCACCTGCAGAAGTTCTCCTTTTAGGCAGGATGTCCCCCAGTGAAGAGGGCTTCCCAGGTGGCACTGTTGGTAAAGAACCTGCCTGTCAATGCAGGAGACATAAGAGATGTAGGTTCGATCCCTGGGATCGGGAAGATGTCCAGGAGGAAAGAATGGCAACCCACTCTGGTATTCCCGCCTGGAGAATCCCTAGGATAGAAGAGCCTGGTGGGCTACAGTCCATGGGGTTGCAAAGAGTCGGACAGGATTGAAGTCACAGGACAAAGGCATGTGCCCACTGAAGGGGTTCGCTTACACCGCAACATTTCCTGCAGCCCTTTGTCAAAAGGGCGATTCATCCTTAGCCTTCCCAGGGCACCACTCGATGCTGAGTTACTGTTTATACTCAGAAGCACAGGGCACGCCTGTTCTCCTCCAGCCTCACTGTCCCAGCATCCTGCGACGCACAATCCTTTGAAGTGAGCTTTATCTGGGCTTCATTTCTCCCTCCAGTTTGTCTTCCCTTGAAGACATCAGTATCACTGTTCCCCGAGAGAAGCAGGAGGGACCACCTCCCGGAGTTCCTGTTCTTGTGTGGCCCGAGGCTGGGAGTGGTGCATGTCTCCAGGTCCCACACTTCCTTCCCCCACAGGAAGCAGCATTTCTGAAGGGTACACTGACTTCAGCGTTAAGCCACAAGCACGCCCAGCACTTCCTGTCTAAAACACAAACCCTGGCCTTCGGAGATTTGCATTGGATTCTGAGAGCCCTAATGAAGGAGTTCTCCTTTGCAGAATGCTTTTGCAGCTAACGCTGGTTCATAGCAAGTAAAAAAAAGTCAAGACTTTCCAAGAGGAAGACAATTAGACAGTTGTGAAGGACTGACAGGGCGCTGCAGCTTCCCCTGCTTCTGAAAGCTTATTTGGCTAAGAAAGCATGTACTCTGACACCTAATTTGGTTCAACCTACTCAAAAGTTTGTTCCCAGTGATTAGGAGGGGCTGGCTAGATGATTCACAAAGGAAAAGTATCTGCCGAGAGCGGTAACACAAAGCAAGGCAATTTCAATCTTGAAAGAAGCCCAAAGCCAGACGCTTGGTGTCTCCAAATGTAAGCCAGGAATGCAGAGAGGACAATGACTTTTCTTGAGCGAGATGGAAACCATCGGCTTCAGCCCTTTCAGAGGCACTCTACTATCACAAACGATGCTGGGCATTTGTCCTTTGAAAGTCACCCTGGAGTGAAGCAGATGACATTCAATTCCTTTCCAGACATTTTCTGATGAGTGTTCACCTTCTGACTTGAACCTTAACTTTTGTAACGTGTTCTCTGCCGTGTACAATCTCTCCTCAATCTGTGTGGGATATTTCATTAGTTGACTTCCGTGGCCAATGGGGTAGGAGAGCGAGTAAGAGGACTGATTAATAACCGCTTGCCTATTGATTTAAAAAAATGATTTTTTGAGACCTGATCAAAGGGTAGGATTGCAGAAAAAAGTCAGACAAGGCTCTGCTCTTAGAGAGTTGACATTCTGGTTATCAGTGGGAAGGCGGAGAGAGACAAAACCACACAAATAAACAAAAAGGAAATATTCTAGTAATAAACAGCATCATTGGGGAGCACGTGGGGATACTCCCGCAGATTAAGTGGTCAGGGAAAGTCTCTCCAGGGATGTGACAATTGAAACATCAAGGTGTTCATGGGATGATGGTGTCAATCTTAAGAAGTTCAGGCATAGCGTATCTCAGGGAGGGATCTGCCAGTTCAAAATTGCAATATGGGGGCAAGCTTGGCTTACAGAGGACCAGCTCGAGTTTAGGAGACAAGATCCTAGTGGCCCCAGTAAGCAGACCACGGAGCGTCTTGCAGACCTGGCCAAGGACTCTGGAGTTTGTTCTAACCACCTTGTAAAGCCACTGGGGCAAGACGTGGTTTGACACACCGATGACGGGCATTACTTTGGCAGAATGTGAAAGGATACAGACGCAAGAGCCCAGTCACAATCAAAGCTATGGTTTTCCCAGTGGTCATGCATGGACCCGAGAGCTGGACCACAGAGAAAGCTGAGCGCTGAAAAACTGATGCTTTCAAATCGTGGTTCTGTAAAAGACTTGAGAGTTCCTCGGACTGCAAACCAGTCATCAGTCAATCCTAAAGGAAATCAACCCTGAATATTTATTGGCACAACTGATGCTGAAGCTCCAATACTTTGGCCAGTTGCTGCAAAGAGCGAACTCATTGAAAAAGACCTTGATGCTGGGAAAGATTGAGGGCAGGAGGTTAACAGGGGCAGCAGAGGGTGAGATGGTTGGATGGCATCATTGACTCAATGAACATGAATCTGAGCAAATTCCTGGAGAAAGGAAGGGCAGGGAAGCTTGGAGTGCTGCAGTCCATGGGGTCACAAAGAGTCAGACACAACTTAGCAACTGAACAACGACAAGGAGCACCAGAAAAGTGGAGAAGTGGATGGGCTGGGGATACGATTTGGAGGAGAAGCTTAGAGGATGTATTAAGGGAAGGCGAGGTGTGGTAAATGAAGGGAAGCCCAGCTTCAGAGTTGATAGTTTGGTTTCTGGCACCACTGAGGCATGGTAAGAACAACCTCAAGGTTATGCTATTGACCTGTAGTGGGGGAGGGCGTTAAGTGAGTCTCAGGTCTGTTACTAAGCTTCTGAAGTTATTCCAACACCTGAATACCAACCAGAGAAGAGCACACACAAACCTGAGGAGATACCGATTCAGTGCTGAACACCATCCTCTCGACACTTTGAGGGAACAACTTTCCTTTCTCTGGCCACACCAAGTCAGGCTTCTGTCTTGTTTGTATGGGCAACAGGTAGAACCAGATCATATCCCTGCCAAATGTATAAGGAAACATAGGATGCAACTTTAACAAGGGAGCTCTCTGGAGCTGCTCAGAATTTAGGTCAAGAGCATATTCACTGTATTCAGTCCCTGATATTAACATGACATTACATCATCTGTAAGAGATCTGAGAGAGCCAAGGGGCAGAGTGAGGAAGCAGGAGAGGACAGGATGCCCTCATTCATTTAGCAGCATTGACTGGGTACCTGGTGCGCGGCAGGCCCTGAGCTGGGCACTGGGATAGAGTAGCTTCTGCCTTCAGGAGTGTGTATTACAGTACAGGCGTGGACACAAGCTGTCCCCTTAAGATTTTCCAGGTGCGTGCGTGTGTGCACATCCGTCATATCAGTCATAGCCAACTTTCTTGCGACCCCATGGACTGTAGCCTTGACAGCTCCTCTGTCCATGGGATTCTCCAGGCAAGAACACTGGAGTGGGTTGCCCTCCTCCAGGGGATCTTTCCAATCCAGGAATCAAACCCTTGTCTCTTATGTCTCCTGCACTGGCAGAAAGGTTCTTTATCACTAGCACCATCAGGGAAGGCTCAAGATTCTCCACAGTGAAAGTCAAATTACAACCACATCAAAAATTGAAAGGTGAAGATCTTGTCCCCATGACAGCTTATGACAGAGAGTCCAGGCACAAATGACTAGATAATCAGCTTAATGTTTGGTGGGGTTCTAAATCAATTCTCCTAGAATTCAAGGTCTCAAATGCTCCCCCCACCTCATTTTCCACATACCTTTATAATTATAAAAAAACAGCATTTCAATGCAGAGAATTAGAACTTTTGCTTACATAACACACACAGCAAAATATTATCAACAAAGTGTCTCTAGACAAAGATGTCTGTCTGAATTTTCTTTATCATCTACAACACCTAACTCGTAGGAACGACTCAATAACTATTTGTTTAATGAAACTAACAACTTGAAAGGAAGTAAAAAAATTCATCACTCCATTTGCTAGAACATTAGAGATGAAATGACAATAAGTTTCAGTGAAAGGTAATCATGTATACGTATTCCAATAAAACTCAAATTTAGGTTTTATATAAAAACCAAATGAGATTCTTTATGGCTGAAAATCAAAGGAAGCCCCAAGGCATGCGGAGGTGGCTAAGAGCTGCCATTATTTCAGTCACTATTGACTAATAGGCTGAACCTCATTGAACTTCTGAGAGGGAACTAAACAGCCTTATTCACATCATCTGATGGCTTTAAGGTACATTACCTGTGGTTCACAGTCTTGATCTCAATCTACCCCACTTGCAGCAAAACATCGGCTCAGACAGGACCAGGGCCGCACCCAGTTCACTGCAAGCAAAGCATTCTTTCAGATCAGCCCTCTGTCTGAATGATCAGTGACTGGGAGGACACTGTTGTTGGTTGTCCAGCATTCATCTCATCTTCCTTCTCAGTTTTATCACAGGGATCACCCTCCTCCATTTCCATGAGGTTTGACTTTCCACATGAAAAGTCAACCTCCAGTGTCAAAGCTGGTCACATGACCGGCACTGGTCAATCCATATATCCCCTCTTTCTGTCTATGGTAATGACCTTAAGGGTTGATCTGAGAGTCAAGTCCATCTGCTACGACCTAACCTGGTGGTTTCATGGGAAAGTGAGTTTTCATCCCCCTTTGTTTGTTTGAATGTGTCTTCTCAGTTACTTGATGGATGGATCATCTTCCTATATAAGCCTGTCAAGACCCAAAAGATGAGTATCCTCTTTTGCATGTCTCTTCCAAGATCAAGGAAACATCTCACAGGCAGCCGCCAGCAGAAATCCTTACATCCTGTGGCCAAGAACAGGGTCACATGTTTACCTCATCAAATTATAAGCAAGGAAATGTTGTATAATTAATCAAAGCTCACCATGATTCAGGCTCCTCTGATAGCTCAGTTGCTAAAGAACTGCCTGCAATGCAGGAGACCCCAGTTCGCTTCCTGGGTTGGGAAGATCTTCTGGAGAAGGGATAGGCTACCCACTGCAGTATTCTTGGGCTTCCCTTATGGCTCAGCCGGTAAAGAATTCACCTGCAATGCTGGAGACCTGGGTTCAATCTCTGGGTTGGGAAGATCCCCTGGAGAAGGGAAAGGCTACCCACTCCAGTATTCTGGCCTGGAGAATTCCGTGGACTGTATAATCTACAGAGTATAGTATAAAGAGCCTGTATAGTCTAAAGAGTCGGACAAGACTGAGCAACTTTCACTTTCACTTGTCACCATGATTCACTTCCTGAGGCCAGGAGAGCCTCCTGTGAAACACAGGGCTACCCAATCCTTTAATAAAATCAACATTCTACTAGCCAAGGGGTAGGAGAGTAACTGTTGGAAAAGTTATCTACAGGGTCTGAACACTCTTGTATTACTTCATGTGTCCCAAGAAGTAACAAAAAACTCTAGGGGCATAACATAACAAAATGTTGATTTTTAAAAGATACTTTTAGCAAATTAGAATAACGAAATGAGCATGCACTCCAGGTAAAGAAAAATCTGGGCTAGAATCCTATCCGGGTTACTACTTTTGGAACATCAGGCAAATCCCTTAATGGTCAGCCTCAGTCTCCCACTTTGTAAAACAGAGCACAGAGTCCCTATCTGACAAACAGTTGGAAGGATAAAATGACACTGTGCAGGTAAGGCATTTATCAGTGCAGATGGCACAGAATGAATTTCAGACAGCAGTGGCTAATACCATCTTAAAATGAGAAGAGAAGTAGTTTGAGAATCTCGTCCCAGGAGAAAAATAAAGTTGATTCTTTTAAACTGATGAGCTCCCAAGAAAGGTTGGCATTGCGGATTCCCACATGGATGTCTCCATTCTTAACCACCTGTTATCTTCCAATCAGACTCTTGGGAGACCCCTTCAAGGAGTCTGAGTCTGGGTCATTGAAAGTGGAGTTACAGTTGGTTAGATAGAAACGACGGCTCATTAGACTTTGCTGTGAGACCTCTGTGTCACTTCATATAAGCCACGAAGCAGCTGGCAGATGGCAATGCCTGCTACTCACTACCAACTTGGGACATTCCTTAACCAGTAACTTGGAAGTTAAAAGCTCCTTCTCCTACTATCAAGTCCTTAAAATGGGTTACATGAACAAGGGGAAAATCTACCTTCTGGGTCATAAAATTTACTCTGTATGTTTTAAGGTTTCCAAATACTCAACAAGTAGCCCTTCTGGTTTCACTCGAAGTTTGTACGGCAGACAGCCAGGATAAACTTCTCAATGGTCTTAAATCTAAAACAATTGACCCGGAATGGCAAGCTGTCTTTTGTTTAAACATGAAACCACCATTCCAGGTCTTAGTTTCTTATTGCTTTTCTCCTGGATACCCAAGAGGGACACGTGACAGACCCTATTGTCTATAACACCCACTGTATGATCACATTGGATTCACTCCAGAGACCCAAGAATGGTTCAGTATTTGTAAACCAATCAATGTGAGCATATTAACAAAAAGAAGGATAAAAATAATAATAATCACATGACCATCTCTATAGGCACAGAAAAAGCATCTGACAAAATTCAACACCCATTCATGATAAAAACTCTCATCAAAGTGAGTACAGAGGGAACATATTCCAACACAATACAGGCCATTTATGACAAACCTGAAGCTAACATCATACTCAACAATATAAAGTTGAAAGCCTCTTCTCTAAATTCAGGAACAAGACAAGGATGTCCACTCTTCCCACTTTCATCTTTATCATAGTATTGGAAGTCTTAGCCACAGATAATAAGACAAGAAAAAGAAATAAAGTCATCTATTTATTTTTAAAAGAACTTTCAGCCATGAAACATGGGGTGGGGCCCATGGCCAAATAACTAATGAGAGAGAAGTTCGTCTTCTATATATTCCAAATTCCTAAAGAGTTATTGGACTTATCCTTTCTTTGCTCAACCCAGTACCCATTTTCTCTTGATATTTATATACATTCCCTTAGTGTATCCCTTCTGATTCCAACATCAGCAGCAGGTTCCAGCCCTCAGGTGACAGCCACAGTCCTTTAGAACTAGAAGATTTAGAAAGATGTTTCAACTTCATCATCACTAACTCCCACTTCCCTTCTTCCTACTTTCTATTAACGTCACTCATTATTAGAGAAATGCAAATCAAAACTACCATGAAGTATCACCTTATACCAGTCAGAATGGCCATCATCAAAAAATCTACAAACAAGGAATGCTGGAGAGAGTGTGCAGAAAACGCAACCCTTGTGGACTGTTGGTGGAAATGTAAATTGATACAGCCACTATGAAGAACAGGATGGAGATTCCTTTAAAAACTACTAATTAAATTACCATATGACCCAACAATTCCACTACTGGGCATATACCTTGAGGAAACCATAATTGAAAAAGACACACGTACCCCAATGTTCACTGCAACACTAGGACATAGAAGCAACCTAGATGTTTATCGACAGATGAATGGATAAAGGAGTTGCGGCACATACATACCATGGAATATTATCCAGTCATAAAAAGGAATGCATTTGAGGCAGCTGTAACAAGGTGCATGAACCTAGAGCATATTGCGCAGAATGAAGTGGGTCAGAGAGAGAAAAACAAATCATCATATATTAACACACATATATGGAATCTTGAAAGATGGCATTAATGAACCTATTTGCAGGCAGGGCAGGAATACAGAGAACAGACTTGTGGACACAGTGGAAGGAGAGGGAGGGATGAACTGAGAGAAACATACATTACAACATGTAAAATAGATTGCCAGTGGCAATTTACTGTATGACACAGGGAACTCAAACCCAGCACCCTGTCGCAATGTAGAGAGGTGGGATGAGGTGGGAGGTTGCAGGGAGGTTCAAGGGAAAGGGGACGTTTGTATACCTATGGCTGATTTATGTTGCTATATGGCAGAAACCAATATAATACTGTAAAGCCAGTATCCTCCAATTAAAAATAAATAAATTTCTTTTTTTAAAAAGACCTCAGGGAAAACAATTACCTCTACCATAGCAGATTCACTCTCTGATTTACAGAGGTGCAATGCCCTACAGCTTCTTTGGCCACCCAACAATTATATAGCTTGTTTGGCAGGGAACAGCCTGACCTATGGGGCTTCCCTGGTGATTCACACAGTAAAGAATCCACCTGCAATGCAGGAGATGCGAGTTCGATCCCTGGGTCAGAAAGATCCCCTGGAGATCGAAATGGCAACCCACTCCAGGATTTTTGCCAGGGAAATCCCATGGACAGAGGAGCCTGGCAGGCTACAGTCAATAGGGTTCCAAACAGTTGGCCATGACTAAGCAACTAAGCACGCAGGCACCTGACCTATAAATACCATTACAGGAATTCACTTAAATGACCTTGTTTGCCCCATCACCCTTATAATAGCCTTATGAGGTAAATATCATCAGCTTCATTTTAAAGATGACCAAGTGGAAGCTAAGAGATAACTAGTTCATACAATGTCACAGGCTTAATAAAGGTTAGCATGGGACTTCAATCCAGGAGTGTCTGATTTCCAAACCCTTGCTGTCAATCACCAGATGATGCCCATAGGGTCTCCAGGAGGCATGGATTTATGCTGATTTCTGAACCCACAGTCTGCACCCAAACCAGATATAACTATGCCCTTCTTAAGAAAGATTTGCATTCAAATCTCCTAACAGCGGGAAATAGTCCTAGACAAGGACTGAATCCACAATGAGGGAGGCACTGAGCTAGTTCGTAAAACCAGCCATTTATCTCCTCTCTGTGTCTCCTTGTCAACTCACGAGCCTTCAGTATTCCTCTCCTGTCATCCAGGAAACTCCTCTTTTCCCCTCATCCCTAAGATGGTGAAATTTGGGGGACAGGTGCTCAGCAGCAGGGGCTCTCAGGTCTGTTTTCTGCTCTGGAAACATGGCCTCCCTGAGTTATAGGTCTGTGGGCCAGCGTGGGCAATGCTGTCCACAGGCCATACATGATGCAAGGGTCGGGGAAGACACAGACAGCACACACAGCTTACCAATTCCCAGTCAAGCGCCTGTAGGAATGTTTCTAGGGTAATTAGATTCATGACCTGCCACAGGGAACAATTTCTTCTACTAACTTATCTGGACTACAGATACAAGCATAAACACTCCAGTGGGGCCTCTAAATTCTGACCCGAACTTGAGTGGATCTGACTTTCATCTCATGCCAGAAGCTGCTTTCTGAATTATGGCAGCTTTCCTGCCTCTACCTTGAAGTAAACAGGCCTCTGGGAGTTTCAGCAGCCACTTAAGACTTTTTCTATGCATATTTGGATGAGGAAAACAGCAGCCAGCAAAAAGAGAGAGCGAGAGCAGGACAGAAAATGGGGGATGGGGGTGGGGAGAGGGGAGCAGAGAGAGAAAGAGGGAGAACCAGGCTGTCCTCATCTTCCAACTCTTGTAAATTAATCATCAAAGCCACTATTAATTATGCTATTCCGCTGGATTGACTCAGACAATATTACGCCACCATACATTTCACATTTTAACAAGACATATGATTTCATTAGTGTATTCCATCAGCTTTGATGGAAACCTAAGTTCTTCAGGATGTTCCCACCCTCCCCCTCCCCCGCCCCAGCCAATAAAAGAAAACTATAAAGGACATTCCCTATAGTTCAGTTGGTAAAGAATCTGCCTGCAATACAGGAGACTCCAGTTCAATTCCTGGGTCAGGAAGATCCGCTGGAGAAGGGATAGGCTACCCACTCCAGTATTCATGGGCTTCCCTTGTGGCTCAGTTGGTAAAGAATCTGCCTGCAATGGGAAGATCTGCTGGACAAGGGAAAGGCTACACACTCCAGTACTCTGGCCTGGAGAATTCCATGGACTATGTAGTCCATGGGGTTGCCAAGAGTCAGATACAGCTGAGCGACTTGCACTTGAACTTTCACATAAAGGACACTGGAATGGCAACCCATTCCAGTGTTCTTGCCTGGAGAATCTCATGGAGAGAAGAGCCTGTAAGGCTACAGTCCAAGGGGTCGCAAAGAGTCGGACACGACTGAGCGACTTAACACATAAAGGACATTACAAATGTGAATAAAGCTTGGGAAGTGTGAAAATCATTGAGAAATCCAAGAAATGGCTATTCACACTTGCAATAGTAGTACCTTAGTATCCAGCAATTCAGTCCTCTCAATTAAAGCATATTTTCTCTTTTTAAACAGGCAGCTTCTTATACCATCTTATTAATGCCCTTCATGGATTCCAAGATGCATTTCAGCCAAGCTGCCACAAAACCATCAAAGGTAGACGTGCCTTGTTAGTTTTTCCCCTCGTTCCCCAAGACCATCAAGGAAAGAAGTGAGACCTAGAAAACAAATCTTTTCCGTACCCACTCCGTTTACCCTGGCTCCCAGCAGTGCCTGTATAGCTTCATTCATACATTCCCTTTTTCTAGCCAACAACTTGCTTTCTATTAGGAATGTGATATTTGAGCTGTGATCTACTAAATGCATGAGGAGAGAGAACCTCATAAAAGACTGGTATTGAAATAACCACCTGATTCCTGAAAAGACATGGCTTATGCATTCTTTAAGTCTGGCCACAAGCAGAGATCACCTCTGATGAATGATCAATTCCTCTGCTATATACAGGAAGAGTATGGGAGGGGCAGAGATTCACTGGATGCATGTTTACTGAGTGTTGATGAATATGGAAGCCAGCCATATTCTGGCTCATAGTCCAGTGGGATTTCATAGACTTTGCAGAAGACTGGTTACTGAATGTGTAAGAAGGCCCCATCCTGAAGAATAGCAGAAGCATCAAACCTGGGCAAAAGAGTTGCAGGGGGCTAGCCCAAAGAGCGTGGGCAAGGTGGAAATCAAAGCGTTGTGGAAGAGTGCAAATAATTCAGCCTCATGTCAGCACAACCAGAAGTTCACAATGGAGAATCATTTCCAGTGTGGAAAACTGACGCACTCATTCATTCAAGAAATATTTGAGGGCTCACTATGTTCCAGGTATGGATCTAGAGTGTAGGAACAGAGCCATAAACAAGACTGACAAAATCCCCACTCCCATGAAGCTTACAATCCAGGGGTGGAGAGGAAGGAAAAAGATAATAAATACCATCAACAAGATGATTTCGACGAGTGTGTTGTGTCCTGGATGAAATAAACAGAATAACAGAGAGGATAAAGGCAGAGAGAATCTTTTAGAAGGAGGCCTTAAAAGAGCCAGTGACCACTTGGGAACTTGGGTCTCCTGCACTGCAGGCAAATTCTTTACCATCTGAGCCGCCAGGGAAGCCCCAAAGAGGGAACAGGCATGATCAATACAGACGCTGATTTTATTACTATTATTTCCAGTGGGAAAGAGGCGGAAGGAATTCCAGGTCCCCTCCTTGGCGCTGCTTTGTGGCTTATGTGTGCCTTGAGATTCTCTCAACTTCACTTCTCTCTTCTGGATCCACCAGCCCTATAAGTGTAGACCACCGGTGGTTTTTACCCGATAGGGGATGGTTCCCATCAATACCACCTATAGGAAATTTCTGGGGATTCAATGTTAACCCAAAGGTAGAGAACTTCAGGTGCAAAAGTCCTCCAAGATCCCCTCTCCAGCTCTCTCTGATCGTGCCCTACGCTTCTCTCCAAACATCTTCTCCATCAGCTTCCACAATTACCTCTAACCTACTAACATCCCATAATCTCCTTTGACCAGGAGTCCTGTGCTCTTTGGAATCAACTAACCCAACACCCTGAGCCTGTAGCACACATGACGGAGCTCTAGGCTCACTTAATTCACAGAGATAATACTAATATTTGGGGAGCTATGACTTTGAATATTTGACCCCATAAGATTCTGACAGATCTCCTTACCCGTATCTGTACCAAGTTACTGTTCAATAAATCTTTTGTTCAGGGCACTTCATCATGACTTCCGTAGAGCAATTTACAGCTGGCAAATTGCTTCCACGAAGACTCTCATTTTACTATACGATTAGGCTATACACGTTCCCCCAATACTCTCTTCCTTTCCAGCACTGCTAACAAGGAAAGATGAGGATTGAATATCTTTTCTACAGTCACAAGAGGAATCAAAGATTTATCTGCTTCTCTTAGGGGTGGAGCAATATGGAATGGAGGGAGAGAGACTAGAAAAGTAACATTTGCAGTTTTGCCTGACCCGGGGAGGGAGAAACACACAGCTATTTGAATATGGAAAGAAAAGAACAAATGCATGGGAGTATCCATATCCACCTAATTCAAGGGACTCGAGCACGGAGCTGTGTTTACCTAATCCCATCAGATCAGGACAAGCCGCGTAATTTGTGGGGCCAGATACAGAATTTGAAATGTAGGGCTTGGGAATTCCCTGGAGTGGTTAAGGCTCTGCGCTTCCACTGCAGGGAGCACAGGTTGGACCCCTGGTCAGGGAACTTAGATCCCACGTGCTGTGCAGTGCAGCCAAAAACAAACAAACAAAAAAAGTTAATAAAATACAAGTCCTATTATTCAAAAGTTCTAAAGGATTTCAAGATGATAACAGCAAAATATAAAGCACAGGCCCTTTTAAGACCAGAAACCTATCCCAATACACTGTAACCTCCCAGCAAAACTTGCATCATCTCCACTGTACATGTGATGCAAGGTTAAGTAACTTGTCCAAAGACACAGCTGGGAAAGGGCAAAGGGAAATTTAAGACCAGAGTCTGCCTGCATCCACAGAGCTGCACAAGTAGGCACTCACTCACACACACACACACAGAACTTAATTGATTTGACTTCAAAAATATGGAGGCCCCCAAAGCACCTCACAAAATGAGAAACCTTAATGACTTCATGCCCTTTAGAACTGCCAAGTATTTGTTTGCATTTCATTAAATTTGCAAAGTAAAACTTGATTTAAAATTCCAAGGCTCCATCTCAGTGTTCTGCATGTGGGGTCTCGTTCAAATGGTTGAACAGATGAGGTAGGGGGGGCCTTTTCTCTACCTTGTGAGCTTTGTGATTTTTTAATGAAAAATTTCACGGCACATGAATCATTACGTGGGGGGAAAAATACTAAAACCTGATGGCATTATTGAGTTCTGAAACTGCTCCAGATTGGATGAAACTACTGTAGATCCCAAGGGACAACATCCCAACTCAACCCTTTAGTTTTATTGATAATTGATAGGCGATGTCTCTCCCTCCATGGTATAAACCAAAGCCTGGCACATGAACTTTACCTCAGAGAGCTCCAGCTTGCCCTGGCTATGTGTCCAATTCCAACACAGGGTCCTTCTGGTTCCACAGTGTCAGCATTTTTCAGAAACGCTCAGATCCTCACTTGGTGACGAATTATTCCAAAGGCATCTGTGTGCCGATACTGACCCAAGAGCTTAGCCTGGCACACAGGATGTAAGCAGAAATGCTTCGATTGGTCCTAACAGTATAGGATACTCTAGAGTTGAGGGGATGAGATTTGAGGCTGAGACTCAAGGAATCACGAGACGTCTATGTGGGAGGATGAGTGTAAAGGGGGCTGGGGAGGGAACAAACTTGAAGCCTAGAACATGCTCAAAGAATGTGGGGAACAGAAAGAAGGCTGAAGCACAATGAGCAAGGGTGTGTCAAAGGGGGATCTGCAGCTTAGAAACTAGACTTTCGCTGCTACTAATGGAAGTGTGTGAGCTTTCCTGGTGGCTCAGAGGATAAAGAATCTGCCTGCAATGAGGAGACTCAGGTTCGATCCCTGGGTGGGGAAGATCCCCTGGAAAAGGGAATGGCTACCCACTTCAATATTCTTGCCTGGAAAATTCCATGGGCAGAGGAGCCTAGCAGATCTGAGCAAGTGAGCAAGTGAGGAGCTGAGCATTTCTGAAAAATGCTATAGTCCACGGGGTCACAAAGAATCGGAGACGACTAAGCAACTAACACATCACTTCAACCAAGGGGTGTGGAGTGGGATGGGCAGAAGTGACCAGGCAGATAAATTTGGGAGACCCCTGCAGAAGACCGTAACAGATGGTACCCAGATTAGCAGTGACAGAAACGACCAGACATGGATGGAATGAGACCCTTCAATTCCTGAAGGTGGATCAGCAATCAATGCTGACAGATTGGGGGCGAATCAATCAGTCACGATGCCTAGGCTTTTAGCTGAACCACAGAGTGGAGGGTGAAGCACTCTACAAAGATGGGAAAGATTTGAGGGCAGAGCTGGTAAGCGTGGCAGCTGCGTGCAACTTATCATGTTGAAAGACGCACTAAGTATCAATATGATACTCTTTCTATTCTTCTAGTTTTTCCCATCCCTGACTATCTTGAGGGTCATTATTCTAATATCACTTGCACACACACACACCTTCTCCAGTTTTAACTCCCTGCCAACAAATCATCGGGCCCCAAATACCCATGATGAGATGGTTAGATGGCATCACCAACTCAATGGACAAGAATGTGAGCAAACTCTAGGAGATAATGGAGGAGCCTGGTGTGCTGCAGTCCATGGGGTGGCAAAGAGTCCGATACAACTTAGTGACTAACAACAGCAACAACAAAATATCCACAGTGTTGACACTGAAAATATCTGACCTACAGTTTCACAGTCTAAATTCAACTCATTTTCAGTAATTGCCTATTAGATAAATCTAATAGAAAGATGCAAATAATAAAGGAAAAAGAATTTCCCTGGTAGCTCAGACAATAAAGAATTTGCCTGCAATGCAAGACACCTGAGTTCGATCCCTGGGTCAGGAAAATCCCCTGGAGAAGGGAATGGTAAACCACTCCAGTATTCTTGTCTGGGAAATCCCACGGTCAGAGGAGAGTGGTGGGCTACAGTCTATGGGGTCACAAAGAGTCAAAGAGTCGGACACGACTGAGCGACTAACACTTTCATTGTTTCAGTAGGTTTCAAATGGAAGCCTGGATTCCTATCTGCCCTGAGTGTGCAGGAAGTCTGGCTGCCCTGAAATGAGCCCTTCCTGGCTGCCCTGCCCTGCCCCCTCACACAGCTCTCAACCTAGGGCTTCACTCTCTCCGTGAGAACTCAGTAAACGTTTGCTGTAGTTCCATGGGTGAGAGGAGGGGTCAAAAAGGTGGTCCTTGGTTTCTGAAGCACCATAGTTAGTACAGAGCTCTCATCCCCATGTGAGCCGATTAGCTTGACTCCGTGATTAGACTTTAGACTACTGTCTTAACCTCAGCCCTGCTGCCTCACAAATAAATACCTTTAGTTACAGAGGGGACCCCTGAAGAGTGTGTAGCTGAATTAGTGCAAATTCATCCTCACTCAGGTAGAAAAGTCGGTCAAAACACCTGCACTGGGAGTGGGACAATCTTGCCGGGACCACATGCAAAGAACAGCCACACCGTTAACTACATGGACAATTACAAAGCCTGGCTGGCTTTTTTTTTTCCTTCACCAAGTGTGATGAGTCTATCTGTAAGACAGTTATTGGCTTAAAGTTATTTATTTATTTTAATTGGAGGATAATTACAATATTGGGATAGTTTTTTGCCATACATCAATATGAATATAACAACCAACATAAGAGTTAGGCACAAGAGACTCTCGGTTTAAGGTTAGAAGAAAAATACTTAGGTTCTCTGAAAGGGAGAGTAAATTGTTTTTGCTTGAAAACAGTAACTGAGAATAATATGAAATGTGCTAAGGGAAGCTTGGGGTCTCATCTCTCTGGTTCAGAGCCACAATCTGCCCCCAGCTTCTTGTAGGTGCTCCGAGAGGAATTCCATTGATTAGAATACAAAGCATGTAGTCTTGGTTTCAGTGAGGCCATCAAATCAACAGGTACCGTAGGACAAACTACATATTCTGCCAAGCAGCCTCGTGGAAGGAACGATGCATACTTTGTTCCAATAAATACGTAAAGTCAAATGTCAAGCATCGCACACATCTATCTGAGCTGTTAGAAATTATGAGACTGTTGTTCAGAGGACTGCACCTAATGGAATATCCATCAAGGCCAAACAAAGGCTCCAATCTGCACCCTCCCCGTGAGAAGTGCTGACAGCACCATGCTTCTCATCGTAACGCTGACGTGGGCAGAAGCACCAGCAGGAGCCTTGACGTGTCACCGCATTTGGCTACAGATGCGTTACAAGAAATTACATGGGATGCTATCAGAAAATTGAAAATCCGACGAGTGTTTCACTTAGTTCCTGTAATTCTTCAATGCTATTCCAATCTCGTGCAAATTAGAAGCCACTTAGAGCTCCGAAGGCTGACAGAAGATGGAGTGAGGTTTTCATTATGCTTTTATTAAGTTTATTGGGAGGTTTCCTATTAAAAGGTGCTTGAGAAGAATGATGAGCTGGATCTCTGTATTAAAAGAGATCTTTAAGAGGTAAGCAAAATGGTACCTCAAATTTGCGACAAGTGATGACCAGCATGCCCATCTCTGGATAAGGACAAGATGACTAATAAAACATCTTCAACAGGAGATTGCAAAGAGAATTAATAATTGTCTAATTATGATTCCAGCATGCTCAGGATGGCATTCTAATGGTCATAGTCTGTGATATCTAACCTGTAATGGTTGCCTTAAAAGTAGAAAAACCAGAAACAGAAACACAGATGTAGAAAAATAAACATATGGAGACCAAGAGGGGAAGGGGAGGCGGCATGGGACTGGGAGACTGGGATTGGTATACACAACTGTGTATACCGTGATTTTATTTTATTGGGCTTCAAAATCACTTTGGACAGTGACTGCAGCCATGAAATTAAAAGATGCTTCCTCCCTAGAAGGAAAGTTATAACAAACCTAGTCAAAGTATTAAAAAGCAGAGATGTCATTTTGCCGACAAAGATATGTACAGTCACAGCTATGGTTTTTCCAGTAGTCACATACAGATGTGAGAATTGGACCATAAACATGGCTGACAGCCAAAGAATTGATGCTTTCGAACTGTGGTGTTGGAGAAGACTCTTGAGAGTTCCTCGAACTGCAAGGAGATCAAACTAGCCATTCCTAAAGGAAATCAGTCCTGAATATTCACTGGAAGGACTGATGCTGAAGATCCAATATTTTGGCCACCTGATATGAAGAGCGATCCACTGGAAAAGACCCTGATGCTGGGAAAGAAGGAAGGCAAGAGGAGAAGGGTGCAGCAGAGGATGAGATGGTTGGATGGCATCACTGACTCAATGGCCATGGATTTGAGCAAATGCTGGGAGATAGTGAAGGACAGGGGGGCCTGATGTGCTGCACTTCATGGGGTCACAGACAGACACGACTGAGTGACTAAACAACTGTGTATAAACTAAGCAACTGATGAGAACTACTTAGACCGCAGACAACACTACTCAGCGCTCTGCACTGACCCCAAATGGGAAGGAAATCCACAAAAGAAGGGATGTATATGTCGGCAGAGCTGAGTCACTTCGCTGTACAGTAGAAACTAACACGACGTTGTAAAGCAACCACACTCCAATAAGGATTCATATTAAAAAACAAAACGAGACACAGCAAAGTTCCCAATACCTTAATGCTGAACTTCAGAACTCTGAGAAAATTAATTTCTTTTGTTGAAAAAAAAAAAAAGGAGAGAAAAACTCAAAGTGGTTTGTGCATGGGAAGTCTCATACTTACTAAGAGTATGGAAGTAAACATTGGACTTCTCTTACCACTAACCCTCATTATCACCACCATCATCATGAAATCCTTCAAATTACTGAATAATTGTCAGCAACATACACAATGCATGCATGATTTGGGGGCAATTATTACTTCAAAGAAAGAACAGAATCAGACACTTAAAGGAAGTGTCCTTTGGCTAAAACAGAAAGGCTACTTCACAACAGCAAAAGAAAAAATAAAAATAAAAAAATCAGTCCACAGAGATATTTTCTTCCACAAACAAGGACAGTTTCATTTTGTCAGCATTGGGATCACTTTCTGCAAGGGAACCACAGTAATGTATAGTAATTTCATGAAATAATACTTGGGACCATCAATCTAACTTCTGAACATAATAGTATGTTAAGATAAAGCACTTCTTTTCTGGTATACAAACCCATCCACAACAGCTAAGAATATATTTTCATTAAAACATTCATATATGAAAAAGTCAACTCTTAACTCTGTTTCCATGGCAACCTCCAATTCAACTTTTCAAGCCACTCAATACCGGCTCCTTTCTCTTCCAAGTAATTCCTGAAGAGCATTTGTAAATAAAAATTTTAAGAGTGAAATCTTTGAACAAAGTGTTGCCTAGACACAGAAAGAAGGGAGGAGGGCTTATGAGTTCACATTTCAGCTCTGTTTTCCCAGATATTTGCTTAATTAATTTGTACGTGTATGTCTGTTGCTCAGTCATGTCTGACTCTTTGTGACCCCATGGACCACAGACAGCCAGGTCCCTCTGTCCATGGGATTTTCCAGGCAAGAATACTGGAGTGGGTTGCCATTTCCTTCTCCAGAGGATCTACCTGATCCAGGGGTTGAACTCCCATTTCCTGTGCTGGCAGGCAGATTCTTTATCACTGAGCCACCTGGGAAGCCCTAATTAATTTACTTCCATAACAAATATGTATTGACTACCTACCAGGAGCCAAGCCACAAAAATAATGTTATCATGCTCGGGACTTGGCATAAAATGACCCTAATGCAAAGTAAAAAATGCTTGCAGAGTAATGTGGGAGGGAAGGAGTTCTGCCAGTTAGAAAATAACAGGGGAAATTTGAAGAAGCTTGGAAGGATGAGCTGGGTCTTGAATGACATCAGTAGTAACCCAAGAACAAACGGAGATGACCACAAGTAGCTGTCGGCTGTTACAGCAAGGGGGAGGAAGTGGAAACCAGTACACCTGGGGGGAAAGGCAGTGACTCATTCCAGCTGAAGCCAGGGATTAGTGAAGGCGAAGGGGTTCATCCACCACCTGATCACCCATTCTTCCATTCACCCATTCACTCACTCACCCATCATTCATTCACCCACTCAAGAAGTGAGCGCCTACACCGTTCCTGGCACTTGTCATTGCGTTGTGACACCCTGGGTAAGTAAAGTGAAAAGCAAGTGAAGTCGCTCAGTCATGTCCGACTCTTTGTGACCCCATGGGCTGTAACCTACCAGGCTCCTCTGTCCAGGGGATTTTCCAGGCAAGAATACTGGAGGGGGTTGCCACTTCCTTAAGTAAAGTCATTTTCCTCCAGATAGTTACCTTCTAGGGGAATCCTGGAATGCTTTCAATGTTTGCCTAGGGAGCTGCATAGTTTATAGCAACAAAAGGATCCACAAAGGTTTTACATAGGAAAGCTGGTTTTAAAGAAACTGATCACCAATAAAGAAGNACTTCCTTAAGTAAAGTCATTTTCCTCCAGATAGTTACCTTCTAGGGGAATCCTGGAATGCTTTCAATGTTTGCCTAGGGAGCTGCATAGTTTATAGCAACAAAAGGATCCACAAAGGTTTTACATAGGAAAGCTGGTTTTAAAGAAACTGATCACCAATAAAGAAGTGAGAGCAAGACCAGAAGCAGGATTGAAAGTGGGTGAGGGGTGCCTTCACAAAGTACCCACAAACTGGGCATCTGGAACAAATAAAATGTTGATACATCACCTTACAGAACTCTGGAGGCTAGAATCCAGAAATCAAGGTGTCTGCAGGGTTAGTCCCTTCCAAAGGCGGTGAGGGAGGCTCCATTCCATTCCTCTCTCCTGGTTTCTGAAGGCGTTTTGCTGGAAACCTTGGGTATGTCTTGGCTGGCGGCAGCATTACCCCAATCTTTTCATGACATTTTTCTCTCCGAGTCCAAATCTCTCTTAGGACACCCAGTCACACTGGATTAGGGCCCATGCTAATGACTTCATTTTAACTTGGTTAGCTCTGTAAAGACCCTGTCCCTAGGTAAGATCATATTTTGAAGTGCTGAGGGTTTAGATGCCAATATATCTTTTGAGGGGAATAATATTCAACCCATACAGAAAGCATCTGTATTCCTCTATCAGATTGTAGATTTTTTAAACTTTTCTTGCATTATTTTTGGCCAAATAAATCAGCATACAACTCTTCTACCATGGAGAAAAAGAAAATCCATATACAAACAGGTTACTGTCACTACAATGAGAGAGGCAAAGAAGGCTCGAAAGAATATTATAAAATTGGGCTGCAGGAGTTGCTTGGATATTTTTGAGATTAGTTGTTTGTCAGTTGCTTCATTTTCTATTATTTTCTCCCATTCTAAAGGCTGTCTTTTCACCTTGCTTATAGTTTCCTTTGTTGTGCAGAAGCNGCCCTGGGATTTCTTTGGAAGGAATGATGCTGAAGCTGAAGCTCCAGTACTTTGGCCACCTCATGTGAAGAGTTGACTCACTGGAAAAGACTCTGATGCTGGGAGGGATTGGGGGCAGGAAGAGAAGGGTATGACAGAGGATGAGATGGCTGGATGGCATCACTGACTCAGTGGACGAGAGTATGAGTGAACTCAGGAAGTTGGTGATGGACAGGGAGGCCTGGCATGCTGCAATTCATGAGGTTGCAAAGAGTCCGACATGACTGAGCAACTGAGCTGAACTGAAGGAATGGACAGAGGACTTGTGAGAATGTCAGTGAATGTTCCTTCCCTGGCAGAAAAGAAAAAAAAAAGACAAGCATTTCCAATGAAAGATGTGTAGAAATTTACAAGTTATCAGGCAGTACTAGCTTCACAAAGACTGGGTAAGATCTGATTGTCTCCAGTAGGAAAATGCTGGGAGTCACGGTGGCATGCCTACCACACATTCAGGGCAATTTGAGGTTTCTTTAGGTTCTTTCCCCATTACAGACCATTCCAGAGTTTTGAGTAGAGTTTCCTGAGCTATGCAGTAGGTCCTTATTAATTATATATTCTACATACAGTAGCACCATAGTCTTTGAAGAGCCTGTGAGGAAAGGAAAATGATTGACTTCTATCCATCATTCCCTCTTTCCCTCCCTCCTCTGCTCACTTCCACCTGAGAAGGAAGCATGAAGACAAAACCTTCAGTGGGATAAAAATGGAGAATGAGACAGGGGAGAAAGAAAAATAAAAAGTAGACAGATCCAGAGAAATGAAGGAAGAGACAATAAGAAAGAGAATGAGCGAGGAAAAGAGGAAAATAAAATCGGTGAGAACAGGTTTGGTGAACAAAGTCATCTGCCTAATGGAAAAATAGAGAAGAGGGTAGGAAATAGTTATATGGGCAATGGCAAGTTTCAAGACCTTTTCCCAGCTACCCATTGTATTTTTTTTTCAAACTGTGCAGGAGTCTGAAACAAGAAGGCTCTTGGAGTTCAGAAGGGTAATAATGTCTAAAGGATTTCCCTCGTGGCTCAGCAGCAAAGAATCCACCTGTCGAGCAGGAGACCCAGGTTTGATCCCTGGGTCAGGAAGATCCCCTAAAGAAGGTAATGGCAAACCCACTCCAGTAACCTCGCCTGGGAACTCCGATGGACAGAGGAACCTGGTGGGCTAGAGTTCATGGGGTTGCAAAGAGTCGGACATGACTCAGTGACTGAACAAAAACAATAATGTCTAAAACACAAAAGCATAGCTCCACTGTGGGAAGGGACCTGAATCTTTAAGCAGCCTTAACCCCTGTCCACTACCCAAAGCCTTCCTGAGCAACCCTGATGAGGAAACATAGGAAGGACCACGCAACCAGAAGGCAGCAGAGCTGGGAATGCACCTGGGTCTGAAGGGCACGACATTCTAAGTTTCTAATCATTACTTGTTGTTGTTGATCAGTTGCTAAGTCGTGTCCGACTCTTTGCAACCCCATGAACTGCAGCACGGCAGGCTTCCCTGTCCTTCACCATCTCCCAGAATCTGCTCAGACTCTTGTCCATTGAGTCAGTGATGCCATCCAACCATCTCATCCTCTGCCACCCCCTTCCCCTCCCGCCCTCAGTCTTTCCCAGCATCGGGGTCTTTTCCAGTGAGTCAGCTCTTTTGGCATCAGGTGGCCAAAGGATAGGAGCTTCAGCTTCAGCATCAGGGTTGATTTCCTTTAGGCTAATCATTATACTTAACTCCTTCCCAAGATGATCCTATCACTCAAGAAAATAAAGAGTGGCCTCATGCTTCATTAGCCTGAGAGCTATTAGTTCCAGTGGGCAGAGAGGAGGTGACCTTTGTCTCAGTCCTCGGGACCTTGGAATTCAGCTGCACAAGCCAGTCAGTTAATACATGCAAAGCACTCACAACAGGGCCCGCAGCCCAGGAAGCTCTATAGAGCTGCCAGCGACATCAGGAATAAAAAGCGTGATAACAGTAACAACTACACGTAATAGTGATACACAGTAATCGAGGCAAACAGATCTAAGGCGGTCCTCCACGCCCCGCCTCCCGGCATTCTCACGTGTTCATTATGCCCTCCCCTCAAGTGTGGTAAAGACCTATAACGTGCTGCTAAGCAAAAAAAAACTGCAGCAGAGATGATGGGCTTGTGCTCCCATAATGATGTTACCTGATATGAGTCCATAGGAAGACTTGCCCTGATCCTTCTGTCTCCTTTTGCTTCTCCTTTTGTTTCTTTCTCTCTCTCTCTCTCTCTTTTTAAACAATATACTTATATTTTTTTATTTTATTTTTTATTTATTTATGGCTGTGCTGGGTCTTTGTTGCAATGTGTGGGCTTCTCATCATGGTGGCTTTTACTTTATGGAGCAAGCGCTCCCAAGCTCTCGGGCGTCCGTAGTTGCAACACATGGGCTTAGTTGCACGTGGAATCTTCCCGCACCGAACTGGTGTTGTCTGCACTGGCCGGGGGATTCTTCAACACTGCACCAAGGAAGTCCTCATTTGCTGGTTTTGAAGAAATAAAATGCCATGAATCCTCCAGCCACAGGGAACTGAATGTTGTCAGGAGAACACACAAGCAAGGGGATGACTGCTTCTCCAGTTCAACCAGATGAGGACCCAGCCCTGGGTGACACCCTGATTTCAGCCTTGTGAAACCCTAAACAGAAGACCTGGCTAAGCCATGCATAGACTTCAGAGCCACAAAATCATGAGAAAGAGGAAGAACCAGCGTGTAGTAAAACAACAGTGTCAGGACCAAGCACAGAATTTGCAGAACCCAAGGCAAATCACACATATGGGGGTCCGTTGACCAAAACTTATTTAAAATATCAAGATGGCAACAGAAGGACTGCCCAGTTGGTCCAGTGGTTAAGAATCCATCTGCCAGTACGGGGGCCATGGGTTCGATCCCTGGTCCAGGAAGAGCCCACGTGCCTCAGAGCAACTTCGCCCCTGCGCCACAACTACCGGAGCCCCTGTGTCCTCGAGCTGGGGCTCCGCAACAAGAGAAGCCATCGCCATGAGCAGCCCGTGCACATCAATGAGCGAGCTCGCCACAACGAGACAAAGTCCACGAGCAGCAGTGAAGACCCAGTGCGGCCAAAAATTAATCAGTTCTTTTAAACAATGGCAACAGAAGAACCATGCACAGGGACCTCCTGGGCACAGGGCCTTGACTGCCCAAGTCACATAGCCATGAACTTGGCTCTGAATAGCACATGCTTAGTTTAACAACAATACTAACAATAGAACTAGAATTTGAGTGCCAGTCTGTTTGACTCCAAGGATCTTGAAAATATAAAGCAGGTTGAAAGGAGGGTCAGTGTGATCACTAGCCAGGCTGCCTGAGATTGAACCTTTATTCCACTACTGATAAGCTGGACATCCTTGGGGAAAGTGTTTAACGTAACCGAACCTCTGCTTACTGTGGATGAAGTGGAGATGGTAGTCTGTTCCTCAAAATACTATCAGGAGGGAGTTTCCTGTGGGCCAGTGGTTAAGAATCCGCCTTGAGATGCAGGGGACATGGGTTCGATTCCTAGTCGGGGAACTAAGATCCCATATTCCGTGGAGCAACTAAGCCCACAGGCCACAACTAGAGAGACAGAGAGCCACAACTAAGGAATCTATGTGCCACAAGCCAAGAGCTTTCATGACACAGCAAAGATCCTGTGTGCTGCACCTAAGAAAGAAATAATTTATTTAAACGCTGTCAGGACTCAGTAATATATGCTAAGCACTTGAAACACTGTTTGGCACATAGTAGGAATTCAATAAACGGCAGATATCTTCATCCATCGAACACCACTCTCTATTCCCTAATTATCTGCCACTGATAGAAATCTGTATGCATTTGGAAGCTGCAGCAGACTTAGGGAATAATCACCTATTGATGTGATTCATGAAAGTACCTGGGTAGAGGCAATATGATAGATTAGATTCTTTGAAACGTCTCGGATCAGAAGCAAAACAAAAAGCAAGGGAGAAGTTTCCAACGGCTGAGGGGTGCTAATTAACAACTCAATTAAAAAAGGCAAATTAAACTTTATGGTTCGTTATCCTCCACTGCTTGGTAAATTGTTTTGCTAGGCGAATGATTAAAAATGATCATTTCAGAAAACTGAAATAGCTTCCAAGGAACACAACTATTTTTCAGTATTATACAAAAGGTTTTGCCGCAAAATCAACTTACTTGATTAAAAGGAACAGTACTCTGTGTATGGAAAGCCAGTGGTACCAATGTCAGGCTTGCAATGCATTAGGTATTTTTGGAGGCTGCGTATGAATTTTGAAGAGAAATGCTTGCTTCGTGGACTCTTTGTGGGCCCCATAAAGGTTTTTCTGGATACCCGGAGTGTATAATTTATATCAAATTAGTTCTGAGCTCTGCAGAAATGCATACAACTCAGGCATTCCTAAAAATGGGTAGTTTCTAGGGAATCTAAAAGACAAACAGAAAATAGACATCCTGACTTCCCTCGTGGGCCAGTGGTTAAGATTCAGGGTTCCCAATGCAGAGGGCACGGGGTTCAATCCCTGGTGGGGGAACTAAGATCCCACGTCAAAGACCAAAAAAAAAAAAAAAAAAGTAGGCATTCTAACAAAAGCATCAGCCCTCATCCCTATAATTCTCCAAGCTTTTTTCCCCTCTGCAATTACATCAGTGGTTCTCAATCATTTTTTTCCTACCCCAGAACACCTGAGATGCACGACACAGTCCCACCAATAACTGGATTAGCTTATGGTGGGGCGGTGGTCAAGACTCTGCCTGCCAGTGCAGGAGACGCAAGGGACGCAGGCTGGACTCCTGGGTTGGGAAGATGCCCTGGAGGAGGAAATGGCAGCCCATTCCAGTCATCTTGCCTTGCAAATCCCATGGGCAGAGGACCCTGGTGGGTCACTGCCCACGGGGTCACAAAAGAGTTGGACACGACTTAGTGACTAAACAACAACAGTAGCAACTTGCTCCCTCTGGCTTCTCTCTCAAAAAAATAAAAAATCATGCAACGAAACGCACGACAGAGACCTCTTGGAAACCAACAGTCTCCACTGTCTTTATATTTATCTTTATGTCATGCATTGATGCGCATATGTTTATAGTCACATTTACAAAGATTCTTTCATTTATTTTATATGGCTCAAGGGAAAGAACAAATAGTCATGTGTCCTTCCTCCATGAGCTAAGTCCATCCTCGAAAAGGGTCGGACACGACTGAGCAACTAAGCGTGCACGCGCGTGCGCGCGCACACACACACACACACACACACACACACTCTTCTGAAACTGACACATCTATACCACCTACGTTTGTAATGTGCTCAGGGGTCTGTTTTTTCCAGTAAGAAACTTAACCCATACCAATGAGCACTATCTGTGTCAGTAACAAATAACCCTAAAAAGTCAGTGGATTAACACAACAGATGCTAATTTCCTGATCACACAAGACAAGATCATTAATCCAAACTGCTTCATTTCATTCCTGGGGTAACTTTATCTCAATATGTGCCTCTATAGGGGGAGAAACAATGGAGAAGCCACACATTTCATCGAGCAAAATCAGTCACGCAACCCACCCAACCAGAAGGGTGCTGGAAATACTGAGGCACAAAGAGAATGTTTGTTGAGCATTAAAGTTTCTGTCCAAAGTAACCCCCATAATCATATAATCTTAGTCACAAACCACCCATGGGGAAAAGTTTCCAGTGTAATAGTTGTTTTCTTCTTCCTCGATTGGTACTCAAAAACCAGTAAAGAGCATCTGGGTCCTCTGTGAACTAAAGCGTGCTGAAGCCTCCGTGCGGCAAAATAAAATAATGATAACAAACAATATATGCTCTGAAAAACTAATTAAAAGAGCAGCTCAAATCATCAAGAAGCCAGATCGGTTTTAAGTAAAGCTGCTTAAGGATCTTTATCCGTTAGACGTGCACAGAAAGCGTTCTGTGAGTTTTTCCCCATCCTGTCTTTTAACCTCTCAAACAGCCTCCTACCCAAAGCCAAACAGTGGCAGGAGACGGTGCCGCTGACGGCAGAACACACGAGACTCCCCACATTTATGGAAGATGATTACATAACTATGATGAGAATGAACTTTCCACACTTTCCACAGAAAGCTAATGGGGAAGAAATGGGCTTTTATAACTCTAGCAAGAGCAAATTAGTCAGTAAAATCGCTTTATGACCAGACTGTACCTATGTATCGATACGGTGACTCTTGAAAGGGTCTACTGTCTACCTACTGCTTATCCAGTTCCTCTTGCTTTGGAGCCGTCTGGGGAGTGGGGATGGAATGATAGCTTTCTGCCCTCAGCTGCTGTGGATAGGAATCCCCAAGGGTGGGTTTCACTGTAACAGTTATTCTAGGACAGGAGTTAGCAAGCTTTTTCTGAGAAGGGCCAGATAATAAATAGCTTAGGCTTTGCTAGCCAGAGAGTTTCTGTCTGAACTCCTCAGCTTTTATTCCAGCTGCACAAGCAGACACAGACAGTATGCAGATAAATCATTATGGTTTTGCACCACTAACGTTTGACTTATAAAAACAGGTGATGAGCCACAGAGGCTCACGAGCTATAGTCTGCTGATCGCTGTTTCAAAGGGTTTTTTCAGGAAGTTTTTAAAGAAAGATTGTACATAGAGTGAAAGGCACAGATCTTTGGCTCACGTTTCTGAATTCTGATAAATGCATATATGATCTAGCCAACACTCTAATCAAGTGTGGGTGGTTCCATCACCCCAGTGTGGTACCCAGGCCTCTGAAGGCAATGACTGTTCTGAATTCTATCATCAATCGTTTTGCCAACTCTTGAACACCACATGTATGAAAACATATGGTACGCACACTTCAGTGTTTGGTCCCTACGTTCTTGCTAATGTAGTATTTGGGATTCACCCACATATCACTAGTCAGACTTTTTCACACTGCTGAGTATGAATTAAACTGCATGAGCTTCACCATTTATTCATCCATTCTTCCACCGATGGACATCGCTAGCTTTCAGTTTTGTCTACTACAAATAAAGCTACAACAACTTTTACCATTGTACACTTGTGTGTGGGGGGGTGGTGGGAGGGGTTGGATGCTTCTGTTATCCTTAGGTAATTACTGAGGAGAGGAACTGCTGAGAAATGGACATTGCGCACTATGCAAATACCCACCACGCAGATCCCAAAGTGCTTGTGCCATGCACACTCCCACAAGCAACGGATGAGTGTTCCTGTTCCTCAACACCCTCAGCAGCATTTGGTGTTTTCCTCCCTTTTTAGTTATTTTAGTGGGTGTGAAGTGGTGTCTCAGTGTGACTGTTTTCAGTATGAATGTCCCTGATGACTGCAATCTCCAGCACTTTTTAGTATGCTCAGTGGACGCTTTTATAGCCCCTGATAAGCAACGTACATGCAAGTCACTCTCCCACTTTCCTGGGCTGTCTCTCTACATATTCAGGATATAACTCCTCTGGCAGACTGCAGGACTGACAATACACTCTCTCACTCCATAGTCTGCCTTTCCATTTGCTTTATACTTTTGATAGGTTTTTAATTTCAATGAAACCTACTTCATCTTTTTCTTTCTTCTATCTTGAGTGTTTTTGTACACACCAAGACTGCAAAGATATTCTCTCACAGCTTCTTCCAGAAGGTTTATCATTTTACACATTTAGATTTGTGAACTATTCCCAATGAAATTTTGTGAGGTACAGGTCAAGGTTCATTTTCTTCCACAGTAATATAAATTTCTTTGTGGCCTTATTCTAGTGGAACTTATAAGGACTTACTTGATGGAAGTGAAAGAGGAGAGTGAAAAAGTTGGCTTAAAGCTCAACATTCAGAAAACTAACATCATGGCATCTGGTCCCATCACTTCATGGCAAAAAGATGGGGAAACACTAAAAACAGTGGCTGACTTTATTTTGGGGGGTCCAAAATCACTACAGTTAGTAATTGCAGCCATGAAATTAAAAGATGCTTACTCCTTGGAAGGAAAGTTATGACCAACCTAGATAGCATATTCAAAAGCACAGACATTACTTTGTCAACAAAGGTCCATCTAGTCAAGGCTATGGTTTTTCCAGTGGTCATGTATGGATGTGAGAGTTGGACTATAAAGAAAGCGGAACACTGAATAATTGATGCTTTTGAACTGTGGTGTTGGAGAAGACTCTTGAGAGTCCCTTGGACTGCAAGGAGATCCAACCAGTCCATCCTAAAGGAAATCAGTCCTAGATGTTCATTGGAAGGACTGATGTTGAAGCTGAAACTCCAATACTTTGGCCACCTGATGCAGAGAGCTGACTCATTTGAAAAGACTGATGGTAGGAGGGATTAGGGGCAGGAGGAGAAGGGGATGACAGAGGATGAGATGGTTGGATGGCATCACCAACTCAATGGGCATGGGTTTGGGTGGACTCCAGGAGTTGGTGATGGACAGGGAGTCCTGGCATGCTGTGGTTCATGGGGTCTCAAAGAGTTGAACACAACTGAGCGACTGAACTGAACTCGTAGGTGATGGACATTCTGGGGTCACAACTGATTGTATGGGATGTCTGGCAACACGCGGCCCTCAAACTCTCATTAGATGGATCCCAGCCCTGCACCAGGCGGTCTCTGCTAAGTCTGGTGAGATCCCTCCCCTCGACTGCACAGTCCAGCCCTCGGCCAAGGGCAGTAAATCCCTGTGAAGATGTAGGAGTCCTCCCTGCACATAATCCTCTTTCCTGGTACCCTGTCCCCAAAATTCCACCTCAGAAGCCAAGAATTCCAATCTCTACATCTTAGTTCAGCAGGATGCTCCCCAATCCGGTGCCTCCCACCTGCACCGAAGCAGAAAAGTGCTCCTGGATGGACAGCCAGGGCTTTATGACGCTCAGTACCTATGTTTCCCTTCTCTCCAGGACCACACTGCCTTTTGATGAACACCTAAAAGAACAGCCTTATATATCTTATTTGGTTTTACAGTTATTTTCAATAGGAGGACAAGCCTAGGTGTCGGTTATAGCATCAGGACGGGATGCGGAAGTCTTTTTAGAGTAGGATAATCCAACAGGGGGCTTCCCAGGTGGCTCAGTGGTAAAGAACCCACCTGCCAGTGCATAACATACAAGAGACTCGGTTCAATCACTGCGTCAGGAAGATCCCCTGGAGAAGAAAACAGCTATCCATGCCAGTACTCTTGCCTGGAAAATTCCATGGACAGGGGAGCCTGGTGGGCTACAGTCCATGGAGTTACAAAGCCTTGGACAAGACTGAGCACACAGACAATCCAACAGAAACGGAATACAGGCCACATATCATTTAAAATTTTCTAACAGCCAGGTGAAAAATAAAAATCAAAAATGAACAAGTGAAGTCTCAATGTACTGTACTTAACTGAACATATCCAAAGATGATCATTCAGCTGGTAAGTCCATAAGGTGTTCGCTTCAGCAGCACATATACCAAAATTGAACAATCAATGTAAAAATTATTGAGATGGTTCACATTTTTTCACACATGATCTTTAAAAGCCTGTATTTTACCCATACAACCAAAACTCAATTTGATCCAGCCACACTCAAAGTGTTCAGAAGCCACATGTGGCTAGTGGCTATTGTACTGGATGGCCAGCTCTAGAGTGTCCTTAAGCATAAATTGAGGAAACGCTGGACTTTAGGGGTTTTCAAACTGATTTGTAGCACCTCCAAGTATAGTGATCAATGCATGCTTCCCTTATTCGATTCTCTGAAGGAGAAAAATGCTCAGGCCCAAAACTTCCTTTATCTCACCAAAAATACAGGAGAAAAGATTTTTTAAGCTTTACAAATGCAAACCAAAGTAGCTGTTACAGAAGCAGTAACTTAATGTCCCTCCACTGAGAATGTATTCACGTCCCATCTCTCCCTGAGTGTTAAACGTTTATTTAATGGTGTGACCTTTCCTGGGTCTTGATTTCCAAATCTATGATGTGAACAAAGCCATAAACTGTGCTGGCTAGGAGGCAGGGTGGTTTAAATTGACCGGGGAACAGAATTATTTGAAAAGGTCCTTCATGAATCTTCTTTAGAGGCTTAACACCACCGAACGTGGGATCCGTTTCCACAAGGTCAGCTTCATTTTCACTTTCGGAATTCAAAGCTCGGTGTTTCCGAGCTGCCCCCCACCAGACACACATCACTTCTTTTAGGGCCCTGCACTACCTCAGAGTTTGGCATATAATGCTTCAGGATTTCTTGAATTAAAAGGTCCAAATCAACAGACAGTCATATATTTTCATCAAGGACCCCTGGAGCAGGTATTTGAATTAGGTGGAGCAGGAGAAAAGCAAGGTGGAAACAGGACTCTTAAAATGAGAAACAGAGACAATACCCTACAATACAAAATATGTTTCTTCCACCCTTTGTATCCAAACCACTGAATCCCAGCAAGCATGCCTCTCTGAACAGTCTGTCCCTCCTACCACGCCGAACACCTTCCACAAACACATCAACTTGATGCCCGTCACAAGATCTTTGTATGTGCTGTTCCCTTGGCCTGGCATTTTCTTCCCATCGCTGCTGGCAAAGTCTGCTCCTCTGTTCTCCCCAAGATTCAGCAGAAGCATTATCTTTTCAGGGCGTCTTCTCCACGGCCCATTCCTGACTGTCTTCCAAGTCATAACCATGCTGATCACTTCCCTGGTGTTTATCCCAACAGGCCCCTGGTGTCTGAGGTGTGTACTTCCTTGTGGCCCCACAGGGGCCGAGGGAGAGAGGGCTCTCTGTGGTCTCTCTTCTGCTTCCCAGTCCCTAGTCCAGTGCCCAGTCTCTACTAGACCTCTGATGTACACACATGTTGCCGACTGTGCGAATATTACACCCTTGAACTTTAGAGCTCTCAGGTGGGGAGAGAAAGAAACCTGCTCTGCTCAGAACCAATGGAGGACTCAGATCCCTGAACATCCGTACTAAGTGATGGGAGGTAAATCAATGGTGAGCATTCCTAGAAATGTTACAGGGAAGAGCAGATCCCATGTTGAACCTGTTCTTCTGTTTTAACCTTTGCTTCCCATTGCTTTCGTTCACTAAAAGGATACCATCCACACATAACGGCCTGCCTCGGAACCCTGCCCCTCTGCTTGAATGCTAAGTGAAAATGCCTTTGTTTGGGATCCTGTCCACCAGTGGAAGGCTACTGGAAGGAAGAAACTAACACATCCTCTCCCTGAGGCTGGCCATTGCAGGAGATATCTGTAAGACTAATGGTCTTTGTTCCTTTACCTCCTCATCTCCCCCATCTCTGTTCTATAAAAGAACCTGGCATCCAGACCGATAAGATGGTTATTTTGAGATATTAGTCTGCCATCTTCTCGGCCAACTGGCTTTTTTTAACAGAGTTGTATTCCTTGCCTCAACACTTTGTCTCTCTGTTAACTGGCCTGTCATGCAGGGAGTAGGGGCTTCTCAGGTGGTGCTAGTGGTAAAGAACTCACCTGCCAGTGCAGGAGACATAAAAGACACGGGTTCGATTGGGAAGATCTTCTGGAGGAGGGCATGGCAACCCAGTCCAGTATTCTTGCTTGGAGAATCCCATGGACAGAGGAGCCTGGCAGGCTAGAGTCTAGAGGGTCACAGAGAGTCGGACACAACTGAAGCAGCTTAGCACACACACAGGAAGGAAGTAGAGTGAGCTTGAGTTTGGTCACTGGAAGGCACGTGGTGACTCAGACTATGGGCCTGAAGTCAGACGGAAGAGGGACCTTCACTAGCTCTGTGAACGTGGACACATTATTGACTATATGTGTCTGTTTTCTCCTTCTGTAATGGGATTAATGAAAATTTTTACTTGAAGGTGTGTGTGTGTGTGTGTGTGTGTGCACGCGTGCATGTGTGCTCAGTTGTTCAGTCGTGTCCCACTCTTTATGACCCCAATGGAATATAGCCTGCCAGTCTCCTCTGCCCATGGGATTTTCCAGGCAAGAATTCTGGAGTGGGGCATTGCCATTTCCTCCTCCTGGGGTCTTCTCCATCCAGGGATCAAACCTGCATCTTCTGAGTCTCTTGCATTGGCAGGCGAATTCTTCACCACTGTGCCACCTGGGAAGCTCCCTTGAAGGCACTGTCAAGATTAAATAAAATAATGGAGCAAGCACTGGGCCTGGCACATAAGAAAGGTTCATTCACTGTGAGGCCACTATTAGCCATGAGGGTCTTTGAAAGATTGATCTTAAAAAAAAAAAAAAAAAAGATTGATCTTATGGCCCCAGCAGAAAGCTAACGGGGGATACCAAAGGCCTTACAGACTCAATATCACCTTTGCTAAATTTTCGGTCCCTCTCATATAACACTTGGAAACTTTGAAGCCTGCCTCAACTATGGGTGAACTTCCTTTTCTTTCTGTAATTCTCCATAACATTTCAAATGGGGCATTTAATTATTGGGGTTTGATTTCCTGACTGCAGTAGAAATAGAAAATGCAAGTAAACACCATATTGGAAATCTGACTGTTCAATGAATCTCAGAATTCTTTTCTCATTTGTCATAGGCAAGGGAAAAAAAAATGAGTTAAAGTTGTTTATAAGACAATCAAACTAAGATCCTTGAGAAGCAATTATTTTGGAGGAACCTCCCCCTCCCCCATTCTTTATGGCTTTACCATTTTCATACTGAAAGGTGTTTAACTGGAAATCATTTTTTTAAAGCAGCTATCTCATAATCCTCTATAAAATCTCTCCCCAGCAATAGCAGTAGGAAGGTTTGTACAACTCACAATATAATGGGGAAGAAAATCGCCTCCTAACCCTTTGCTACTGATCTGCAGGAATATCCTAGGGAGAACCGGCTGCGAACGGTAATTGCATTACTCCATTCCCTGTGAATTCTGATCAACCAGAACCATCAATCCAGCTTAGAGACGTGGGTCCACTGACTGTGACCAGCTCCACAGCCTTTTCACCTTGGATTCGGAAGCTGCGATGAGGCCAAAGCAGCTCTGAGTGCAGACTTCCCCAAGGATTTAATCCTTGGCCATGAGAAACATTCTCCCGGTACCCGCCACACACAATTTTAACCACTAGAGGGCTTTCCATCAGTAAAATATTCAGCGGGTCAATATGAATGGTGGGGCTTCCCAGGAGGTACCAGTGGTAAGGAACTCCTGTCAATGCAGGAGGCATAACAGATGTGGATTTGATTCCTGGGTGAAGAAGACCCCCTGGAGGAGGACATGGCAACCCACTCTAGTATTCTTTCCTGGAGAATCCCATGGATAGAGGAGCCTGGGGCTGGGGGGTGGGTACAGTCCATAGAGTCACAAAGAGTCGGACACGTCTGAAGCGACTGAGCAAGCAAACATAAATGATGCCGATTCCTGAAAGGCCTATCCACATGCCAAAAGTAGCCAAGTGACATACTCCCTCCTGATTCTGGAAAACACAAGGGTCCTCCTCAATGCTCACTGTAAGGTTCTTTCATCTTAATGTGGGAGACATGAGATCTCCAGGAGGAGACCCCAGCTCTTCTCCACCCCCACCCCCACCCCAGTTCTGTCTAGTAATCGTACTTTCAGATAATTACATTTCCAGGACAAGCGTAATAATTGTAGGGAACATGAGGGATTCAGGGGCTGATCAAGGAAAAGGTATGATCATAACTTCCCTGATGATTCAGTACTGAAGAATCCACCTTTCAATGCAGAGGACATGGGTTTGGTCCCTGGTTGGGGAACTAAGATCCCACATGCTGCAGAGCAACCAAGCCCACACATCACAATTAGAGCAGTCTGAGCTGCAACAAAGACCCAGCACAGCACCCCCATCCAAAAAAAATTAAATTATTTTTTCTAAAAATTGGAAAAGACAGGATCGAGAGAGACAGTCACCCACAACAAGCTCTGCTGAGGGAGCAGGGGGTGGGCACCTGGGTAGAGGTGTACAAGCAGGGCCTGCTCCTCACAGCAGGGGCCGCCCATCTTAGTCTGGAGGGGCTTCCGTGACAAAGCCACAAAGACTGGGCAGCTTAAACAAAGACACCTTTCTCAGAGTTCTGGAGGCTGGACGTCCAGATCAAGGGACCAGCAGATCTGGTTCCTGGGGGGAGACACCTGATGGTTCCTGGCGTCTTCCTGGCTCATAGACAGCCATCTTCTGGAGGTCTGTTCAGGCAGCCTTTCCCTGATATGAGTGCGGGAACAGACAGCTCTCACATCTCTTCCTCTACTTACGAGGGCACTGATCTCATCACTGGGGCCCCACCCTCATAACCTCTAAACTCTCTTTTCTGGGGGTCCACGTTCCACAAGCATCTCTTATCATTTTCTATATCCGTAACTTTATTTTCCCATTCAGAAACAGACACCTGTGAGTCAGACCTACTTCCTTTTCCCCTTCTACGGTTTAGTCTCTAAGTCATGCCCAACCTCATCGAAACCTGATTCCCTTCTGGAAGATTCATCTCCAAATACCATTGCTTTGGGGTTAGGTCTTCCAACACAGGAATTTAGGAGGCCCACAAAGATTCAGCCCTAATGTTTTCCAGAGGTTTACATGCAGAGGGCCAGGGAAGGAAATTCCAGGAAAGGGAGAAGAGAGAGGGCAGTCATGAAAAGGTGGTATCTCTCGGCAGCACCACGGGGGGGGGTGCTGGGCCCCAAACTCCAAAGCTGTAGCAATGTGGGCCCTTCTAACTACAAAGTCCTGACTTACCAATGGGTGAGAGCTGCCTCCTGAGGTTTTGTGAGGCATGTAAAGCAGGCATGTTCCAAACGACTAAAATCTGCCTGTCGGGGCTATTTTTAAAGTAATTGGATACGTAAAAAATTGGGTTTGGCAACCGTGGAATTTTGAGCTAACAGATCCCAGCCAGCAATGAAGAAATAAACAACTGGGGGGGGGAGGGCAAACCCAGGGGCACATAACAAGGATCCAATCCTATTTTGAAGGCAGGAGAACAGACAGTGATTGACAGCAGAAGTGACCCGCCCCCTGACTCTGAACAAAGAGAGTCAGCAGCGGGGGCTGCAACTTCAGGTGCCCACAGGAACCAGGCAGGTGCCCCACCACCTGAGTCAACAAGACAGACAGGGACCCCTTTAAGGAGAGATGGTTGACATGGGAGGATGTGGAGCCAATGCGGCCAGATCATCCAGGTTTTAAGAGACAGGGGTCCAGCTTCTATTTTTCATGCCAAGTCTCTAATAGGAAGAACGTCCCTGGTAAAGGGAGTCAAGTGGTGAAGGACTAAGGACTATGCGTGCTATGCATGCTTTCAGTTGCATCCAACTCTTTGCAACGACATGGACTGTAGCCCACCAGGCTCCTCTGTACATGGGATTTTCCAGGCAAGAAAACTGGAATGAACCACCATTCCCTTCCCCAGGGGATCTTCCCGATGCAGGAATCAAACCCATGGATTCTCTACCACTGAGTTAAGTGGTAAAGGGCTTTATTAAATACAGGGCTCAGTGGTAAACGATCGCCTGCCAATGTGTTAGACTCGAGTTCAATCACTGCGTTGGGAAAATTCCCTAGAGAAGGAAATGGCGACCCACTTCAGTATTCTTGCCTGGAAAATCCCATGGACTTAGGATCCTGGCAGGCTACAATCCATGGGGTCACAAAAGAGCCAGACATGACTGAGCAACTAAACAACAACAACTCTTCTAGGAAAACACTGACAAATAATATGAATTTCAAATATATTGTGAGGCTCACACAAAACACAAAACTCTTCCCTGGCCACTTACAGCCTGCAGCAGCCAGTTTCAAACCTCTGTGTCTGACTCAAAAGGCAGATAACAAACACATCTTCCATATGGGCACAAGTGGGCATCAGAAGGAAAGTCAGTGCCAGCACCAACCAAGTAGGAGGCTAGATTCTCCTACGATTTTTCTCAGCTGCTTTTTTTTTTTTAATTTCTTAATGTGGTGAAATATACATACAATTTACCTTTTGACCATTTTAAAATCTACAATTCAGTGGCATTTAATGCTTTCATAATATGGTGCAATGGTCACCACTCTCCTTTTCCAGAACTTTTTCATCCTCCCAAACAAAATCCTGTCCCCATTAAATAAGAACTCACCATTCCCTTCCTCCACCCACAGTCCCTGGCAAGCAAATTCTATTTTCTCTCTGAACATGACTACAAGGAAATGGCAACTCACTTCAGTATTCTTGCCTGGAAAATTCCATGAACAGAGGAGCCTGGTGGGCTACAATCCATGGGGTCACAAAGAGTTGGACACTACTTAGCGACTAAACAACAAGGTATCACATATAAGTGGAATCATAGGGTATTTATCTTTTTGTGCCTGGTTTCTTTCACTTAGCATCATGTGTTCAAGGTTCATCCATATAATAGGAGATGTCAGATCTTCATCTTTTTATGACTGAATAATGCTCCCTTGTACAGATGAACTGCACCTTCTTCATCCACTTATTTATCACTGGACATTCAGGTTGTCTCTACCTTTGAGCTATGGTCAATAATGCTGCAATTAACACTGGCGTAAAAGTATCTGCTGCACTTTCTACTTTTGTTTCTTTGTGGTAGATACACAGAAGCAGTAATTCTATCAGTAGCTTTTTGAGGAATTGCCTAAAATTTTACAGTTCCAAATTACCTCCCTAAGTTAAAGCAAAGATTTTTCCTATAGTGTGTTCCTAACTTTAATATTCTCTAGGGAGTAGCAGTGGTTTATATATGTCCAATATTTGTATGGGTAGCTGAAAAATAGTTTTTTCTCACTGTGTGATTTCAGTATTTTTAACTAATTTTCATCCATTTAACCCAAAGTCTATTGGGAGTAGCTTTGGCACTTTAATCGGGAAAAATATATATATTTTTTTTCTACACACACACACAGGTCACATTCTGCAACCCTGTAGAGCAAATGACAAAGGCCCCATGGTCTTCTCTTCCCATTAACTGGGAAGATAGAATTACTCTTCCCCCTTCAATGAGGGGGGAGCCAGTGAGCCCCTGGGGTGCTGACTCAGCACATCAGCCCTCTCCCCTCCCCACCGTCAGTCATTAATGGGAAAGGGGATACCTCAAGAAACACAGACTCAGCATAATGTACGCGCGACAAATAGCCAGTGAAAGAAGGTGGCTTCAAGGCAGAGTATGTCTTCAGAGATGAACTCAAATGAGAAAATGATGAAAACAGCAAAGAAAGGCACTAAGGGATTCATAACATTCGTTGGTTCATTCAAGAGCCCCTGGTGCATAGAAAATCCTTTAAAACTGTGTGTGTGCATGCCTGCGTGTGTGCGTTTGATCGCCCTTGGACACCAGGCCCTCAGAGAAGTAATGAAGATACACAAATCATTAAGGAATCTTCCCCACTATCAAGAAGCTCACGGAGTAGCAGAAGCAGCAGTCAAACAAGCAAACGACATAAAGAAATGACCCAGGCATTCGCTGAGCTCTCGCTCTATACCAGGCATTTCTCAGGGCTTGCCTTATGTCGCCCTGGTTCCTAAACACTGTTAAACAAAAGGAGCCAGAGTTCATTGAAGAAGGGAGTGATTCTGGGCGCAGGTCAGAGAAAACAAAAGATGAGCCTGGAGCAACGTATGGTGCCACACATTTAAGAAGTGCTCAAAAGGGGGAGTATAATTTAAAAGGCATAAGAATCAAACAGAAGGAGCTTCTACTAGCAAACTTGGAATACTGTGAGCAACAGAAATGATGACAAAATCAGATTATATCCTAAAGGAAAAGAAATATTCTGGAGTTATTGTGTGTGTTATTATCACACGCAATGATATAGACGTGAGAGGTGTACTATAAAGAAAGCTGAGCGCCAAAGAACTGATGCTTTTGAACTATGGTGTTGGAGAAGACTCTTGAGAGTCCCTTGGACTGCAAGGAGATCCAACCAGTCCATCCTAAAGGAGATCAGTCCTGGGTGTTCACTGGAAGGACTGATGTTGAAGCTAAAACGCCAATACTTTGGCCACCTGATGCGAAGAGCTGACTCATTTGAAAAGACCCTGATGCTGGGAAAGATTGAGGGCAGGAGGAGAAGGGGACGACAGAGGATGAGATGGCTGGATGGCAACACCGACTCAATAGATATGAGTCTGGGTGGACTCTGGGAGTTGGTGATGGATAGGGAGGCTTGGCATGCTGTGGTTCATGGGGTCAAAGAGTCAGACACAACTGAGTGACTGAACTGAAAAATGATATAAGCAACTAAATAATAGAATAAACGGAGAAGAAAGGAAAATGCCTCCTTATAGAAGAGTTCCAATTAATACATGGAAAAGGGTTGATAGAAACAGACAATCACTGTTTTTACTACTAAAGTAATAAATTAGTGTGCTATTAAGCACAAAAGGAAAACAGTAAACTTTCAGGGAAGGAGCCTGGCAGACGCCTTCCCAGCCAAGTGATGAAGGGAACTAGCATCAGTAATTGGAGAAGGAAATGGCACCCCACTCCAGTACTCTTGCCTAGAGAATCCTGTGGACACAGGACCCTGGTGGGCTGTCGTCTATGGGGTCGCAAGGAGTTGGACACAACTGAAGTGACTTAGCAGCAACAGCAGCAGCACCAGTAATAGGATACAAAGATCTCATGTGTCCCCCACCCTTAGAAGGACTCAGCACTTTGGGCATCCTTTCTAACCATAGGTAATTTCAGTCTAATCAGAGGCAAAGGGCAGACAACCCCAGACTGAGGGGTATTATACCAAAAAACAAAAAAGACAACACTCTTCAAAAATGCTAAACCCATGCAAGATAAACCTGAGAAGCTTCCACAGATTGGAGGAAACTAAGATGATATGACAATTAAATAAAATGTGGATAATAAATTGAATCCTAGGAGAGTACATGAGTTAAAGGACAAAAGTAAAAAGTGGTTTTAAAAAAAATCCTAGGCTTAAGACATCACCTTCCAATGCAGGGGGTGTGAGTTCTATCCCTGATCAGAAAGCTAACATTCCACATGCCTCAGGGCCAAAAAGCACAAAAGGTAAAAACAGAAGCAATATTGTAACAAATTCAATAAAGACTTTAAAAATGGTCCACACCAAAAAAAACGATCCAACTGTAAAATGACCTATGAGAGAAGAAATTTACTCACCATCAGGCCATCCTTTAAGGACACAAACGTTTTTCTTTGTGCAAATCAGAGAAGCTGAAGGAAGGACAAAAAGGGATGAGTACATACCTATCCAAGAGACTGACAACGAGGGAGAATGGTAAATCAAGACTTTCTCCCCGGGAGGCAGTAGTTTGAATACAGCCAGGCTTAGTCCTAAGTGAAATCTCTTTGGCAGAAACCTGCTCTATTTAGAACAGCTGGATATCAACCCGAGGTTTTCAGATCCTCATAATAAAATGTCATTATTATGCCGGTGGTGATGCGGTTTTCTCTGGGACAGGAGCAAAGGAGAATGGCCTGGCGGTGGCATAATAGATGTTAAGAGTGGCAGAGACTGTGGCCTGTCTGACTCCTTTGAATCAATTCAAGACAACAACATTTCTAGAGTACACATTACATGCGAGGCACCACGTCCCTCCCATACTCCAAATGGGGGTGAAACCCAAGGTTCAGCTTCAATTTCTGCTTTCCTCNTGGACTTTCGATTGAGCCTGGAGCAAGGACAGCTGTCCCACGGCTGGTCCAAGGCCTCTCAGCCGTGGTCAGTGTGTACACCAGACTCATTAGTGAGGACTATGAACAGCATGCTGGTGTTGCTATCTCTATTAATGAGATGCCCTCAAGTTCTCCCCACCCATCTTTTTAGGGCACATTCCACTTCCTAACTCTAGCATGACCCCTGACCTTCACGTCCCAGCTCCATATAATCCACAAGAATCTCTTGTCTCCTTAGAACCCAGTAAACAGGCTGGGCATTATTGTGACTGGCTTGAAACAGCAAAACTCATGGTACGTGTGTTTTCTCTGTCTTATATCAGAATTTTGCATACGCAGAACCACGGCATCTGACACCAGAAAATTCTGGGCTGGGAGGGGTGGTCCAGCGCTCTGTACTATGTTGGGCAGTATCTCTGACCTCTATCCACTAGATGTCAGCAGCACCAACGCCCCTAGTTGTGACAACCAAGGATATCTCCGGATGCTGCCAAAGGTGGGCCCTCTCGGTGGGCAGAACTTCCCGCCTCCCCACCTCCACTGGGAACCATCACTCTACACCATACAATTCTCAGGACTGAGATGACTCCCAAGTCTTCTCGTTCATATCAGCAGCAGAGTGTCATTCACGGCAGAGGTACTCAGCGTTATGGGGGATTGATTTCACATTTTCATGGATCCACCTTAATTGGAGGGTTTTGTTTTTTTGAAACAGCCCAGCAGGTAGTTGTTTTAATCTGCCATTAAGTCCACACCATTTCCTAAATGACTGCTTAAAAATGCACACTGCTTAGGCATCAATTTGTTTGTGTAGGATACAGGATTCTGCTTCTCCTAATAGGATCGTCTTCTGAAAAGGCAACCTTTTATTTTCTTTAGTGCCTACCTAGGATTCCATGTTATTCTCTAGAAGTCATCAGTTTCCAGGGAGGTTATTTATGAAGCTGTGGAGAATTCTGATGATGCTGCAAAGAAGTCACACTGACCTACAGAGAATGAACCAGAACACCAGAGAGCTGTTAAGAATAATGGATTAAAAAAATAACAGTAATAATAATAATAATGATGAGAACAGAGGGAAAAAAAAATCAGTGAAAAATCTGTTCTGATCATCTGTTAAATACAACCTTCTATAAACAGCAGACATGCTTATAGATAAAATATTTATGCTTTTAAAAGATTTTGTTTTATAAGAAATCATGAGGTCATTTATTCCATGTGTGACATCAGCGTCAGGTTGAGAACATCAAAACTGTATTATTAGGAACCCAAGGTACACAAAAAAGTGATTGCTAAATATAAAGAGTGGAATCATATGACTTTGTCGGGTGAAAAGCTCTATATCTGAATCAACTGAACGAGAGTGCTAGTCTCCTTTTTTAATTTATATAAAAACCTGTTTGATGTAAAATTGAAGAAAAGAATGTAAGTTATCCTGAAGCCAACTTTTTAAACTAAAATGTTGTACAAAGATTCCAGTGGCATTTCAGCTGCCCTTAAATTTTAATAATACTGATAAAATATTCTACTATCCCCAGTCAAGTAATTTTTTATCTTTAATTGGTAAGCCCTCATTTATTATTTCTAAAGCATAAAAATTCTAATATCTAGGATTTATAACTTACCCAGGCAATCGTAGCTGCAAATGTATTTTTAAGTGCACTCAAAAATAGAGAAAGCAAATGAACACTAGGGAAATTTAAGTTTGGACTACAATGAAAGAAGAAAAAATTTTTTTACAACAAATATATCATCGACTAACTATATTATGCCTCATCAGTTAAAAAACATCCTTTGGCAACCCCTGGGGTGATAAGAAAGGCTTTTCGTGGAATAAGAAGATGAAATTAAGTTGGTAGAGAAGATTCAGGCCTTCCCAACATGGAATTGGCAGAGATCATTTCAAAATCGACAGAAGAGCAAAACCTGAACTCTAGCGTGAAGATCCAGTGAAATATAAATATTATATATCGATCCACAGATGGTCAATATGTGCTTTTTGCTGCAGGCATTTTTATTCATAAAATAAGGTTTACTCAAATATTAAAGGAGAAAGGGGCAAGGAACTTGCAGAAAACAAAAAGCACCGTTTAGAAAATGCCTACACAGATGCTGACACACGGGCTTTGCGGACCGCCTGGTGAAACCGCCAGGATAAACTATACTCCTGTGAAAGGGGAAATCGAGTTTCATGTCTAACCTACGATACTTAGCTGAATAATGGCCACCCAAAGCTTTCAGGTCCTATTCCCTGTAGACCATAAATGCTACTTTATATGGGGAAAAAAGGTCTTTGCAGATATGATTAAGGATCCTTAGACAGGGAGATATTATTCTGAGTTAGGGTCCTAAATCCAAAGACACGTGTCCTTCAAAGAGAGAGGCAGAGGGCTATGTGGCAGATTCAGAGAAGGCGGTCATGGGAAGAAGGAGGCATAAACTGGAGGTGACTATAAGCTAACAAAGGTCAAGCCACCAGAAACAAGGAAATGCAAAGAGCGCCCCTAGAGGAAGCAGGTTCTGCCAGGCAGGCTGATTTTGGGAGCTGAGTATCCTATCTACTAGAACAGCGAGAGAATAAATTTCTATTGGATTAAGTCACCAAGTTTGTGATTACTTGATGCAGCAGCAACAGGAACCTAACAAAGCCACCATATTTCGAGTCCTCCCTTCTATTTCATCCCAGACTTCACTAATGAGTGAGTGCAAGCTGCTCAGTCATGTCCGACTCTCTGTGACCCCATGGACTATACAGTCCAGAGAATTCTCCAGGCCAGAATACTGGAGTAGGTAGCCTTTCCCTTCTCCTGGGGATCTTCCCAACCCAGGGATCAAACCCAGGTCTCTGACATTACAGGTAGATTTTTTTTTACCAGCTGAGACACAAGGGAAGCCCAAGAACACTGGAGTGGGTAACTTATTCCTTCTCCAGCGGATCTTCCCAACCCAGGAATTTAAACGGGGTCTCCTGCATTGCAGGCGGATTCTTTACCAGCTGAGCTATCGGGGAAGCCCTACTGAATAATAATCCTGGCAATGATAACAACCCAGGACAGCACCCCACTTCCTGGCAGGGGTTAGTGTTTACTATCTGATAGCCCCTCCTAGATCTTTAGTCCTTACACTATCACCATATTTCAGGTGTAAGGATGTCTACTGCACGGAAGAAACACCGGTCCTTTGTCACATGGCCATCAGATGGCAGACCTGTCACTAGAACTCAGAAAACTGGCTCCAGGGTACTCTCCCATAACCATTCTGTGACACGGCCCCCTGTACAAGTCTGTATCACAAAGAGCAAAACCTTTGGTCTGCAAAAGGACAGATGTTGTATACTGCATTAAATTCATGGGCCATTCATACCATACTGCATTCTTAGACATTAAGAAATAACAGGTAGACTTCCCTGGTGGTACAGTGGATAAGAGTCTGCCTGCCAATACAGGGGACATGGGTTAGATCCCTGATCCAGGAAGATTCCCCATGCTGCGGAGCAGCTAAGCCTGACGCCGTGACTCCTGGGCTTGTGTGTCCTGGAGCCCAAATTCTGCAATAAGAGAAGCCACCACCACGAGAAGCCCACTTACCAAAACTAGAGAAAGCTTGCAGGCAGCAATGGAGACCCAGCGCAGCCAAAACCTTTTCAAATTTTAGAAAAAAAAGAATTTTTTAAAGTTGTTTTGGTCACTCTCTCCATTTGATTCTTTTTGATACATTAAATCTTTATATCATGAATGAGTCTATTAATTTCCACCATAATTCATAGAAAAATAGTACCTATGTGTAACATTAAGAGCTGAAGTCTTTTTCAAGCCTATTCCTAACTGATAAGGCAAGTAAACCAATGTTTTAAGAGATAAGTATTGCTAAAACTCTGACTGGAAGTCTACTGAAAGTGACACTTAGTCGTTCAGTCAAGCCCAACTCTTTGCAACCCTATGGACATAGGAGCTGGCCAGGCTCCTCTGTCCATGAGATTTCCCAGGCAAGAATCCTGGAGTGGGTTGCCATGCCCTTCTCCAGGGGATTTTCCCAGCCCAGGAACTGAACCCAGGTCTCCTGCATTGCAGGCAAACTCCTTACTGTCTGAGCCACCAGGGAAGCCCACACCTTGAACTAATTATTTTACTTTTGAAAGCTTTTCCAAAGGAAGTGGAGATGGGCTCAAAGATCTCTGTTCAAGAATTTTCACTGCAACTTTTAACAATTAAAAAAAAAACAACCAAAATAATATCAGTATATAACTGATGGAGAACAGTAAGTACGATGGCACACCCCAATCTTGGGCTCCTATGGACCATTAAGTTTACCTTCCTGAAGAATATTTAATAATGTGGAGGAAAATGTTCATCATAAAATGTCAAGTGATAACAGCAAGGCACAGTAATATATATAGTTTGAGCTCAATTAAATAAATACATGAGTACTCACATATACATGGAAAAAATAAATAAATACAAATGGAACCTACCAGAATGATGCTAGCAAGTATCCAAGACAATAAGAGTTTTACAAGGGAATTTATTTTTTTATTTTTTTCTTTGTTCCTCCACAAGAATATATTATTTTACCAACAAAAGAAAGGTGCACACACACACAAAAAGACAAGGTTAGTGAAAATAACCATTGAAGTTTAGCAACATTTATCTGCCCATTTCTAAAAGAACTTAATTTTTTTGATTTGTCTTTGTTTTGCTTCTTACATCTGCATGCCAACAGTCCCTTCCCCAGGATGCTAGTTTAAAATAGGCTTGGATGGTATTATATTCAATTCCATAAAAGTGAAATCTATGAAAATTCTGATAAATAAACCTCTGACTTTTTTTTTCCCCTTCTAAGCTAAGAATATGTCACAGTTTGAATCATGATATTTGTAAAAGGTGCCATGTACCTTCCAGCCACAGATGAATCACACATTACAAATGGCTTATGTTTAAAACAAATGATCAGCTTAAACATCCCTGCCTGCCAACAGGTCCAAGCAGACATGGTATATATTCTCTCCATCATGTTAACTTAAGAATGGAGCTTGGTTCCAAACGGGCTTTGAGTAAGTAAGGTAAGACACAGGTAAAAGGAATGATGGGCTTTTCCATTTGACCCAAGCAAAACCACCATCTTCTTCCTGGTTTCTGGATTTCTTCCCTCAGCAGATACAATGCAAAGTGGAGTAGTTTAGGCAACAGAAACTTGAGGCCTGTTTGCCTAATGGGAAACAATGGTAACAATCTACTGTCCAACATACAGGTTCTTTGCGTCTGATTTCTTTCGCACAGCAAAATGTGCACATCATGTGTTTTAAGGTCCAAAAGCTGAGCTTTTGGCATCGTACTGAGGGTGGAGAGGGTGAAGAAGAACCATCCAAGTTCAAAGAAATGGCTCTCCCAATTTAGGACCCAGCAGAGAAGGGAGAGGCAGTAAGGAGGTCTGGGATTCCTATCTCTTTAAGAATTTTCCATAGTTTGTTGTGATCCACACAAAGGCTTTCCTGTAGTTAATGAAGCAGAAGTAGATGATTTCCTGGAATTCCCTTGCTTTTTCTATGATCCAGTGGATGTTGGCAATTTGATCTCTGGTCCCTCTGCCTTTTGTAAAGCCAGTTTGTATATCTGAAAGTTCTCAGTTCACATACTGTTGAAGCCTAGCTTGAGGGATTTTGAGCATTATCTTGCAGTGTGTGAAATGAGCGCAACGGTAGTTTGAACAACGTTTGGCGTTGTCTTTCTTTGGTATTGAAATGGAAAGTGACCTTTTCCAGAAAGGGGGAAGTTCACTTACAAATAAAAACACTGCAGCAGTTTGCCCAACCTGGCGCCCTATAGTAAGATGCTCTCCCCTCCATTTCTGGTCAGAAGAGGGAACTGAGGCCCAAAGGACGGGAGTAACTCAAGGCTACCACACGGGTAATGGGCAGAAACAAGCTGCAACCCAGAGGCTTCAACCCTCGGGTCTTCACTCTTGGGCCATAGGACTTGGGTTCACCGGGCGCCTTCCACTGCCCACAGAGTGCTCACTCCCACATTTGTGACACGATTCTTGGCCTGCTGAGGACCACAATATCCCTTTCCTCCTAAACTAGCAGCCAATCAACTTCACCCCCCTCCCCACTTCAATATCCTTCCATCGCCCAACAAAGGCTAGCACACCCTGATTGCTTATAACAACAGTGACTAAGAACCAGGGTCTCCAAGTCCCTGAACACACTTGCACAGGAAGACCTCCCGTTTCTTCACCCTAAAAAAATAAATGACAAGTCACTTCCAAAGTCAACTCAGAACACAAGACTCGGAAAGCACGGACCTAGTCTAGGCAGCAACCCAAGTTCGTGTGCCTTATGCACAGTGAAACTGAAACGTCCGAGTTTGGAGCCGAGAAAGGTTTACTGCGGGGCCACGCAAGGAGAGGGGCAGCTGGTGCCCTAAACAGCCTTGAGCTCCCTGAAGGGTTTCCACAAAGCACTTTTCAAAGCCTGGTGAGGAAGGGAGGTGGTCGCAGGATCTGTGATCACCTTATGCATGGTTTGCTGATGGTGAGATACCAGGATGCTGTCACTGGGGTTAACGTTATCAGGCCTTAGGCTCAGGTTCATCAAGACGTTAACAGCTTACATGGGGTTGGGGGCCGGGGCAGTTCACATCTGTAAAACAGCTGGGGAAATGTGTCTCAAATACTGTTACCTAGGCACTTCAGAGAGGGGCTAGAGCAGAGGATGTGGGGGGAGACCTGTCTCCAGAAAAGCCCCATAGGGTCCTGCTTGGTTCCATAGGAACTGGGATACCCTCTAAGATGAAAGGGGGAGGAGGGGGCAACAGAGGATGAGACGGTTGGATGGCATCAGCGAATCAATGGACATGAGTTTGGGCAAGCTCTGGGAGATGGTAAAGGACGGGGAAGTCTGGAGCACTGTGGTCCATGGGGCGGCAAAGAGTAGGACGTGACTGAGCGACTGAACACCACTCCCAAGTCTTCCACACACCCTTTCCTACCTAAAGAGGGCTCCTAGATCCTAAACGAAGCTAACTAACACCCCCTGCCTATACAGATGAAGACTCACACATGTTTTCCTATTGACCATGAGGATAAACAAGGAAAAAAGAAAGGCATTCCTTTCCTATGGAAGTAAAAGATAAGATTTGTTTCGAATGGTACCTTAAATTAGGGCAAACTCTTTGAGAAAAAGGAAGGAGGCACCACACTGGGTTAGAGTTTGCTTTGGTTTTGTGTGTTGTCTGGCTCTGTTCTTGTTATTTGATTTATTGAGGTGAAATGTACATAACATAAAATTAACTATATTAAAGTTAACAAGTCGGTGAGATTCAGTACATTCACAACATTGCGCAGTCCTTACCTCTGTGTGTGAGAGCTCAGTCGCTTCAGCCATGTCCGACTCTGTTCTTTACCATTCACACCACCTGGGAAGTCCCCAGCCGCCACCTCCCCCTAGTTCCAAACATGGTCAGCACCCCAAAAGGAAACCACATACTCTGTAGGGAGTCCCTCCCCATTTCCCCCTCTACCAGACCTTGGCAACCACTAATCTGCATTTGCCTGTATGGATTTATCCATTCTGGACGTTTCATATCAACGGAATCATACACTGAAGTTGACTAGGTTGATTAGGTTGGCCAAGAAGTTCAAGATTTTTCATTTATCATCTTATGGAAAAATCTGAATGAATATTTTGGACAACCTGATACTTAAAACAACTGTGGGGGCACTCAGAACTAACCCTTCCATGCCTACACAGGCCACAGAACCAAGCCAGATGCCAATGGTACCGAAGCTAGGGTTCCCATAGCCCATTGGCAGATACCATCATGGAATCGTCTATAGTCCAATGAACAGCAAGCCAAAAAGCAGACCAACACTACAGTTCAATTCAAAACAAACAATAAATGGTGGACCACCTGAACACTGACTATGGCCAATTTCCATTTTGACTCAAATCAACGGATTTTTCCATGCTTCCAGATGAGTGCTGGCTAATGAGAAAAGCCAAATGGGTTAAACCAAATTTTCTTTTTTGTAAATTCTGAAATACACCACCCACCAGAGTCATACAACGCGACAGACTCTCAGCCAGATGGAGAAACATTCTCTGCCTAGTGAAGAACCAGGAACCCGCCTACCCAGTCCATCTTCTGTTGATTTAAATCATGTCCTAGGAGAACCACAGAATGTGGCTTAGAGAATGCAGTCCAAGCACCCCCCTTCCCCGCCCCATACCGCATCCTTCCTGATTGTTTACCACGTATCTGGGAAGAGGGCTATTAGTACTCCTGGAAGCTTCTCTAAATCCTCTGCTTAGGAATTTTCCAGGAAATGTTTGCATCAGAATCACCTGAGTGAGTGAAATGGGTCCTTGGATTCCAGCCCTGATTCTGGTTGGTATCTGAGCACCCATATCTGCAGCTGAGTGTCTGAAGGATTGACTCGCCAGTGGAACTGGATGCCGGAGCTCTCTCGAATGTGTGCAGAGAAAGAGAACAGGGGAAGACCCGGACCGCCTCCGGCAGCAGAGATACCAGACTCGAGCAGCTCTTCTGCCGGATGGATGTTTCTATAGTTAATTGCTCTTGACTCAGAATCATCCCAGAGTTCAAGTTACAAGGAGCTCAAAAGGTGCTCTGTGCTAACCTTGAACTTGTGTCTCCTGCAGGTGGGGTTAGAGAGACAAAGCTAATTTGGGAGGCCATGCAAGTGGGCATGGACAGAGGGGGCAAGGGGAGGCTTCGTGGGTTGAGGGCTTGCAGGTTCACAGGAAAGAGGGCCGTGGGGCTCGGAGGCGGGTGGCCGCATTTCTATTCCTGGTTCATTCGAGGGGTGCACCACGTGACCTTGGGCCTGTCACACTTCCCCAGCACCGCGACCTCTCCATCTGTGAAATAAAGGCACCAGTGTCCCTCACACAGGCCCTCCCGGGGCGAAGAAGATTAATGAGGTGAGGTTCACAAAGTGTGTAGAATGCCAGGCAACGACCAAGGGCAGCAAGGGCACAGAGTAACTGGTGGCCAGCTCCCCGCCCCTCCCTGCCACATGCACACACAGACACACTTCTCTTGCCTTTGAAAAATGGCACAAACTCTCTCTGATCCCAGTAAGATCTGCAGACCAGCAGCAGGTGCGGCACCACCTGGGAGCTTGTCAGAAATGCAGAGGGTGGGCTTCCCTGGTGGGCCAGCGGCTAAGACTCCGTGCTCCCAGGGCAGGGGGCTGGGTTCCATCCCCAGCTGGGAAACTGGATCCCACATGGCACAACTAAGAGTTTGCTTGCTGCAACTAAAGATCCCAAGTGTCACAACTAAGGCCTGGCACAGCCAAATAAATAATACATATTTTTTTAAAAAGAAAGGGATGTAGAGTCTTTGGCTCATTCAGACCTGTTGAACCAGATGCACGAGGGTGGAGTCCATCACCCACGTGGTTATTCCCTCCAGGGGAAGAGAGAGTTTGCTAAAGTTCCTAGCAACGTCAATCGGCAAGACAGCTGTGAGCAAGCTGGGTAAGTCCCAAATTTCCAAGGAGCTCACATTCCAGTGCTGGATAGGGGGACAGAAAATAATAAAGAATTTTGGAGAGTGCTAAGTTCAATGGAGAACAGAGCTCAAAGAGATGGTGGCAGGCATCACCAACTCAATGGACATGAATTTGAGCAAACTCTGGGAGACAGTGGAGGGCGGAGGAGCCTGGCGTGCTGCAGCCCATGGGGTCGCAAAGAGTCAAACATGACTTAGTGACTCAACAACAAGAGGGCTTCCCTGATGGCTTAGCGCCAATGCAGGAGACACCGGTTCAATCCCTGGTCCAGGAAGATCCCACATACTGCAGGGCAGCTAAGCACATGTGCAACAACTGTTGAGCCTGGGTTCTAGAGCCCCGTGAGCCGCAACAAGAGAAGCCTCAACAGTGAGAAGCCAGGGCACCACAACTAGAGAGAACTGGCCCCGCTCGCTGCAACTACAGAAAAGCCCGAGCAGCAAGGAAGACCCAGCATGGCCAACAATAAATAAATATTTAAAAAATACAACAACAGCAACATAATGGTTAGGTCTGTGGACTCCAGACTCACAGGTCCTAGGTGCAGACTCTCACTTGGCCACTGCCTAAGTACTTGGGAAAAGTGACCCTCCCACTGGCTCATTTTTCTCATCTGCGAAATGGAGATAATGAAAGCTCTCTCTATGGACCGGAGCTTGTCATACATTAGCATTGATAAGAGTCAGCTAGAGAGCTTGTTACAACTCCAGGTGGCTGGGTGCCCCACCCCCCACCAGAGATTCCTGATCTCCTAGGTCTGAGTAGGACCCGAGAATTTTTACCTTTAATCAAGTCCCCCAAGTGGAGCCACATTCCTCTAGAGGAAGGCCTCTAAAACTTTAATGCCCATTCACGTCACCTGGAGGCCGCAGGGAACTGACAGGGCTGGTTCAGGAGGTCTGGGGAGGGGCCTGGGTCTCTGCGCTCCTAACTCTTTCCCAGGTAAGGCTACTGGAGCTGACCCATTGCCCATGCTTGGAGGAGTGAGGTTAATGTATCCAACACCTGGAAGATGATCAAATATATTATCTGTTACAGCACTTCTTTATAGCTCACGTAGCATCCTCTATTTTATAAAGTGATGGTGATGGTAAACAGCCAGCCAAGGGTTAGGGTTTGAAACATCCTTATTTGATAAATTACAAACTTGATGACACCTCCTCAGAGCATAGGGAAAGGTTATGTTGGTCCATGGACTCCAAAAGCTTGATCTGAAGGACCCAGAATTTCCTCAAAGGCCAGCAGAGGGGTAGAGAATTCACAACATGGCTAACATCTAGAATCCCAAAACCTGTGATGACATATTAACCAACTACAGGGAAGGTTCTGCAGAGGATAGGAAAGGAATGAACAGTCCTAAAAGAGGTTTCAAAAAAAATGTTATAGTGGCTACAGAAAACATCCAAGGTAAAGTTTTAGAACAAACAAAATGGAGTTCACATGGTCCTGGTCTTCCCAGGTGGCTCAGCAGTAAAGAGCCCACCTGCCAACGCAGAAGACGCAGGAGACGTGAGTTCAGTTCTTGAACTGGGAAGCTTCCCTGGAGAGGGAAACGGCAAACCACTCCAGTATTCCGGCCTGGGGAATCCCATGGACAGAGAAGCTTGCTGGGCTGTAGCATGGGGCAAGGCAAAAATGCATTTGGGAGGCAATTTTCAGAAGGATTTATCTATGTGTTTTTGTTTGTTTCATTCTGCTCTTTCCTTTTCTCTTCCTTTCAGTGGGATAGAATTTTTCTCCTCCACACCAAGGAACAATTAAGCAGAACAATGCCCCTCTCCTGGGATTTCATTCCATCAGGTTATAAATAACTTCAGCAAAATAACTAAGAGCATATATAAAAGCAATGACAAGGTCGTTTACCACGAACAAGCCACGTTCTGTTTCCATGGCAACATGGCGGCAAAAGCAAATGACATCTGATGATGTTTTCATAATCTGCTCCCCAAAGTCTCACACCCTAAAAGGGTCCACTCAGGGTCAGGTCAGGCTTCTTCAAAACTCCTTGCCACTTAGGGGTGGGTGACTAGGATCTGGCACCCAAGCTCAAAGGCGAAGAACTTGAGATGAGACTTCTCTTGGAGCCAGGCAGAGGGTGATGTTAAGAGAGAAAGCAAATCTCTCTAATTGTGGACACACTTTCCCGTGCATCGCCAGGAAAACCAGAGAGTGTCTGGGACAATTCCAAACTCCGGCAGGTCATTAGTCTGCCCGTCTGCCTCACTCAGCCTTGGACTTGCTTTGCTATCTCACCTTCCTTTCTTTCTGTTTCAGAAGAGAAGCTCAGAGCAGGACTAATCAGAGGTGCTGGCTGGTTACCGAGCTCCTCGCAAAGGCAGAGACTTTATCAGGTACAAGCTCGTTAGAGGTGTCTGCCTTCCAGAATGAATGGCAGACAGAAGTGCTTCCACTCGCTTCCAATTCTGCAGGCCCTTCTCCCTGGTGCTCAAGAAGCCAGGAAGCAAGACAAAAAGGGCGAACACACTCTGGTAGCTGTCTAAACGGCAAAGGTCCAATCTGTTCCATATAAAGCACTCGGGCAATCTGTGGGAACAGTGAGGTGGCAGAGTTTCTCAACATCAATCTTAGAAATGGTAGAGGTGTTCTAAACACTTAGACGTCTATGAAGGACTAGGGATTTCTATAGAGGTCCAGTGGTTAAGACTCCACATTTCCAATGTCGGGGTAGGGGGTGAGGGAGCAGGTTCAATCCCTGGTAAGGGAACTAAGATACCATACTACTTGGTATGGTCAAAAAATAAAAAAACAAAAATACAAATTTTAAAAGAAATCTATGACGGATTTACCATCTTGAGTTCACGTGTTTGTGTGTTCCCTTTAAAAAAAATTATCTAAAATGCTTCACTTTGAAAAGAATCCAAATCTACTCAAGATTATTTAAATCTAATGAGAAATTATTTCTGTGACTAACCTCTGTAGTGATGAGGACAATGATATTTAATAATGATGGATGGAAAGAGAGGTAGCTGGATGGATGGATGGACAGAGAACTCAATCATTAAACCTCAATAAACTTGATTTCTGTTACTAACCTCCAATAATAATAAGGATAATGGTATCTGCTAGAGATGAATGAGAGTATGGTAAAGAAGGGCGAATGGAAGCAAAGGGGGATGGATGGATAGCTAGCTAGACGGATGGATGGACGGATAGACGGATAGATGGATGGATGGATATACAGATACCCAGGCAGGCTTTTACCACATGCCAAACGGTCTACTGAGTGTTTTGCTCACAACAATACGATGAGGTTGATATTATCATCATTTCCAATTTGTAGATGGGGAATCTTCATGATCTTAAACACTAAAGAAGTTGAGGCTGAAGTTGAAACTAGAAGGAGCTTGCCTCCAAGCTCTTAGCTATGACCTACCTGCTTCAAAAGTAGCCTTTTCATTTATCTTAAATTAAATCCTTTCAAGCTTCCAATAGAATGCCTGCCATGGTGGGTATTCGAGCATCTGGCGTGCATGTCAGTTTCTCCCTTGGTGACTTTTTAATCTGATTCATTCTGTCTTTCTCTATAAGTCCGAGAGTTTCAGGTTTTACATAGAAACTGTTGTCTCCTTGCCTAAGTGTTTCCTCATTATCAGGAAAAAAGCACCTGGGGTTATAAGAAACCAAATCAAATCCCTGATATCCTCTCCTTTGTATGGTGACTCAAGGAATGAGAAAAAGAAAAGATGCTACCAAATGAACATGTGTGGTCTTTCCCATCCATGGCAAGCACACTCAGGGACCATCTGCTCCCCAACAAAGTTAGATATGTCATTGGGACAAAGCTCAGATCAAAACCTAACATTCATTTCATAGCAGATTCCCTAGGCACATATTAGGCCTTTTTCAATGGCAGCATGGGGGTGAGTAACTTGGAGGATGACTAACTTAGAAAGCAAATTTAAAAACCCTCTACAGAAGACCTAAGAGGTGAAGGAGATCTAAATGTCTTTGATCATTAACTTTCATCCAAAGTTCACCTCTTATCACTGGCTGACTTTGAAGGCAAAGACCCTGGGGGTCAAATCCCTGTTATGACCCCTCCAGGGCTGTGGGGGCTGTAATAACCTTTGAAGCTATTTCCACAGTAGAAGAGAGGAGATGACAAGGTATGGTCTACAGAACAATGGCCTCCTAAAGACGATCAGGCTTCTTGGGTAGCTCTGGTGGTAGAGAATCCGCCTGCCAATGCAGGAGACACAACAGATGCAGGGCTTGATCCCTGGGTCAGAAAGATCCCCTGGAGAAGGAAACGAAAACCCACTCCAGTATTCTTGCCTGAGAAATCCCAAGGACAGAGGATCCTGGCAGACTACAGTCCATGGCGTCATAAAGAGTCAAATGCAACTGAGCGACTGAGCCCACAGCACCCAAAGATGACCCTGTCCTAACCTCCCAAGCCTGTGAATATGCTGCCTTCTCAGGAAAATGGAGAATGAAGGTAGTAGATGGAAGGAAGGCTATTAATCAGCTGACCTTAGGATGGGGAAATGATAGCCTGGATTACCCAGTGTAGTCACAAGGGTCCTTCCATGTGGGAGAGGGAGACGGAGGAGTCAGTGTCAGACACAACGTGAGAAGAACTCAAACCATCACCGTTGGCTTTGTAAGGACCCTGAACCCTAGGAGCACAGGCAGCCTCCAAGACCTGGAAAAGGCAAGGAAATGGACCAGATCTCATGCCTCCTGTCGGGGTGCAGCCCTGCCCAGCCCTTGACTTTAGATAGGGAGACCAACTCAGGGCTGAAGACCTCCAGAACTGTAATTGAACAAATCTGCTTCCTTTCAGGCCACTACAGTGGTAATTTGTTAGAACAGCAATAGGAAACTAATTCCCAATATACGCCTTTGTAAATTCTTAAGAGGATTAAATGAGCTGTTATGGAAAGCCAATGGTGCCTTAGGAAGGCCTCAACAGGATGGCTCTCCTCCATTTCTCTAAACTGCCAGAACTCAAGTTGGCAAGGCTGCCACTTACCTCGCCAGTGGCTTTATCCGCTCCAACATCCACATCCCCAAGTGCCTCATGCCCCCAGTCCTCAGGAGACCATCAATTAAATTCTGAGCTGATGAGGATACTCAAGTCTCTCCCAGAAATATTTGCTTTCAAAAGACAAATTTGTGGAGTCATTCTGCTTCAAAATCTTTGAAGTCGTTCAAGGTCTTCAGTGGATTCCAGTCCAGGATTCACAATGCCTTTCAGCATCTGCACTCTTCCAATTTCTACACCCTCAGTTCTTACATGTCCCCCAGGGACCCTCCATTTAGGAGGGTCAGCTAACTGATCAGCTAACTGAGTCAGTGTTTCTTGATTAAACCTCTTAAGCGTCTGGGCCTTTGCACGTGTCCTTCCCTCAGCCCAGATCAGATGCTTCTACGAGATATCTGTTCATCTATCCGTGTCCAAGCCGTCCTTCAGGGCTCAGTGTGACCACCCCAAGGAGCTCCCCTGAACATTGGGCTACCCACTTCCTCTGTTCTCTAAGCATAGAATTCACGCCTCAACTTTAACAATTTCTCACACCAGGTTACAACTGGTCACCTAGTGGTCTCTTCCAATTTGTCCTAAATACCAATGTCACTTCTTGGGATCATGGAGCCATTTAAGGATCTGAAGACTCAGATCCCATTTTCAGGAGTCTACATGCATAAAGATTTTATATTTAACACACGTATATATATATATGTTTATATAAATTTACACATATGTTTTATATATATATATATATATATATATATATTACATAACATAGTTCACAAGCTGGAATCAAGATTGCCAGAGAAATTCAACAACCTCAGATAAGCAGACGACACCCTTAAGGCACAAAGTTAAGAGGAACTAAAGAGCCTCTTGATGACGGTGAAAGAGGAGAGTGAAAAAGCTGGCGTAAAACTGAGATCATGGCATCTGGTCCCATCACTTTATGGCCAATAGAAGGGGAAAGAGTGGAAGCAGTGGCAGATTTTACCTTTTCAGGCTCCATTATCACTGTGGACAGTGACTGAAGTCGTGAAATTAAAAGACAACTTACTCCTTGGAAGAAAAGCTATGACAAGTCCAGATAGCATACTAAAAAGCAGAGACATCAATTTGCCAACAAAGGTCCATATAGTCAAAGCTATGGTTTCTCCAGTAGTCATGTACGGATGTGAGAGCTAGACCATAAAGCAAGCTGAGTGTCAATAAACTTAAAATTGTGACGCTGGAGAAGACTCCTGAGAGTCCCTTGGACTGCAAGGAGATCCAACCAGTCCATCCTAAAGGAAATCAACCCTGAATATTAACTGAGAGGACTGATGTTGAAGCTGAAGCCCCAGTACTTTTGCCACCTGATGTGAAGAGCCAACTCGCTGGAAAAGACCCTGATGTTGGGAAAGATTGAGGGCAGGAGGAGAAGGGGGCGACAGAGGATGAGATGGTTGGATGGCATCACCAACTCAATGGACATGTGTTTGAGCAGACTCCAGGAAATACTGAAGGACAGGAAAGCCTGGCCTGCTGAAGTCTATGGGGTTTCCTAGAGTCAGACACGGCTTAGGGACTGAACGACAATATAGTTCACAGGGCCTTCTCAGGTGTAAAGAATCCACCTGTCTATGCAGGAGAATTCAGAAGATGTGGGTTCGGTTGCTGGGTCAGAAAGATCCCTGGAGTAGGAAATGGCAACCCACTCCAGTATTCTTGCCTGGGAGATCCCAGGGACAGAGGTGCCTGGTGGGCTACAGTCCATGGGGTCGCAAAGAGTCAGACACAACAGAGTGACTGAGCATGTACTCCTAGTTCACAAATAATTTCAAAGAGCCTTGAACTTCAGCAAAAGGAATCCAGCATTTAAATGTGAGTGCTGTCAGCAAAAGAATTCACCTTAGTTCATGTCTTTGTCCCAGTATGTAACTCACAGCCCAGCGCAGAGTTGGTACTCAATCAATACTGGGTGGATGGATATTTAGATAGCTAGATGTATGGATGGTTGGATGGTGGCTAGGAACGTGGATGACTAATCTGTATGTTTATAAATCATTGGAAAGACTCATCCAGAGACTTTTTCCTAATAACAGACAAATGAAGATTACGAAACCACATCAGAGTACAAGATGAATCATACTTCTTGGGCTAATCCCATTTGTGTGACAAAAAGGCATCTGTGAAAAATACCCTTGTTGATCACATGTTCCACATTGCTTGGTAGCTTCAGAAATGTTCCTAAGAAAAACAGACATGCCCCATCTGATGCCACCTGGATGAAAATTGGAAAACAGAAATAAATAGCATTAACTAGGAGATACATTTTCTGAGCGAATTAATCAAAGGATTAGGTTCCACGACCCTTGTTACAGATGAAAAAGTCAAAGTGTTAGTCACTCAGTCCTGTCCAGCTCTTTGTGACCCCATGGATGGTAGCCCGTCAGGTGCCTCTGTCCATGGAATTCTCCAGGCAAGAATACTGGAGTGGGTAGCCATTCTGTTTTCCAGGTGACCTTCCCAAACTAGGGATTGAACTCTGGTCTCCTGTACTGCAGGCAGATTCTCTACCATCTGAGCCACCAAGGAAGCCCTTGCTTCCTTGAATTAAGGAAGAATGTGAGGTTGAATTAAGAAGAATGTGAACCCATTTTCTCTGAAATTCACCTGGGAAAAGATTAGTTTTGGTGGTTGGTCCAAAAATTGTGAAGCTAGGCTTGGGGTGGAACAAGAGTTTAAGACTCAGGCACATGCTTTCATACGGGAAGCAAATTAAATATCCAACAAAGGGGTTTAACTGATTACTCGCCAATCATACAATGGAACACTACGTAGCTGGTTAAAGTGTTACATCTTGGGACTTCCCTGGCTTCCAGTGGTTAAGACTCTGTGCTCCCAGTGCAGGGGGCACGGGTTTGACCTCTGGCCGGGCAACTAAGATCCTGCATGCAGCAATGTGCAGCCTAAAAGAGCAGAAAATAAGACATAATTCATAATATAAAAAGTTATAACTTAGAAGGACATTTAAGAGCATGAAGAAATGCTTGTATCTTAAGTAAAGACAAAGCAACTTACAGTGATCCCACATTAGCAAATATGCATGGACATGTATTGAGGCTTCCAAATTGTGGTGCTGGAGAAGACGGTTAAGAATCCCCTAGATAGCAAGGAGATCAAACCAGTCAATCCTAAAGGAAATCAACCCTGAATATTCATTGGAAGGACTGATGCTGAAGCTGAAGCTCCAATACTTTGGTATGAGAACCGACTCACTGGAAAAACCCTGATGCTAGGAAAGACTGAGGGCAGGAGAAGGAGGCGACAGGGGATGAGATGTTTGGATGGCATCACTGATGCAATGGACGTGAGTCTGAGAGAACTCCAGGAGACAGTGAAGGACGGAGGAGCCTGACATGCTGCAGTCCATGGGGTCACAAAGAGTTAGACATGACTGAGCCATGGAACGGCAACAATGGACATGTAAGGGGCTTCCCCAGTGGCTCAGTGGTAAGGAATCCTCCTGCAGTGCAGGAGACATGGAGATACAGCTTCAATCCCTGGGTTGGGAAGATCCTCTAGGGGAGGAAATGGCAACCCACGCTAGTATTCTTGCCTGGAGAATCCCATGGACAGAGGAGCCCGGTGGGCTACAGTCCATGGGGTCACGAAGAGTCAGACATGACTGAGCGACTCAACAACAACAACAGACAGGTAAAGAAAAGGGGCCAGAAAACGGCAGCAACGATTATCTGTGGATGCTGGGATCACAGCTCCTTTCATCCTCTCTATATCTGTCTATGGCATTACCAACTCAATGGACATAAGTTTGAGCAAGCTCTGGGAGTTGGTGATGGACAGGGAAGCCTGGCGTGCTGCCGTCCATGGGGTCGCAAGGGATCGGACGGGACTGAGCGACTGAGCTGAACGGGTATCTATCTATCCAAATACGGGTGTTAAGTCAGAACATCTTAGTTAATTAACAGCTTGCCTGTGTGTGTGTATTCTTATGTAGAACAATATGGATTGGTGGAAGTTTTAATTCCTACCTAAGGAAATGCCTTTCTGTGGAACCAAATTCCTCTAAAAAATGCGCCACTTTTCACCTGGCAGCAGTTCCAAAGTCATAATGCCTAGGGAGAGTCAATCCATCCTCATAAATCTAGCCTTTCATCTCGTAATCTAAGTCTGGTGACAGAAATTGGATTTCTGTCAAATTTGCCTCCTTGCTTGGGGGCATTTTGCACGTCTGTACTTTTCTCTCCACATCACCACTCAGGGTGGGCCTGCCTGGTGCCAGGAGGGCTCCTCCTGCGGGTTTCTCTGCCACAGCTCTGTGACTCAGTTCCCAGATTCGTGTGCTCCTGGTCTTTCCATGAATGTCACAAAGACTTTAACATGGAAAGTCGCTAAGCCAGAATGAATGATGACCCATCTCTTCTGTGTTACATTCAGCAGAACAGTGCTTTGGGGAAGAAGGCCTGAACTGAGTGTTATTCAATTTAGTTTATTAAATACCTGCAGAACACCTCTTTTGTGCTAAGTGATGGAATGGATTTAGACACATATTTAGGTCTGATGCAAAAAGATGCTGCTCTTCAAAATGCCGTCTTTTGCTGGGAACTCATAGGTGGTCTCCACGATGTGTGTTCAGGTTTCATGAGGAGCCTAACACTCAGCCAAGTGAGGAGCACTCTGTCCCACATCTGCGAAAGATTCTACGCTGGCTCTTGATTTACATTTAAGCAGAAATCCAAAGAACATTCAGGGCTCGACGACTCTTGCTGCAAGTGGTATCAGGTGGGACAGGAAAAGGGAAGTTCACCTCTGACTCCTCGAGTTGATTTAACACTCAATACAGTTCATGGCAAATAGACGGGGAAGCAGTGGAAACAGTGAGAGACTTTACTTTGGGGGGCTCCAAAATCACTGCATCACCACTTAATGGATGTGAGTTTGAGTAAACTCCGGGAGTTGGTGATGGACAGGGCCTGGCGTGCTGCAATTCATGGGGTCGCAAAGAGTCGAACACGACTGAGCAACTGAACTGAACTGAAAATCACTGCAGATGGTGACTGCAGCCATGAAATTGAAAGACGCTTACTCCTTGGAAAAGTTATGACCAACCTAGACGGCATATTAAAAAGCAGAGACATTCCTATGCCAACAAAGGTCTGTCTAGTCAAGGCTATGGTTTTTCCAGTAGTCATGTACAGATGTGAGAGTTGGACTATTAAGAAAGTTGAGCACTGAAGAATTGATGCTTTTGAACGGTGGCATTGGAGAAGACTCTTGAGAGTCCCTTGGACTGCAAGGAGATCCAACCAGTCCATCCTAAAGGAAATCAGTCCCGAATATTCATTAGAAGGACTGATGCTGAAGCTGAAATTCTAATAGTTTGGCCACGTGATGCGAAGAACTGACTCATTTGAAAAGACCCTGATGCTGGGGAAGATTGAAGGCGGGACAAGAAGGGGATGAGATGGTAGGATGGCATCACTGACTCGATGGACATGAGTTTGAGAAAACTCCGGGAGTTGGTGATGGACAGGGAGGCCTGACGTGCTGCAGTCCATGGGGTCGTAGCAGGGTCAGACATGACTGAGAGACTGAACTGACCTGAGAGTGAGTTTAGGCAGCAGAGACCCTGCAAGAAGAGACTGAAGTGGAGGCTGAATGGGGCCAAAGATACTCAGCACAGCAAACGGCATACCAAGGCCTACTTCCAACCTTTCGATCTCAAGTTTCAAATCCTGTAACTGTGTGTGTTAGTATTAGGTTGAGAGTCAGCATCTTCTGCAAAGATGAGATGGAAGTTCGGGTAGAATGAATGCTGTGGGCAAGACATCACCCTTAGGGGAAGGTGGTATTTGAGATCTGCTGTATCCACATTCCCGCTCACTGCTGAGACACACACACACACACTCACTCACTCCACTGCTCAGGCTGCCCATCTTCAGGTTGCCAGAGGGGATGAACCAAGCACATCCTAAAGCCCAGTGAGAGCCAGTTGGTATCTCCCTACCTTAGGCAAGACAATAAATCCCTTGGCCTCCATTTTTCCATCTGTCAGTTCAGTTGAGTTACTCTGTCGTGTCCGACTCTTTGCGACCCCCATGAATCACAGCACGCCAGGCCTCCTTGTCCATCACCAACTCCCGGAGTTCACCCAAACTCATGTCCATCGAGTTGGTGATGCCATCCAGCCATCTCATCCTCTGTTGTCCCCTTCTCCTCCTGCCCCTAATCCCTCCCAGCATCAGAGTCTTTTACAGTGAGTCGACTCTTCACATGAGATGGCCAAAGTATTGGAGTTTCAGCTTCAACATCAGGCCCTCCAATGAACACCCAGGACTGACCTCCTTTAGGATGGACTGGTTGGATCTCCTTGCAATCCAAGGGACTCTAAACGGGACTAAATAATACCCTGCCCCCGCCACTGTCATCTCTTGAAGGTGTTCTAACAAATGACAGAAATAACATCTAAGTACTTTTGCACGGTGCCCAGAAATTTGTGCTAAGACACTTCAGCTGTGTACAACTTTCTGCAGCCCTATGGAGTGTAGCCCTTCAGGCTCCTCTGTCCATGGGGATTCTCCAGACAAGAACACTGGAACAGTGTTCCATGCCCGTCTCAGAAATTTACCATGATCAATAACCCTCCCTATTGTCATCATTTCTGAATCTCTTTGCCTTCAAAGAGTGCTTTCAACAAGCATCTTTGTAGAAAATGTCGATTCTTACCTAACAGACACATTTATCGGATTTGAAATTTGACAGTTAGATTTCTTACCAAGAGACCCATATGAACTAAACGGCCAGGTCTCCCAGTAAGAAGGGTTCTGGGTAGGAAGATGAAAGGGGAAGAATATGAATGGCAGGTGACAACAAGCTCCACAATGAAGCATTTGCCATTTCCACTGAGCCCCTAGCCCTGTGCCTGCAATATATCTGAATAGGTGAATGAATGAAACAGGCAAGCCAAGGAGAGACATGAGCTCTGATAAGCTGATCAGGAAAAGGAAACCACGTCTACAGATGAATTCCGATCACTAGCCACTTTTTCTTTTTGTTGGACTAATAAGGAACAGAAGCAACTGAGATAATCATCTCAGAGTCCTTATCTGGCCATGAGCCACTTCCAGCCAGATAAACAGTTCAAGGTCAGAGTGAACTGGTCGCTCAGCGTCTCAGACTCCCCATCTGTGGAATCCCCAGGTGTCTGTCCCACAAAACATATGCAGAAGACAGGTGATGCTTCCCAGTGTTGGGCCCCCTGCAATGTCTGACCTTAGCTCCCAACTAAGTAACCCAGATGAATAACCAAAAAAAAAAAAGCAGTGAAAAACAGGCTCCCTTTGTCGCTGGGTCGCCAGTTTAATTCTAGAAAAGGCCTTTGCCCTTTGAAGGCGAAGAGACTCAGAAATTAGAACAGTGGGGGGCGGGTTATTGAACATGCTAATCGTCTGTTCACCATTCAAATGTACTTAAATATATGCCTTAGTCACTCCTCAGAACATCCTCAAGAAGTGGGGGTAGGGAGGTTGTTATTATTAGCCCATTTACAGATGAAAAAACTGAGACCTAGGAGATTAATTTGGAGAGGGCAGTGGCACCCCACTCCAGTACTCTTGCCTGGAAAATCCCATGGACGGAGGAGCAACTTCACTTTCACTTTTCACTTTTATGCACTGGAGGAGGAAATGGCAATGCACTCCAGTCTTCTTGCCTGGAGAATCTCAGAGACGGGGGAGGCTGGTGGGCTGCCGTCTATGGGGTCGCACAGAGTCGGACACGACTGGAGCGACTTAGCAGTAGCAGCAAGGGATTAATTAACTTGTCCAAGATAAGGTATCAGAGTCAGGACATCTTAACCAATATAGTCTAGTGAACTTTCTACTCATTTTCTAACATGAGACATCATTTTAAAAAATTTATTTACTTATTTTAATTTGGCTGCACTGGGTCTTAGTTGCGGCATACAGGATCTCGCTCCCTAACGAACGATCGAATCCAGGCCCCCTGCATGAAAGCTCAGAGTCTTAGCCACTAGACCACAAGGGAGGTTCCATGACATCATTTTTGAAGAGTGAAGTCAAAAGGAAAATGCCCCAAGCTCCTCTGGGGGACTTCCTCTTGACTCAGCCTCCAAATGAAGTCACAGGTTTCCAATGAGTCAGTTCTTCTGCTTACACTGGGGTTACAGAGGGAAGAAGTGGGTGGAAAAGGATTCTTTGGAATTTCAGGATCCAGATCAAAGAGGGTACCAGAAAGTAGCAAAAAAAAAAAAAAAAAAAAAAAAAACCTGGCTTGAGAGAAAAATCAAATCTAAACAGCCCCACTATGGGCCAGTGTTTAAACCTGATCAAACCTCTGAATATATACATGTCTGTGGCTACAGATGGTACAGCACGTTCTCTGTACCATAGATTACCTTCTGATGTGTCTGCCTCTCCATCCCGAGAAAAGCAACTGGGTGAACAGAATGCCAGAAACACTAGGGAAGCTTCAGAGAGGAACTCTGAGTGCCAGGCTCTGAGCTCAGCGCTTTGTACATCATCCGTGGGTTGTGGGCTCTTGGGCCAAAGTACCTGATCTCAAATAAGCCTTGGTGAATCCAGGTGAGTGGGGTAGACCCTGCTGGTTGCCAGTAAAGCAGCCGTGCCCCCAGAGTGTTCTTTCTCCCAGCACTATCTGAGCGATCGCCCTCTGTGTGCCCCAAGAAGATGCCTGGAGCTGTGGCAGCCGTCTTGTGCTTATGAGGATGAGATTCTGAGAGCTTATAAACTGAAGAAGGAAAGATGAAAAGATGTGAAGCACCCAGGACGCTTGGTGAAATAACTGCACTGTTCATGTAAGCAACTGTGAAGCTGTTTACCTTCAGGAATCATGAGGTGAAATAACAACTCCTGTAGAAGACAAGCTTCTTTTATTGGGTTTTCTGCTGTTGACAGCTCGAAGAAAAACAACAGCAAACCTATTGGCAGATGCTATGCTTGCTTGCTTGCTTACCCTGGCACATATTCCTTCATCTTTTGAAATTACTGCTTTCTCATCTGTAAAATGGGGATGTTCATCTGAGACAGTTCATAGGAATTTGGTAAGGATTCAAAAGATAAGGGAAGGACAGTGCTTAAAAATGCCCTGACATGAGATTGAGATTGACATGTACACACTACTACATATTAATATATATAAGAACTTACTGTACAGCATAGGAAACTCTACTCAATACTCTGTGATGACCTATATGTAAAAAGAAACAACAACAAAAAAATATATGTATACATACAACTCAATCACCTTGCTGTACCGCAGAAACTAACATAACATCATAAATCAACAATGTGTGCCTACAAGCTCAGTCGTGTCTGACTCTTTGGGACCCTGTGGACTGTAGCCCACCAGGCTCCTCTGTCCATGGAATTTTCCAGGCAAGACTACTGGAGTGGACAGCCATTCCCTTCTCCAGGGGATCTTCCCAATTCAGGGACAGAATTTAGGTCTCCTGCATTGTAGGTAGATTCTTTACCATCTGAGCTGCCAAGGAAACCCCAACTCAACTACACTCCAATAAAAAAAAAAATTTTTTTTTAATGCCCTGACATTAGTACATGAGCAAGAAATGATAAATACCGTTGTAATGCTCTCACTGTTTCTCACAGTCACTCACGCATCACCTACTCTAAAACCCATTTCACAGACACAGAGACTAATAAGTAACTTATCCAAGTCACCACCGGCAAGAGATGAAGCTCATATTCCAAGGCATGTTCTGACTCCAGAGCTCAAAATGTTAATGTGGCTGTACTTGCCTTCCTGGACTGTCCCAGCAGCCAGGGCAGGACCTGACATACAGTGGGGCCCTGAAGGTATTTGTTTAGCTGAACCTAATTCTGGGGCCCAACTACAAGGAGCCAAGGATCAGGACCCTAAAAGCAGCAAAGGTCCTAAAAGCAAGCAGCTAGATGGTGCCAGCTGGAGCCGGGCTCTCAGTCGTCCACTTCCTTCTTGTCCTTGAACTCAGGAACCCCTGCTGTTTCTAGGTGCCTTCTTCCTCATGTAGCTCAGCTTTCACTCAAAAGTCAGTTTCACCGAGCAGTCGCCCTCACCTGAAACCAGAAACCCAACAGTTCAACCTCACACAAAGCTCTCGGCAAGGGTTATTCTAAGAACCACGCTGAGTGGAAAACCAGCTGCTCTCCTTCAAAATCAACAGGGGGCAGCAGAGAGCAGCAAACCACTGGATTCCTAAAACATTCAAAAGGGGAAGGAAAAAAAACAATAACAAAATACACACACACACACACACACCTTCAACTTCAGCCCAGAAGCATCCTAGTGTAAAAATATTTGAGGTCATAACGGGTAGGCAAATTCGCATTCCTGGTCTTTTGCCAGGAAAAAAAGTAACAAAGACCTGAATTCCAGAATGATTTACTGACCATTATAGCTTCCGGGGAAACAGCCCAGCCTGTCTTGGCAAACTGTCCAACCAGGAATCATCTTGGATGAGCTGAAAGGGGTAGACGCTTTTAACCCGAACAAACTCACCTTGTTAAATTTTCATTTCGTTTCAGATTTAAATCCGTCCTGGGAACAGCCATCACCGGTCTGCTAAAGTGTATCTGAAAGATGCCCTAGGAGGAATTCTTGGTCTATTTTTAAATACCCAGGGCAAAGGAACACTATGTTCTACATTCATTTAAAATCCAGCTTCTTAGACCAGGATGCTGGGAAAGTAAATTAAATCCTCCTCTCAGTGGCTTTAAACTGTGACAAGCATACTTCTAACAGGCATGATCGGGATTTAGATTTGTATTTCTTGGTTTCTCCAAATGGAGAAAATATCTTTGGCTAGCTCCTATTGAAAAAGTGAAAGTGTGAGTTGCTCTGTCGTGTCGGACTCTTTGCGACCCCAGGGGCTGTAGCCCACCCAGGCTCCTCTGTCCATGGGATCCTCCAGGCAAGAATACTGGCGTGGGTAGTGATTCCCTTCTTCAGAAGATCTTCCCAACCCAGGGATGGAATCTAGGTCTTCTGCAATTACAGGCAAATTCTTTTTTTTTTTTTTAATATAGATTTATTTATTGTAATTGGAGGTTAATTACTTTACAATATTGTATTGGTTTTGCCATACATCAACATGAATCCGCCACAGGTATACACATGTTCCCATCCTGAACCCCCCTCCCTCCTCCCTCCCCATACCATCCCTCTGGGTCGTCTCAGTGCACCAGCCCCAAGCATCCAGTATCGTGCATCGAACCTGGAAGCCAGAAAGAAAAACACCAACACAGTATACTAACACGTATATATGGAATTTAGAAAGATGGTAACGATAACCCTGTATGCGAGACAGGCAAATTCTTTACCATTGAGCCACCAGGGAAGCCCGTTAAGACCCTTACACCTTAAGACCCTTACACATTAGACCACCCACATGAGGTCACAAGCACCTAGCCTGTGAGTGACAGAGCAGAGCCAAGAAAAGCTTAGGATGGAAACCCTGCAGCTCCTGTCTCTTCCCTGGTTCTCTCTTTCACTCTCTTCATGTCAGTTCAGTTCAGTTCAGTTGCTCAGTGGTGTCTGACTCTTTGCAACCCCATTAATCGCAGCACACCAGGCCTCCCTGTCCATCACCAACTCCCGGAGTTCACTCAGACTCGCGTCCCGAGTCAGTGATGCCATCCAGCCATCTCATCCTCTGTCATCCCCTTCTCCTCCTGCCCCCAATCCCTCCCACCATCAGAGTCTTTTCCAATGAGTCAACTCTTCACATGAGGTGGCCAAAGTGCTGGAGTTTCAGCTTTAGCATCATTCTTTCCAAAGAAATCCCAGGGTTTATCTTCAGAATGGACTGGTTGGATCTCCTTGCAGTCCAAGGGACTCTCAAGAATCTTCTCCA